>QGQB01000127.1:0-32197 GCA_003385265.1 Neonectria hederae
TATTATTATTATTATTATTTTTATTATTATTATTATTATTATTATTATTATTATTATTATTATTTTTATTATTATTATTATTATTATTATTATTATTATTATTATTATTATTATTATTATTATTATTATTATTATTATTATTATTATTATTATTATTATTATTATTATTATTATTATTATTATTATTATTATTATTATTATTATTATTATTATTATTATTATTATTATAATTATTATTATTCTTAGTTATATAAAGAAATTAATCATTATAATAATAAAACTATAGTAATAATAAAGTAAAAGGAATAAATATATTAAAGATAATTCTAAATAGAAAATTAAAAATTAATAATATACTTAAGATTTAGTATTAATACAAATATAGATAAAAGTCTAAGAAAAGAATAATTTATAGAAATATTAAAAAAGAAAGAAAGAAAGTATTATAAGTTTAATAAAGAAACTAAATAATAAAAATCTAAGTAATAGCTAATAATTATGAATAATTATAAAGTATTATACTAACTTTTAATTACTAATAGTAAAATTATTAATTAATAGATTTATTAATAATTATATTTATTTACCTAAAATCTAAACTTTTAATTATAATAATATAATAACTCTATAGAAACTATACTAATCTATACACTATATATAACTAATATATATTTACTATAGGATTAAACCTTCTCATATTTCTCTTTTTCCTCCTTCCCTTTTTCTCTTTTTATTTCTCTCTTTTTCTTTTCTTTCTCTTTTTCCTTTCCTTATCCCTAGGAAATAGAATAAGTCTAGTCCTAATATAAAAGACTATTAATTTAAATACTATAATAGTATAATAAGCTTTACTTAAGCTTACTATAGAAAGAATATAGGTTTTTATCTATTTTAGGTTTTTCCTATATTTAAATAGGATAAAAGTATTATTTATTTCTTAGGTTTATAGTATATAAATAAATTAAATTAAATTAAATTAAATTAATAATTATCTTAAGAATTCTATTTATTATAGAATTA
Source organism: Neonectria hederae (assembly GCA_003385265.1). Taxonomy (NCBI): domain Eukaryota; kingdom Fungi; phylum Ascomycota; class Sordariomycetes; order Hypocreales; family Nectriaceae; genus Neonectria; species Neonectria hederae. The sequence continues at coordinate 1,021 of QGQB01000127.1, forward strand.
TAATAAATTATCTATGGTTTATTTTATTAAAAGCTTTAATAAAATTAAATTAATCCTAAGTTATATATATTACTTTAATAATTACTATTAAAGTAAATTCTCTAGATTCCCTTAGTTTATTATCTATTTACTTTAAAAATAATTATTTATTTATTTTTACTATAATCATAATATATTATTTAATAATTATTTTAATAATCTTATTAATTATATTAAATAAAAATATTAATTATTATCTTAATATAATTTATTATTATATTAAGATTTTCTTAACTTTAGGAATAATTATAATAATTATAATAATACTATTATAAATATCTAATAATTTTCTTATTATACTTTAGTTATATACTTAAAACTATTTCTAATCTAATTAACTTTCTCTATAGATTTTCTTTACTCTCTTTCTACTTCTATATTATTATAATATTATATATAATAAGTAAGTAAATAAAATAGAAAGAATTAAAGCTATAGATTATCTTCTTTTTCTTCTTAAGGTAATTCTTTTACTATAAAATCTATACTAATTATATACTAGGCTTAATATAGAAATAATCTATAATTAAATTAAAGACTTTATTATTAAGATTAAACTTAAACTTAAAATAATTATCTTAGAAATTATTTTCTCTTTAATATAAAGAATAATAATAAATTTAATTAATAATATTATAAATTATACTTAAATTATAAATAGTAAAATTTTAATCTTATTATTTCTTATAGAATTATTATAATTATAATCAAAAAAGTAATAATAATTACTCTTTAAAATATACTTATTATAATTTTAATCTAAATTTAAATTACTTATAATAAGAGAATATACTAATTCTCTATAGTATTACTATTTAATATAATCTTCCTTTACCTTAGTAAAGAGATTATTATTAGATTACTAAGTATAATTCTTAATATTATATTCTATATATTATTAAATATTATAATAATTATTAATTATACTTTCTTAAGGGATTATTCCTTATTTATAGTAATTTTATATTATTTTCTTAATAAAGATATTATAATTCTTTTTTATAAACTAATTATAAATTTCCTAAAGAATAATATTTTAATCTTAATTATTTTTAGTATAAGTATATATTAAATCTTAAGGTAATTTATAGTAATTATTAAAGGAATCTTAATTAGCTATATAAAGAATTTACTTAAAGACTTTATAATAAATATTTAATAAATAAATAATATTAAAATATATCTTATAAAACTATTCTAAAGCTATTATATAATTAGGCATTATTAATCTTTAGTTATATTATTAATTAAATTAATATATATAAATAGAGTTTATAATTATAATATAATTATAACTATAGAAATATATTAAATTAAGTTCTATTTAAAGAATATTTAATCTAAATAATACTTTAAATATTTTTACTTTAAATATATTATATAATATTATTAAGAATAAGCTAACTATAATAACTATAGGAAAGCTTATTATATTAAAGATATAATTTATTTTACCTTTTTTAATAAAATCCCTTTAATATATTATGATTATAATAGATTATGTTTAAAATAATTCTCTGTATATTATATAATACAAAAAGAATAGAATTAAATAAAGAATATTTATATAAAGAGCTTTATATAATTTAAGATTCTAAAAGAATATAAATATATAATATATTTACTATAGAATATAGTAATTTTAGTATTAATATTAATTATAAGATTAAACTACTTAGTCTAAAGTAAATTTAAGTCATTTCTAAAGTAATTCTAAATTAAACTAAACTTAAGTTTAGCTTTCGTAATCTTAAGGCTAATTAATTAAATTAAAGAATAAATACTATTTAGAGTAAAAAAAAGTATACTAATATTGAATTAAAATAATAATAATACTTAGGAAAATAAGGAAAATATATAAATAATTTAAGCCTAATAAAGAACTAAAAGAACTTTAATATATAATTTAAACTAAGCCTTATAAATACTTAACAGTAAGTATATAATTAGCTTTTGTTATAAAGTAAACTTATCTAAAACTTATATTACTATAAATATATACTAAGCCTAATTTATTTCTCCCTTAGGTAAGAGTAATAAAGAGGTTTTTATTCTATAGCTTATTATTAAGTTTTCCCCCTTTATTATAGACTAGTCTAAGATACTTAGAAGAAAGTTTAAATAACTAAGTTAAAGTAGTATATAAATAAATTAAAATTAAATAATAATTATAAGAATAAAAATAAAGAAATAAATAATCAAGTCTTAAAGTAAAATTAAATAATAAATAGTAAAAATATAAATTTAGAATAAATCTATAAATTAATCTTATAAACTTGGAAAATTTAATATAAAGATTAAGGGGTTTAATTAGATTAATTATTATTATAATAAAACTAGTTTTTTACTTTTTATAGTTTTTTCTAAGTATATTTTATTTCTTTATAAAGGAAATAAGAAATATTTAGTATAAAGGTATATTATTTCTAATTAAAAACAATAAACTTTAGTTTATTATTATTTTGATTTTATATTATTATTATAATTATTATAAATTTAAAGAATAAACTTATAATATAAAATAAAGTATTAATCTAAGAATTAATAAATAAATAATTATATTATTTTATATTTTAATAATTAATATCTTAGTTTATATTAATTCTTTAGTAAATTTATAAAGTAATTATATTATTCTATAAATCTTAAATAAAAAATAATAATATATTTAAGTATTTCTTTATTAATTTTATATAGATATTATAATAAGAATATATTAAGTATATCCCTTAAGAAAAAGAAACTTCTTAAATTAATTTTTCTTATTCTTAGCTATATAAGTATAAAGCTTTAGTATTTATTAAAGCTTTAATATAAATCTAATACTTTCTTTTTATTAATAGAAAGGTAAATTTCTATAGATTTAAAGTAACTTATTCTTTAGTATTTTCTTATTTTATCTTAGAGTTAAGCCTATTATATAATTTATTTAAATATAATATAGTCCTTAATAATCCTTAGGGTTAATTCCTATCTTTTATAGGGGAATTAGCTCTTAAGCTAGTCTTTAATTTCCTATTATATCTATTATTATAGTTTTTACTATTAATTATAGTAAATCTACCTTATAATTATAATAATACTAATTTTTATAAAGTGTATAATTTCCTATTTCTCTATATAGCTATAGAATTAAATAGTAAGTTTATTAAAGTAAATATTCAGGGGGGAAATAATTAGTTCTATCTTTAGAAGATATATTAATATAGCTTTATAAGCTTTTATTATTATATATAAGTTTTAAGTTTACTTTACTATAAATATATATATAATTCTTTAGAGTTTTCCCCTTAGGGTAATTAAAGTATAATATACTTTAGTACTATAGATTATTATAAATCTTATAATCTATATATTCTAGTTAGTTCTATAGTAAGTTTATAACTTGTATTCTATATATATTAACTAGCTCCTATTAAAGGGTTATATTAACTTTATTTTAGTCTATATACTCCTAAGTTAATAACTATTAATAGTATATTAATATTATTATAATAGCTTTAATATATTATTATACCTAAGGTAATATACATATAAGAATTCTAATCTTAATATTAGAATGTATTTCAGAGGTTAATTAGGAGTTATAGTAAATAGAAACTAGTTATATTTAAAGATTTAAGAAGCTTTATATTTATAATTCTTATTATAAAGTTAATAAATATATTTATAAATATTAAATTTATTATTTAGAGTAAATTAATTAAAAGTAAAAGATTAATAATCATAAATGTATTTATTTCCTAGTAATATTAATATATATTATTCAATCATTATTTAAATCATTTTTACAAACATCTACAGTTACCCCTACTATACCTCAGTCATTCACCTAAAATCAATTCTAACCCAATTAACATTATCTATAGACCTCCTTTACTCTAGTTCCACTCCTACATCATCGCTATAATACATACGATATACACACTAGGCAAAATAGAGGGAATTAAGGTTATGCACTACCCCCTTCCTCCCTATAAGGAAAATTTTTCATAGTGAAACCTATACCTACTATAGACTAAGCTTAGTATAGGAATAATTAGTAATTAACTTAAAGACCTTATTATTAAGATTAAACTTAAACTTAAAGTAATTATCCTAGAAGTTACTTTTCCCTTAGTTTAGGGATTAATAGTAATCCTAATTAATATTACTATAAGCTATACTTAATGCATAAATAATAAGATCCTAATCTTACTAACCCTTATAGAAATAATTATAATTACTATTAAAAAAGTAATATTAATTACCCTCTAGGAAATACTTACTAAAGTCTTAACTTAAGCTTAAATTACTTATAATAAGGGGATACTTTAGTCCCCTATAATACTTCTATCTAAGGTAATTTCCCCTTACCTTAGTAAGGAGATTATTATTAGGTTACTAAGTATAGCTCTTGATATTATATTCTATATACTATTAGATACTATAATAACTATTAACTATACTCTCCTAAGAGGCTATCCCTTACTTATAGTAGCCTTATACTATTTCCCTAGTAAGGATATTATAATTCTCTTTTATAGACTAATTATAGATTTCCTAAAGGATAATACTTAGATCCTTACTATCTTTAGTATAGGTATACATTAGGTCCTAAGGTAGTTTATAGTAATTACTAAAGGGATTTTAACTAGCTATATAGAAAGCTTACTTAAGGACTTAGTAGTAAATATCTAATAAGTAAATAGTATTAAGATATATACTATAAAACTATTATAGAGTTACTATATAATTAGACTTTATTAGTTATTAGTTATATTATTAATTAAACTAATAGATATAAATAAACTCTATAACTAAGGTATAATTATAACTATAGAGATATATTAAACTAAGCCTTATTTAAGGGAGATTTAACTTAGGTAATACTTTAAGTTTTTCTACTTTAGATATATTATATAATACTATTAGGAATAGGCTAAGTATAATTACTATAGGGGAGCTTATTATATAAGAAATATAGGTTACTCTATCTCTATTAGTAATATTCTCTTAGTATATTATAATTATAATAAGCTATACTTAGTATAATCCTATATATACTATATAGTATAGAAAGAATAAGAATAAATAAGGAATACCTATTTAGAGAGACCTATATAGTTTAATATTCTAAATAAATAATATAATTATATAGTATACTTACTATAGAATATAGCAATAGTACTAATACTAATACTAACTATAGTATTAAATAACCTAGCCTAAAGGGGGCCTAGGTAGCCTCTAAAGTAGCCTTAGGCTAGACTAAACCTAAGTCTAGTCCTAGCGGTATTTAGACTAATTAACTAAATTAGAGAATAAATATTCTTAAAAGTAAGAGAAGGAATACTAATGCTAAGTAGTAATGAGAATAATGCCTAGGAGGATAAAGATTAATAGTAAGAATAACTTAGACTTACCTTAGGATTAAATGAATTCTAATATATAATTTAGACTAAGCTCTATAAGGATGTATTATTATAGGTATATAATTAGCTTTTCTTATAAAGTAGATTTACCTAAAACTTATGCTACTATATATATATATATTATACCTAATTTGCTTCTCCCTTAGGTGAGAGTAGTAGGGGGTTTTTTATTCTATAGCTTATTATTAGGTTTTTCCCCTCTATTATAGATTAGTCTAAGCTACTTAGAAGAAAGTCTAGATAGCTCTAGAGTTAAAATAGTGTATGAGTAAAGTAAATTAATTAATATATATTATTATAATAAATATTATTATTTACTTATTTTTAATTCTTATTAAGAATTTACTTTAAATCCTTAAAGATGTCTCTTTTTATAATATTCTTCTTATAATTATTTATATAATAAATAAAAAGGATTTCCTTATTTCTAAGTACTTAAAGTACTTAATAGATAATTAAGTTATTATTTTAATAAAATAATTTATACTATTTAACTAAAGTATATTAAAAGTTATTATCTTAGACTAAAATTTAAAGTTTATTTCTTTATTTTAAATAATTCTATAGATTACTTTTAATATAAAGCTTATATTAATTATAATATATTATCCTTAAGTTAATAATATCTCTAAAAAATATAATTAAACTATAGAAATTACTATAAGATTTTATTATATAGAAAGCTCTAGATTTAATTAGATTTATATTCTTTTAACTCTATAGTAATACTTTAATAATATTCATAATATTAATACTTAAGCCTTAATCTATAAATTTCTTTTTTAATATTAATCTTTATAATTTACTAAAAACTATATAATTATTTAACTAAGAAGTTATTAATTTATTTTTCCTAAGAAAAGTTATATATAAAGAAATATAATTTACTTTGGACTTTATTATTATTAAAGCTAATAAATAATATAATAATAAGTATTAATTTATTTAGTTTAAAATTAAACATTAAGTTTATTTATATTTCTATAATAAATATAATCTATTTAATGTTCTTATAAAGAAATAATCTTAGTAATATATTAAACTTTTTAAGATTAAGTATATAGTTAATAACTTAGTTATTAAGCTAAAATTACTTCCTAAATAGTATATTTATCTTATTACTTTATATTAATAGTTAGAATCTATTTATAATAATAATTTTTAACCTAAGGTGCTAAAGCTAATTAAAAAGGACTTTAGAAAGTATATTCTTAAATGTATTCTCTATAGGAATTAAGGTAGAAATATAATACCTTTTAAGGGCTTTTAGATTTAATAGAACAGCTAAAGCCCTAAATATAACTCTTAGGAAAAGACTAAAGATATTAATAAGAAGCTTATTATAGAGTTTAAAGTTATTTACTCTAAGGCTTTTAAGACTAATAATTAACTTAACTATTACTCTAATAATAAGGAGAAAATCTAATAGCTTAAAGTTAATAAAGCTATAGATATAAAGGCTAATTAATAGCTTTTATATTACTTTTTATAGAAGAAATAGTATAATTACTTACTTAACTATATATAATAGAAAAGATTAAGAAAAAATACTTATATTATACTTATAATAATAACTATAGACTTAATAGTTAATTGGTTTAATATATTAATTAGTAAGATTAATTATATTATTAAAATATTTAAATATTTTAAATATATTATAATCTTAGTTTTTATTTTATTAAGTTATATGCTTAGGGTTATTAAGTTATTAATGCTTAGGGGATTTAATATTAAGAATATTCATAACAATAATAAAAGTAAGAATAAAGATATAAATAATAAAACTTTAGACTAAAATTAAATAGTAAATAGTAAAGGTATAAATTTAGAATAAGTTTATAGATTAATATTATAAATTTAAAGGATTTAATATAAAGATTAAAGGATTTAATTAGATTAATAATTATTCTAATTAAATTAGCTTTTTATTCTTTATAGCTTTTTCTAAGTATATTTTATCTTTCTATAAAAAGAGTAAAAAGTACTTAGTATAAGAGTATACTATTTTTAACTAAGGACTATAGATAGAGTTATAAAATTAATTAGTCTAGACTAATTTAAACTAGTTTTTAGTTAATTTACCCTTAGACTAAAACTTGGACTAGTTTAGACTAACTAAAAACTAGTTTTTAGTTAGTTAATTTATCCTTAGAATAAAATTAGTCTTTTTAGTCTAATTAGTCTAAAATGGACTAATTCTAATAATAGTTTATTTTAATCTTTAATATATAGCTTAATAATAGAAGGAATTAAATAAACTAATTATATAGCTAATTAAGATAAATTAGGATAAAGAAAAGAGTTACCTAAATAATTAATTTAAATATTCTATGGTTACTATTTAAATAGATAACTTAATTAACAATTAAAGTTATAATAAATAGATTAATTAGCTAATTAATTAGTTTAAATATCCTATAGTTACTATTAAAGTATATAACCTAATTTATAACTTATATTAAAGTAAATAACTTACCTAGCTAATTTAGTAATTTAAATATCTATTAATAATTAATTGTATAAAAGACTTAATTAATAACTAGAGTTAAGATAAAGAGACTAATTAACTAATAAATTAATTTAAGTATTCTATAGTTACTATTTATATAGATAATTTAACTAGTAACTTATATTATAATAAATAACTAAGTAAGCTAATTAAATAATTTAAATATTCTATAGTTATTATTTAGAAAGATAAGCTAATTAGCAACTTAAATTTAAATAAATAGCTAAGCTTTATAAATCTATTAATTATTATTTATATAAATAACTTAATTAATAACCTAAGTTAAGATAAATAGATTAACTAATTATTGAATTAAATACGAGCTTTATAGCTTTATTCTAGAAATTTTAGTAAATTCTATTTCTTAGGACTAGTTTTAGACTAATAGACTAGTAAACTAGTTTTTAGTTAGTCTAAGCCTAGAATAAAGCTCAGACTAGTCTTTTAGACTAAAAGCTAATTAAAAACTAGTCTCTAATTAATTAATTTACCCTTAGAATAAAACTAGTCTTATTAGACTAAAGGTTAACTAAAAACTAACTAATTTAAACTTATCCTTAGTTAGTCTAAAATAGACTAATTAATTTTATAATTCTAATTATAGACTTTGGCTTATTATTCTTTAAGCTTATATTCTATTTCTATATTATAATTATCATTATTATAGATTTAAAGAATATACTTATAATATAAAATAAAGTATTAATCTAAGAATTAATAAATAAATACTTATATTATTTTATACTTTAATAATTAATATTTAAATTTATATTAATTCTATAGTAAATTGATAAAGTAATTATATTATTCTATAAACCTTAAGTAAAATATAATAATATACTTAAGTATTTCCTTATTAATCTTATATAAGTATTATAATAAGAATATATTAAGTATACCCCTTAAGAAGAAAAAGCTTCTTAAGTTAATCTTTTTTATTATTAGCTATATAAGTATAAACCTTTAGTATTTATTAAGGTTTTAATATAAATATAATATTTTCTTTTTATTAATAAGGAATAAACTTCTATAGATTTAAAGTAATTTATTCTTTAGTATTTTCTTACTTTATCCTAGAATTAAGTTTATTATATAATTTACTTAGATAAAGTATAATTCTAAATAGCTCTTAGGATTAATTCTTATTCTTTATAAGAAGGTTAATCCTTAAATTAGTTTTTAATTTCTTATTATAATTATTATTATAGTTCTTATTATTACTTATAGTAAATTTACCTTATAATTATAGTAATAATAATCTTAATAAAAGGTATAATTTCCTATTTCTTTATATAATTATAAAATTAAATAGTAGATTTATTAAGGTAAATATTAAGGGGGAAAATAGTTAGTTTTATCTTTAGAAAGTAGATTAATATAGCTTTATAGGTTTTTTAACTATATATAAGTTTTAAGTTTACTTTACTATAAATATATATATAATTCCTTAGGGTTTTCCTCTTAGAATAGTTAGAGTATAGTATACTTTAGTTCTATAGACTATTATAGACTTTAGAATCTATATATAGATTAATTTTACTATTTTAAAGCTAATTCTCTATATTTAATTAGATAATTAGCTTATTAAATTAAGCTTATAACTTACTTTAATAAGATTAGTATAAAATGTACTAGTTTTATACTAATTAGTTAGTATTAGTATAAAGCTATATTAACTAATTATCTTAGTATTTAGCTAATATTTAATATAGATAGATTAGTTCATATTAGTATAAACTTATAGTAATTAAATACTAATTCCTTTAGTATATACTAACTAAATACTAAGAAAATTAATATATACTAACTAATTTTATAATCTTAATTATAAGTTTAAAAAGATTATATAATACTTATCTAAATATAATATCTTTAAACTTAGATAACTTAATATATTTATATTAAAATAATATAGAGTAAAAATATATATAATATATAAATATTGAATAGTTATAATATTAAAATCCTAGCTTATTATATTCTCTATAAGTAGAAAGACTTAGCTTTAAAACTATATACTTTCTTTTATAATAGTAATATATATTATAAAATAAGAAAATATACTCTCTATATTTATTAAATCCTCTATATTATAAAGTATTATATTTCTTCCTTATTTTAGCTATTTCTAATGCTTAATCTATTAGCCTTTAAAAGGGCTATAAAGGCTAAAAAGGCTCTATAAGCTGAAGAAGACTATTTATATACTATACTTCTAAAGGTTTATTAATATAGCTATTTTCTAGTATTAAATAGAAGCTATAAAAACTAATATATTAATGTGGGAAACTGTATATATTCTTTTAAACTTATAGTATATCATTTATATAGTATAAAAAGAATAGAAATAAGTAAAGAATACTTATTTAGAGAAACCTATATAATTTAAGATTTTAAATAAATAGTATAAATATATAGTATACTTATTATAAAATATAATAATCTTAATATTAATATTAATTATAATATTAAATTACCTAATTTAAAAGAAAGTTAAGTAGTTTCTAAAGTAATTTTAAATTAGACTAGACCTAAGTTTAGCTTTAGTAATATTTACATTAATTAATTAAATTAAAAAATAAATATTATTAAGAGTAAAAGAAAGTATATTAATATTAAATAATAATAAGAATAATACTTAAAAAGATAGAGAAAACATATAAATAATTTAAATTCACTTAAGAATTAAGAGAGTTTTAATATATAATTTAAGCTAAGTTTTATAAAGATTTAATAATGTAAATATATAATTAGTTTTTTTTATAAAGTAAATTTACTTAAAACTTATATTATAATATATATATATTATATATACTTAATTACTAAAAGTTATTTATATAATTAGTTTCTATTTACTATAGACTCTAATTAACGTTTAAAATACATTCTAATACTAAAATTAGAATTCTTATATATATATTACCCTAAGTATAATAGTATATTAGAACTATTATAATAATACTAATATACTATTAATAGCTATTAACTTAGGAATATATAGACTAAAATAAAGTTAATATAACTCCTAAGTAAAAGCTAATTAATATATATAGAGTAAAAGCTATAAACTTATTATAAGATTAATTAAAATACTAATAAATAACCTAGAAAAAGAAATATATAATACTATTATTAGAATTATCCTTTCTATATTTCTTAACTAAGTTTAATATATTATCTAAACTTATACCTTTATATATAAGATATAAATATATACTTTATATAAGGAAAATACTTTACCTAATTATAAATTATCCCTTAAAGAATAAATTATAATAAAGATTATTATTATTCTTATTTCTATTATAAATATAATTCTTATTATAGCTTTAGCCCCTAAAAGGAATAAACTTTTATATATATTAATTATAGTATAAACCCTTATATTCCTAAGTTATAGAAGTATTAATTAAATAACCTAAAGCTATATTAAATATAAAGTTATAATCTAAATAAGAAATATATTCCTTAATATTAATAACTATATATTAAAAGATACTATTATAATAACTAATTAGACTTATAGTAATATTAGTATTATTATAGTAAAAAGGCTCCTAAGTAATAATATAGTCTTTATATTCTTTACTATAGATAAAGTATATACTATTTATACTAAAGATTAAGTTATTAAAGTATTTAGTAATAATATAGTTCTTTTCTTCCTAATATTTATTATAATAGTAAAGGGAGTTTAATTTATATTTATCCCTAATAATATTAATAAGCTTATTAAAAAAATAACCTAATCTAATTAATTAAATATTTTCTAAGTAAAGAAATAAAAGATTAATAGATTTAGCCTTAGTATAAAAATAAACTTAATCTTATATATTAATTCTATTAAAGAGACTAACTATTTATATAATAAGAGTCTATTACTTAATATATAACTATATAATTATAAGCCCTTTAATTAGGGACTTTAACTTACTTAATACTATAATTACTTTAAATTTAAATACTTAGCTTAAAATTATAAATTAGTTTTAATCTATAGATAATATAGAGATATAGTATATACTAATAGAGAAGGATACTTAATAAAATATAAAGAAATCTTATTAAATTATATCCTTTATAAAATTAAATATTTATCTTAAAGCTGAAATTACTTTATTATAGCTTTCTACTAAGCTTAAGCTAAGAAAGAGTACTTAAATAAACTTCCTTATTTCTAAGAATATACTATAATTAAATTAACTATAGCTTAAGGGCTTCTATTTCTCCCTTCTCTAATAGCTTAACTTCTATAATTCTTATTTCTAAGGAAATCTAAAAAGTCCCTTAGATTAATAAATAGATAATATATAATAATTACTAATTAAGCTTTAATCTAGACTTATATTCTCTATATACTATTTCCCTTCTTAATAACTATATTAATATCTTTACTATTATTATTCCCCCTTTAGATTATTAATTAATATTAGTATTCTTTTAAAATACTAATTATTAATTTATCCTTACCTAAGTAATTCTATAGACCTATAGTAAGTATTAGGGTTATGAAATTAGTCCACTGAAATTTTTAACTAGTCCAAATTGAAACCTTTATTAAAAGTCAGTCATAAGGTCTAAAATTAAGATCTTTAGGAATCTAATAGCCTAGCTATTTAGGCATATAAAACTAAAGTTTTACTTACCTAAGCTATTTTCCCTAGCTAGAAAACCTTATTAGTCCATAATTAGTCCATTTTTTGGACTAGACTAATACTAAAAGTGAACTAATCTAGACTTTCGTAATTATCTAAGCAGCTAAAAATAAATAAGTTATATAGTCTAATTACAGTCTTTAAGGGCTATCTAAGAATCTAATTTTCTTTTTTTTAGAGTAAGAATCTGATTTTTAATAAGGGCTTAAAGGTGGACTAGAAAAAGTACTAGACTAACTAATTTCATAACCCTGGTAAGTATAATATAATTATACTCTTTAAACTAAATAAGAACCTGAAAACTAAAGCCTTAGTTTACCTAAGAAGATATAATTATTATATAGTTTATTATAATAAATATATAGTAATTTATATTAATAAATAATATAGACTTAAATTATAAATATTATAAATAGAAGAGAATTAAGTTAATATTACCTTTATAAAAACCTAATATTAAATTATTACTTTTTATACTCTATAGAATAGTTACTAAATTAGCCTAAGGCTATAGAAATAATACTCTTAATCTTACTTAAGCTATAAAAACTATTAATACTACTTATAAAGGAATAGACTGTAACTTAGAAAGATTTAACTATATCTTATAATATATTTATATTATAAATATCTTAGAAGAATTAATTCTTAAACTAAACCTTAGATTTAACTAAAAGAAGACTTATCTATAGCAAATTACTAATAAAATAATAATCTAATAATTACTTTAAAAGCCCTAGATAAAAAGGTTAATTAACTTATAAAATAACTTATTATAATTACTAAATTTATAATCTTAAAGTAAAAAAAACCTAAGCTTTATTAAAATCTATAGTAAAATAGTAATATAACTATAGTAATTAATAAGCTTAAATAAATAAAATATAGAGCTTATTACACCAACGAATTATTAAATTAATATATTTATATTAAAATATATTTACTATAGAAGTATTATATAAAGAATACTTAATATTCTTAATAGAGAGAATTCTTAATAGAATCCTTAAAATATAATATAATATAATTCTAAAGTATAAAAAGAGAGATTAAACTAAGAAGTGATATTATTATAATTCTATTATAATAATATTACTTTTTTACTTAGATTATTTAGAATTAATAAAACTCTATATAGAAAAAACTAAAGTCTTTATAAGAAAATTCTTCTTTAAACTCTAGACTAATAATTTAGATTTCTTTTCTTTCTTTTTCCTTAGGATACTTAAACTTAAATTAAGCTTAATATACCTTAATATTAATCTTAATAAGATTAGAGAAGCCTTAGGAAAAATTAAATTATAGAAAGTTCTAAGAGAAAATAGAATCTTAATTAGTTTCCTTAAAGTATATAATAAGCTATTTACTTTTATACTTATAGAAATAGTAAATATAAGTATTATAATTAGTTATTTCTTAATTTACTTTTATTCTATAATTACTATAATTATCCCTAAAGTTAATAAAACCTTAGTATAATAATAAATTATATTAAGATAATAATTAATATTTTTACTTAATATAATGAGTAAGATTATTTAAAATAATTATTAAATAATATATTATAATTATAATAGAAATAAAAAGACTATTACCTTTAGAGTAACTAAATAATAAACTAAAGAAATCTATAGAATTTACTTTAATAATAATTATTAAAGTAATATATATAATATAGAATTAATATAGCTTTATTTCTTTTTCTAATTTAACTTTATTAAGGCTTTCAATAGAATATACTATAAATAACTTATTATAATTTTATAATAAATAGGATTCTTAAGATAATTCTTAGTTTAATTTATTAACTATTTTATAATATAATTAGTATACCTTTAATTTAATAGATAAATATTTAACCTTATTAAAGTCTAAATAAATATCCCCTAAGGATTCCCCTTATTATTAATACTATTTATTCTTTTTATAGTTAATCTCTATAAAGCTTTAAATAATACCCTTAGAATAATAATTATTAGATTTATAGATAATATTAATCTATTTATATTTAAATATAATATAAAGGAAAAATAAACTTAGCTTAAAACTATCTAAGAAATATATCATAACTAAGTCTAAACTAATAGAATAACTTAAAAGCTAAATAAAGTAAAGCTTTTTTACTTTACTTAGAAATATATAATAAACTAAATATAAATTTAGTTTAAAAACTTAATAATAATACTAATTAAACTATATAAATCCTTTAGATTCTTTCTTTATTATAAGCTTTTCTAAAGACTTTATATTAAATATCTTAAAGAAAAGTTAAAATATTAATAATAAGCTCTTATTATAATTACTATAAATATATAAGGAATTAATCTTAACATAGTAAAATTAATCTATATATAAATTATCAGATTTATTATAGTTTATAGTATTAAAGTATATTATACTTTAATTACTCTAAAGAGAAAACTCTAAAAGATTATATATATATTAATAATAAAATAAACTTAGAACTTATATATAATAATAAAAGCTTATAAAACTATATTAATTTACCTTTTAGAGATAAAACTAATTATTCCTTTTCTTAATATTTACTTTACTAAACTTATTATTTAATTTTATAACTATATAGAGAAATAGAAAATTATACTTTTTATAAAAACTATTATTATTATAGCTATAAGGTAAATTTACTATAATTAATAATAAAGATTATAATAATAACTATAATAAGAAATTAAAAACTAGCTTAAAAGCTAACCTTTCTATAAAAAATAAAAACTAACTTTAAAAGCTATTAAGAATTATATTCTATCTAAATAGATTATATAATAAACTTAATTCTAGAATAAAGTAAAAAAGTACTAAAAGATTAATTACTTTAAACTTATAAAAGTTTATTTTTTTATTAATAAGAAGAAAATATTATATTTATATTAAAACCTTAATAAATACTAAAGCTTTATACTTATATAACTAAGAATAAGAAAAACTAATCTAAAAAGCTTTTTCTTCTTAAGGAATATACTTAATATATTCTTATTATAATACTTATAGAGAATTAAAAAAGAAATACTTAAATATATTATTATTTTTTATTTAAGATTTATAGAATAATATAATTATTTTATAAACCTATTATAAGATTAATATAAATTTAAGTATAATAATCTTTTATATACTTAGTTTCTATTTACTATAGACTCTAATTAACCTCTAAAATACATTCTAATACTAGAATTAGAATCCTTATATGTACATTACCCTAGGTATAATAGTGCATTAGAGCTATAGTAATAATACTAATATACTACTAATAGCTATTAACTCAGGGGTATATAGACTAGAATAAAGTTAATATAACCCCTTAGCAAAAGCTAGTTAGTATATATAGAGTAAAAGCTATAAACCTACTATAGAACTAACTAAAATACTAGTAAATAACCTAGAAAAAGAAGCATATAATACTATTACTAGAATTATCCTTCCTATATCCCTTAACTAAGTCTAGTATATTATCTAGACCTATGCCTTTATGCATAAAACATAGATATATACTTTATATAAGGAGGATACCTTACTTAACTATAAATTATCCCTTAAAGAGTAAATTATAATGAAGGTTACTACTACTCTTATTACTATTATAAATATAGCCCTTACTCTAGCTCTAGCCCTTAAAAGGAATAGACCCTTATATATATTAATTATAGTATAAAACCTTATGCCCCTAAGCTATAAAAGTATTAAGTAAATAACCTAAAGCTATATTAAATATAAAGTTATAATCTAAATAAGAAATATACTCCCTAATATTAGTAGCTATATATTAAAAGATATTCTTATAGTAACTAATTAGGCTTATAGTAATATTAGTATTATTATAGTAAGAAAGCTCCTAAGTAGTAATATAGTCCTTATATTCCTTACTATAGATAAGGTATATATTATTTATACTAAAGACTAAGTTATAAAGGCATTTAGTAATAATATAGCTTTTTCCCTTCTAATGTTTATTATAATAGTAAAGGGAGTTTAATTTATATTTATCCCTAATAATATTAATAAGCTTATTAAAGAAATAATCTAATTAAATAAACTAAATATCTACTAAGTAAAGAAATAGAAAACTAATAGATTTAGCCTTAGTATAAAAATAAACTTAATCCTATGTATTAATTCTATTAAAGAAGTTAACTATCTATATAAGAATAGCTTACTACTTAATATATAACTATATAACTATAAGCTCTTTAATAAGAGATTTTAATTTACCTAATGCTATAATTACTTTAAATTTAAATACTTAGCCTAAAATTATAAATTAGCTCTAACCTATAGGTAATATAAAAGTATAATATATACTAATAAAGAAGGATACCTAATAGAATATAAAGAGATCTTATTAAATTATATTTTCTATAAAGATAAATACTTAGCCTAGAGCTAAGATTATTCTATTATAGCTTTATACTAAGCTTAAGCTAAGGAAGGATACTTAGATAAACTCCTCTACTTCTAAGAATATACTATAACTAAATTAACTATAGCCTAAGAGCTCTTATTTCCCTCCCCCTTAATAGCCTAGCTCCTATAATCCCTATCTCTAAGGAGGCTTAGAAAGCCCCCTAGGTTAATAAATAGATAATGCATAATAGTTATTAACTAAGCCTTAACCTAGACTTATATTCTCTATATACTATCCCCCTTCTTAATAACTATATTAGTATTCTTACTATTACTATTCCCCCCCTAGATTATTAATTAATATTAATATTCCTCTAGAATATTAATTATTAACTTACTCTTATCTAAATAGCTTTATATGCCTATAGTAAGTATAATATAATTATACTCCTTAAGCTAAATAGGAACCTAAAAATTAAAGCTTTAGTTTACTTAGGAAGATATAATTACTATATAATTTACTATAGTAAATATATAGTAATCTATATTAATAAATAATATAAGCCTAAGTTATAAATATTATAAGTAGAAGAGGACTAGGTTAGTATTATCTTTATAAAAACCTAATATTAAATTATTACTTTCTATAATCCCTTAAGTAATAAAGGTAATTTACTTATACTATAGATTCTAGTTAATATTATACTAAATAATTATATACTTCTTATTAATAACTTTAACCTTTATTACTTACTCTAAGACTATTATAGCTATTTAGACTAAGGTAGTAATAATCTTATTAAGGAAATAATATAACTCTATATTAGCCTCTTTATATTCTATAGAATAATTACTAAATTAGCCTAAGGCTATAGAAATAGTATTCTTAACCTTACCTAGGCTATAGAAACTATTAATACTACTTATAAAGGAATAGACTATAACCTAGAAGGGTCTAACTATATCCTATAATATAGTTATATTATAAATATCCTAGAAGAGTTAACCTTAGAACTAAACCCTAGATTTAACTAGAAGAAGACCTATATATAGAAAGCTACTAATAAAGTAATAGTTTATTTCTAATATAAATATAATAGCCTAATAACTACCCTAGAAGCCCTAGATAAAAAGGTTAACTAGCTTATAAAGTAACTTATTATAATTACTAAATTTATAACCTTAAAGTAAAAGAAACTTAGACTTTATTAAAACCTATAGTAAAATAATAATATAATTATAGTAATTAATAAGCTTAAATAAGTAAGATATAAAGCTTACTATACTAGCTAATTATTAAATTAATATACTTATACTAAAGTATATTTACTATAGAACTATTATATAAAGAATACTTAGTATTCCTAATAGAGAGAACTCCTAATAGAATTCCTAAAATATAATATAATATAATTCTAGAGTATAAAAAGATAAGCTAAGTTAAGAAGTAATACTATTATAATCCTACTATAGTTCTTATTCCTTATTTACTTAGATTATTTAGAACTAATAAAACTCTATATAGAAAAAACTAAGGTCCTTATAGGAAAATTCTTCCTTAAACCCTAGGTTAATAACTTAAATCTTTCTCCTCTACTTCCCCTTAGGATACTTAAACTTAAGTTAAGCCTAATATACCTTAGTATTAATCCTAATAAGATTAAAGAAGCCCTAGGAAAAATTAGGTTATAGAAGGCTTTAGGAAAGGATAAAATCCTAGCTAATTTCCTTAAAGTATATAATAAGCTATTTATCCTTATACTTATAGAAATAGTAAATATAAGTATTATAATTAATTACTTCTTAATTTACTTTTACTTTATAATTACTATAGTTATTTCTAAAGCTAATAAAACCCTAGTATAGTAATAGACTGCATTAAGGTAATAACTAATATCTTTACTTAATGTAATTAGTAAGGTTATTAAAATAGTTATTAGGTAATATATTATAACTATAGTAGAAGTAAAGGGGCTATTACCTCTAGGGTAAATAGGCAATAGACTAAGGAAATCTACTAAACTTACCCTAGTAATAGTTATTAAAGTAGTATATATAGTATAGGGCTAATATAGCTTTACTTCTTTCCTTTAATTTAACTTTACTAAAGCCTTTAATAGGGTAGACTATAGATAGTTTATTATAACTCTATAATAAATAGGATTCTTAAGATAGTTCTTAGTTTAGTTTATTAGCTATCTTATAGTATAATTAGTATACTTCTAATTTAATAGATAAATATTTAACCCTATTAAAATCTAAATAAGTATCCCCTAAGGATTCTCCCTATTACTAATACTATTTATTCTCTTTATAATTAGCCTCTATAAAGCCCTAAATAATACCCTTAGGATAATAATTATTAGATTTATAGATAATACTAATCTATTTATATTTAGATATAATACAAAGGAGATATAAGCCTAGCTTAAAGCTATATAGAAAGTATATAATAACTAAGCCTAGACTAATAGAATAACTTAGGAACTAAATAAAATAAAGCTCTTTTACTTTACCTAGAAATATATAGTAAACTAAATATAAATCTAGCTTAGAAACCTAATAATAATACTAATTAAATTATATAGATTCCTTAGACTCTTTCTTTACTATAAGCTCCTCTAGGGACCTTATATTAAATATCTTAAAGGGAAGCTAAAATATTAGTCATAGACCCTTACTATAATCACTATAAGTATATAGAGAATTAGCCTTAAAGTAGTAAGATTAATCTATATATAGGTTATAAGATCTATAATAATCTATAGTACTAAAGTATACTATACCTTAATTCCCCTAAGGGGAAAACCCTAAAGGATTATATATATACTTATAGTAAAATAAACTTAGAATTTATATATAGTAGTAAAAGCCTATAAAGCTATATTAATTTACCTTCTAAAGATAGAATTAACTATTCTCTCCCTTAATATTTACCTTAATAAACTTATTACTTAATTCTATAGTTATATAGAAAGATAGGAAACTATACTCCTTATAAGAGCTACTATTACTATAGCTATAAGGTAAATCTACTATAACTAATAGTAGGGACTATAGTAATAGCTATAATAGGAAATTAAGAACTAACTTAAAAGTTAGCTTTCTTATAAAGGATAAAAACTAACCCTAGAAGCTATTAAAGACTATACTTTATCTAAGTAGATTATATAGTAAACTTAACTCTAAGATAAAGTAAGAAAGTACTAAAGGATAAACTACCTTAAACCTATAGAAGTCTATTTCCCTATTAGTAAGAAGAAAGTATTATACTTATATTAAAGCCTTAATAAATACTAAAGCTCTATACGTATATAGCTAAGAATAGGAAAAATTAATCTAAGAAGCTTTCTCTTCTTAAGGGGTATACTTAATGTATTCTTACTATAGTACCTATATAGGATTAGTAAAGAAATACCTAAGTATATTATTATCTTTTGCTTAAGATTTATAGAATAATATAATTACTTTATAAACTTACTATAGAATTAATATAAGTTAAAATACTAATTATTAGAATATAAAATAGTATAATTACTTACTTATTAATTCCTAGATTAATACTTTATTCTATATTATAAGCTTATTCTTTAGATTTATAATAATTATAATTATAATATAGAAATAGAATATAAACTTATAGAATAATAAGCTAAAGTTAATAGCTTCTAATTAGAAATAATATACTCTTACTTTAAGTACTTTTTACCCCCCTTATAAAGAGATAAAATATACCTAGAAAAAGCTATAAAGGGTAAAAAACTAGTCTAATTATAATAGTTATTAACCTAATTAAATCCTCTAACCTGTATATTAAATTCTCTAAGCTTATAGTACTAATCTATAGACTTATCTTAAACTTATACTTTTATTACTTACTATTTAATTCTATTCTAAAGCCTTATTATCTATTTCCTTATCTTTATCTTTATTCTTACTTTCTTTACTAAACTCCCTAAGGACTAATAACTTAGTAAGCTTAGGAATATAACCTAATAAAGTAAGAACTAAGACTATAATATACTTAAGGTACTTAAGTACCCTAGTAATATAATTAATCCTATTAACTAATATATTAAGCTAATTAATTATTAAATCTATAATTATTACTATAGGTATAATATATATATACTTAGGTACTTAACTCTTTGCTTAGTAAGCTATATCCTTAAGCTTCTTAAGTTTTTCCTTTTCTTATACTTTAGTTAATTTATATTTATACTATAAGTCTAATTTATATTTACTTTACTATTTCCTCTTTTATATAAAAAAGCCTTTACTAAAGCTTAAGTAGTAGTAATAATAGTAAATAGTAAAAGTTTATAAGTCTTATATATATATATATAAACTATATAGCTTCTAGTTACTATATTTACTTAGTTTTAGTAAAGACTTATTATATTATTTCTACTTATCTATATAATATATATAAAATAGGGAATATTCTATATTACTCCTATAGGAATAGGGATAGAGGATTTATCCCTAGAAGTAATAATACTCTTTACCTTAGCTTTTCTCTTTACTTACCTTAGGTTAATATAGGTATATAATAGAAATATATTAGAAAGGACTTATAAGTATAATTAGTATTTATATATAAAATAAATTAATAGAAGTAATTATATATATGCTACCTAGGATTTATACTATATTTATTATAGTTATTATTATTATTATTATTATTATTATTATTATAGTTATTATCCTTAGCTATATAAAGAGGTTAATTACTATAGTAATAAAGTTATAATAATAATAAAATAAAGAGAATAAATATATTAAAATTAATCCTAGATAAAAAACTAAAAGTTAGTAATATACTTAAGACCTAATATTAGCATAAGTATAGATAAGGGCTTAGGAAAGGGTAACTTATAGAAGTATTAAAGAGAGAAGAAAGGAAGAAAGGTATTATAAGCTTAATAAAGAGACTAAATAATAGAAATCTAAGTAATAGCTAATAGCTACTAGTAGCTATAGAGTATTATACTAGCCTCTAACTACTAATAGTAAAGCTATTAGCTAATAAACCTACTAATAGCTATATCTACCTACTTAAAACCTAGGCCTCTGGCTATAATAGCATAATAACCCTATAGAAACTACACTAGTATATAAGCTATATATAACTAATGTATATCTACCGTAGGATTAGACTTTACTATATCTCCCTCTTTCTCCCCCTTCTTTCTTTTCCCCTTTTTTCCCCCTTTTTTCCCTATTTATTTCTCCTTTTCTTCTCCCTCTCCTTTTTCCTTCCTTACCCTTAGGAAGTAGGATAATTTTAGTCTTAGTATAAAGGACAATTAACTTATATACTATAATAGCATAAGGGGCTCTACCTAGGCTTACTATAGGAAAGGATATAGGTTTTTATATAGTTTGTCCTATATTTAAATAGAATAAAAGTACTATTTACTTCTTAGGTCTATAGTGTATAAATAAATTAAATTAATATAAATTAAAATACTAATTATTAAAGTATAAAATAATATAATTATTTATTTATTAATTCTTAGATTAATATTTTATTTTATATTATAAATTTATCTTTTAAATTTATAATAATTATAATTATAATATAGAAATAAAGTATAAACTTATAGAGTAATAAGCTAAAGTTTATAGTTTTTAATTAGAAATAATATACTTTTATTCTAAATACTTTTTACTCTCTTTATAAAGAAATAAAATATATTTAGAAAAAGTTATAAAAAGTAAAAAACTAATTTAATTATAATAATTATTAATCTAATTAAATCTTTTAATCTTTATCTTAAATCTTTTAAATTTATAATATTAATCTATAGATTTATTTTAAATTTATACTTTTACTATTTATTATTTAACTTTACTTTATAGCTTTATTATATATTTCCTTATCTTTATTCTTACTTTTTTTTATTAAACTTTCTAAGGATTAATAACTTAATAAATTTAAGAATATAATTTAATAGAATAAAAATTAGAATTATAATATACTTAAGATACTTAAGTACTTTAATAATATAATTAATCTTATTAATTAATATATTAAGCTAATTAATTATTAAGCTTATAATTATTATTATAAATATAATATATATATACTTAAGTATTTAATTCTTTACTTAATAAATTATATTCTTAAGCTTTTTAAATTCTTTTTCTTTTTATACTTTAATTAATTTATATTTATACTATAAGTTTAATTTATATTTATTTTATTATTTCTTTTTTTATATTAAAGAGTTTTTACTAAAGTTTAAGTAATAATAATAATAATAAATAGTAAAGCTTTATAAGTTTTATATATATATATATAAATTATATAATTTCTTATTATTATATTTACTTAATCTTAGTAGAAATTTATTATACTATTTTTATTTATTTATATAATATATATAGAATAGAGAATATTTTATATTATTTCTATAGAAATAAGAATAAAAGATTTATTCTTAAAAGTAATAATATTCTTTATCTTAGTCTTTCTCTTTATTTACTTAATATATAGATAAATAGGTAATTATGAAAAGTAAGGTAAAGTAGTTAAAAGAAGGATACTTTCTTTATTATAATTAGTCTATAGACTAAGACCTTAAGGATCCTAGTCCATTAGACTATATAATATACTTATATAATTATTACTTAATTCTATAATAGTAGCCTAAAGGGCTATATATATTATATCCTAGCTTTAAAAGCTAAGACTTACTATCCCTAGTAATTAATTAATATATAGATCCTTCTAAGGTTATAATCTCCTTTTAGCACTATTCTAAGCTATCTAATTCCCATTCTTAATTTCTAGGTAATTCTTCTTAATCTTTTCTATTATATATAGTTAAGTAAGTAGTCTTACTATTTCTTCTATAAAGATTAGCATAGGAACTATTAATTAGCTCCTATATCTATAGTTTTATTAGCTTTAGGTTATTAAGTTTTCTTCTTATTACTATAGTAGCAGTTAAATCAGCTATTAGTCTTAAAAGCCTTAGGGTAAGCAGCTTTAAACTCTATAATAAGGTCCTTATTAATATCCTTAGTCTTCTCCTAAGAGTTATATTGAGGGCCTTAGCCTTTCTATTAGATATAGAAGCCTTTAAAGGGTATAGTATTCCTACCTTAATTCCTTATCTTATAGTAGAGAATATATTTAATAATATACTTCTGAGAGTTTTCTTTAATTAGCCTTAATTCCTTAGGTTAAAAGTTAATCTTATAAGTAGGTTTTAGCTATTAATATAAGATAATAGGATAAATATACTATTTAGAAGGTAACTTAAGCTTAGTAGTTAAGTTATTAATTATATATTTAATCTTAAAAGGTTTAGTATATTACTAGGATTATTTCTTTATAGAAGTACTAAGTAGATTATATTTATTATAAAGATATAAGTAAACTTAATCTTTAGCCTTAAGCTAAATAAGTTAATACTTATTATTATATTATTTCTTAGCCTTAGTAGTAATAAAGTCTAAGGTAAATTATACTTTCTTTTATATAACTTCTCTTAGGAATAGTAAATTAATAGCTTTCTAATTAAATAGCTATATAACTTTTAATAAGCTATAAAGGTTAATACTAAAGAGGAATTTATAAGCTAAGGCTTATATATTAATATTATAAGTACTATTAAAGTATTACTATAAAGCTAGAAAGATATAAGTTTAGTTAAATCTAGAGTTTTCTATATAGTAAAATCTTATAGTAATTTCTATAATCTAATTATATCTCTTAGAAATACTATTAGCTTAAGAATAGTATACTATAGTTATTATAAGCTTTATACTAAAGGTAGTCTATATAGTCTTTTAGAATAGAGAAATAAACTTTAAATTATAGTTTAAGATAATAACCTTTAATATACCCTAATTAAATAGTATAAATTACCTTATTAAGATATTAACTTAGTAATCTATTAAATACTTTAAGAAGCTAAAGATAAAAAGACCTTTTTTACTTACTATATAAATAATTATAAAAAAGGTATTATAAATAAAGAAGTTTTTAAGAGCCTAAGGTAAGTTTTTTATAAAAACTAAGGATAAGTAAATAATAAAGTTTATTATAATAATATATATTAATATTACTAGGGAGTAAATAAGCTTATAATTACTAATCTTTTACTTTTAGCTAATTTACCCTAAGTAATAAGTCTAATATCTATAGATATATTTCTTAATTTTATAATAAAGATTATAAATATAGAATTCTAATAGTTCTTATATTATTCTCTTTATTCTAAAGTAATTATAGTTATTATAAGCTATCCTAAGAATCTTTCTCTTTATATTATAAAGTATATAGAGTTTAATATAATTCTTTATACTATTATAATATAATAATCTATCTTAGAATATAAAGAGTATACTAAGCTTAAAAGCTCTTATAGTATTCTTATTAATTAATTAGTTACTTATTATAAAAGCCTTCCTTAGGATTATAAAGATAATCTTAGAGAAATATTTATTTATTATATAGTTAACTTAGAAGTATTACTTAATATTATTAACTATTAGAGCTTTAAATATTATTAATATATTATTTAATACTATATAATTTAACTAAAGCTTTAATAAATTAAGATTAATCTCTAGGGTAATTATATAACTTAAGGTATTAAGAATAAAGTTCTTTTTATCTAGAAAGTAATATATATAGAAATTATACTTAGAAAGGTATATTAAGGCTATAATTAATTATTAGTTTACTTAGTTAATACTTAAAGTCTTAAGAAATATTTTTTTAATAATCTATTTAATAGTAAAGTAATTAATTAGTATAATTATAAAAAACTTAGCGAATTATAAGAATATTTAAAGTTTCTTTATAGCTTAAATAAGGTATATAACCTTAAGTTCTATAGATTTATATTATTACTTAGTAAATATTAAGATATAGTTAAGGAAATAGATTAATTATACTATAATTATAAATATATTAAATCCTAACTCTTAAATATAATTATTATAAAGGTAATAAAATATAGTACTAAAGTCTTATTCTAAGCTTATATTAATCTAAAGGAATAATTACTTAGTTAAATTAAAGTAATTTAATATTTATCCTAAAGTAATTTCTACTTAGAGAATAGAAAAGGTAATTTCCTTACTCTTACTAGGTATAAAGTATATTATCTAAGTATATACTTTATATTAGTTAGGATTACTATTAGTAATTCTTCCTTCTTTATATCCTATAGTTAGGAATATAACTTTCTAAGTTTATAGAGGTTTTAATAGCTAAGTATAATAGGGAATAAAGTAATAAATATATTTCATAGTTTTAATATATTACTTAAAATTATTAAATTAATTAAGGAAGTTAAAGTAAATAAATATAGCTATCTTCTTAGCTATTATTAAAAATTCTAAAGTATTTATATAAAATCCTAATAGCTAAGTACTAAAGTATTTAATTTAGCTTTTCTTTAGAGAAATAGTAAAGTTCTATTTATTAAAGAGTATAAAAAGAGTCTTTAGGTATTTTAAATATTTAGCTATTAACTTAGAGAAAATTATAATATTATTAATAAAGGTTTAGTAAAAAGTATAATAAGGATAAAGTAGCTTATCTATATAGTATTAAGTATAGGTAGAAGAATTATAATATCCTATTAGTATTACTATTAACCTTTTAAAGCCTCTATAGTTAGCTATTATAAAGTAATTATAGTATTTAAAGGTTATTCTAAATTAGAAAAAGAAAGATAAAGTATTAATAATGATAATAAAGATAATCCTATAAAGAGTTTATATTATATCTTCCTACTAAAGAAGAAAATAATTATTAGATATTAAGATTTTATTTAATACTTTAAGATTAATAATTATATAGCTTTTAGATTCCCTCTTAATTTACTTTTAGACTATAAAAATAAATACTAAGAAAAGTATTAATCCTTTAATCTATTCTATTTAGCCTTAGTAATCTAATATATTAAAGATTAAGTTAATAAAGTTTTAATCTTTAAGATTATTAGAATAGAATCTTTAAGTTATATAGTATTTATACTAATTATTAATAAGTAATACTTATATTTCTTTTCCTTTAAGTACTTAGATAAGCTTTATATTAGTTTAAAGCTTTAAGTAATATAAGATTAATTCCTTAACCTTATTAATAAAGCTAGAGTCTTTACTATAAATATAAATACCCTTATTAATAATATCTTCTAGTAAGTTTAAAGTATATTATATATAGGCAGGGTTGTGAAATTAGTCCACTGAAAATTTTGACTAGTCCAACTTAAAACCTTTATTAAAAATCAGTTATTAGGTCTAAAATTAAGATCTTTAAGAATCTAATAGCTTAGCTATTTAAGCATCTAAAACTAAAGTCTTACTTACCTAAGCTATTTTCCCTAGCTAGAAAACCTTAGTAGTCTATAATTAGTCTATTTTTTAGACTGGACTAGTACTAAAAGTGGACTAATCTAGACTTTCTTAATTATCTAAGTAGCTAAAAATAGACAAGTTATATAATCTGATTATAGTCTTTAAGGGCTATTTAAGAATCTAATTTTCATTTTTTTAGAGTAAGATTCTAATTTTTAATAAGGGCTTAAAGGTGGACTAAAAAAAGTACTAGACTAACTAATTTTACAACCCTATATATAGGTTTACTATAGAATCTTTAGAAGCTTAAGACCTTTATTAATAGTAATCTTAGGAAGTAAATTAGTTAGCTTATTATTTTAAATAAGGAAAATAAATATTAAAGAGATTACCTTATAGTATTACTTCTAAGATAGATTAGTATTATAGTAATCTTCAAAAATAGTATTACTTAATAAATCTAAGGGTATAAGAACTAATAGAGCTTAGTTAAGAATATAAGTTCCTTTAGCTATAGCTTTAATATTTTTAGTAAGGGAGAATTTAATAAAGATTATTAAGGTAATAGCTATTATAATAATATTAGAGAAAATAGTATTTAAGATATTTATAATAGTTAGAAATATTACTATTATTATAATATTAAAAGGTATAGTTTATATTAATAAGAAGTAAGTTTCTTCCTATTTAAGGATATTATTAATCTTTTACTTCTAATAGAGCTTAATATTCTCCTCTATATTATTTATAAAAATGATACCTAAGGGACTATTAGAATTAATTAAGATATATATTATAGTAAAGATAAATCCTTAGAAAGTAAAGTTATAATCCTTAGGGATTTCTTTTTATATTATTAGAATTAATATAATTTTACTTAATAATATAATTATAACTTTAATAAGTATAATATATTAATTAATATTCTTTTAGCTTAAATAGATACTAAAAGGGATATAGAAATCTTTTAAGAGGTTATAATATATTCTTCTCTTAGTAATAAGGAAATTATAGGTATAAAGAGTAAAAAAGGCTATTCTAAGTAAAGCTTTAGTATTAAGATTATCTTAAACCTAAGCTAAAGTAATAAACTTTATAATATTAAGAGTAAATTTATTAGTATACTATCTATTAATATATATAGTAAATATAGTCTACTTATTATAAGCTTTTACCTTATTAACTCTATATATAATTATAGAGTTAATTTTCTTAATTTTATACTTAAGTATTTTAAATTCCTTTTAGTTAATAAGGGATTAATTATAACTAGAGTTAATATAAATTTTAATAGAATTAGAGTTATTAGTAATTATCTTTATATTAAGTTATAAATAAGTATAATTCTTCCCTTTATTATAGGGAATAGGCTTTAGTAGAAGAGAGCTTTAAACTATTAGTATATATTCTATTCTATTAAGAAGTAACTATAGTATAATATTAGCTTCCTAATTAATAGGGCTAATAATAGCTTTAAAGCTAATATAGACTTTAAAATACTTAAAAAGCTTATTATAATTTAATAAGACTTTCTTATATTTTTTATAATAGAAAGTAAGAGTTTCCTTTATAAACTTTTTATAATTAGTTTACTTAGGGTTAATATAGTACTTAGTAAATTAATATTCCTATAGGATAAACTTTATAGAGAAGGTTTAAGTATATATAGAGTATTTAATAATAGGGTTAATTAGAATATATAAATCCTTAATAGTTATAGTTATAAAGTAAACTCTGTAGGATTAGTTAGAGGAAGTAGAAAAATCTAAATATAAGATATTATTCTTATTATTAGCTTTATAAGGACTTTAATTAGTATTTAGCTTATTCTTAATAATTTAATATTTACTTTTAAAGATAACTTTCTTTATTTTATAAGAATAATCCTAAGGGTTATTATAATTATTATAACTTTATTACTTATTATAAAGATAATTATTTCTTTTATAGTCTTTATATCTTTATTTCTAATTATAATCTTAGTCTTAATTCTAATCTTAGTTTCTATTATAGTTATAATTATTACTTTAGTACTCTTTATATTATTAAGTTTAATTATTATTTTAGTAATTATTATATTAGTAATTATAATTATTATTATATTAATTTAAACTATAGTCTTAATAGCTTTAGGATTAGTTATTATAATTATTTTTATAGTAATTATACTATTATTAAATATAAGCTTTAATAGTTAGTTATTATTCCTTATATTTATATATAAAGTTTACTAAAGTTATTTACTTATATAGAACGTATAAAAGATAAGAGATTTTACTATTAATAAGAAGGAAGATAGCTTAGATAATATATCTTTCCTTTATAATACTTAATTACTTAGTATAGTTTACTTTATATTAAACTTACTAAGTAAAGGAAAGACTATTAATAGCTAAGCTTATAGTATACTTTCTAGAGTAAAGATTCTCTAAAATCTTAATATTAAGTTACTTGAAATATTTTATAAGCTTTTAGTAAAATCTAAAGATTATAAAGTTTAATAGCTTCTTATATTAATTTATACTTAATTTTCCTATAAGTTATCTTATAGTATTTATACTAATTATTAATATATAATAATCTTAGAAGGAATTATCTTTTTAATACTTAAAGATTTATATATACTTATAAAAGAGATAGATATTAATATAAATAGTATAGTTTTATATAATTATTATATTAGTCTCCTTAGGGTTATATTAATCTAGGTTAAAAATACTAATAGTTTTCTTCTTAACCTTTTTCTAAGATTCTTTAGTAAAAATTATTATAAATTAGGATTAATCTTATTCTTAATATACTTAGATATTAATTTATTTATTATTAAAACTATTAAAGGAGAATTCTAAGGAATTATTATTATTATTAGAAGCTTAATATTATATTTTTCTATAATTTATCCTTAATATTATTTTATCTTATATAATTAGATTAAGAGTAATTATTATATTCTAAGGGTTAAGAATTTTATAATTTCTATTAGAAGTTTTCTCTATAGTCTTTATAGTAATTTTCCTTACTATTAAGAACTTTATATTATTAGACTTATTAAGAGCTTTAAATCTAAATTACTTTATTATTTATTTATATACTATAGACCTAGGAAGTAAATAGTATTTCTATTCTATTTAGATATAGGAAAAACTAAGAGTATATAAAAACCTATATCCTTTCTATAGTAAGCCTAGGTAGAGCCCCTTATACTATTATAGTATATAAGTTAATAGTCCTTTGTACTAAGACTAAAATTATCCCACTTCCTAGAGGCAAAGAAAGAAAAAGGAAAGGGAAAAGAAAAAGAGAAATAAATAGGGAAAAAGGGAAAAAGGGAAAGAAAAAGGGGGGAAAGAGGGAAATATAGTAAGGTCTAATCCTATAGTGAATGTACATTAGTTATATATAGCTTATATATTAGTATAGCTTCTGTAGGATTATTATACTATTATAGCTAGAGGCCTAGATTTTATGTGAGTAAATATAGCTACTAATAAGTCTATTAGCTAATAGCTTTACTATTAGTAGTTAAAGGCTAGTATAGTACTCTATAGCTATTAGTAGCTATTAGTTATTACTTAGATTTCTATTATTTAGTTTTTTTATTAAGCTTATAATACTTTTCTTCCTTTCTTCCCTCTTTAATACTTCTATAAATTACTCTTTCCTAAGCTCCTATTTATACCTATACTAATACTAAGTCTTAAGTATATTATTAACTTTTAGTCTTTTATCTAGAATTAACTTTAATATATTTATTTTCTTTACTTTATTACTATTATAACTTTATTACTATTATAACTTTATTACTATAGTAATTAATTTCTTTATATAGCTAAGAATAATAACTATAATAATAATAATAATAATAA
>QGQB01000127.1:32308-98161 GCA_003385265.1 Neonectria hederae
AAATATAATATAAATCCTAAGTAGAATATATATAATTACTTATACTAATCTATTTTATATATAAATACTAATTATACCTATAAATCCCCCCTAATATATTCCTATTATATACTTATATTAACCTAAGGTAAATAAAGAGAAAAGCTAAGATAAAGAGTATTATTATTTCTAGAGATAAATTCTTTATTCCTATTCCTATAGGAATAATATAGAATATTCCTTATTCTATATATATTATATAGATAAATAGAAATAGTATAATAAGTCTTTACTAAGATTAAATAAGTATAATAATAAGAAGCTATATAACTTATATATATATATATAAAACTTATAAACCTTTACTATTTATTACTATTATTACTATTTAAACTTTAATAGAAGCTTTTTTATATAAGAAAAGAAATAGTAAAATAAGTATAAATTAAACTTATAGTATAAGTATAAATTAATTAAAGTATAAAAAGAAGAAAAACTTAAGAAGCTTAAGGATATAGCTTATTAAGTCAAGAGTTAAGTACTTAAGTATATATATATTATACTTATAGTAATAATTATAAGCTTAATAACTAATTAATTTAATATATTAATTAATAAAATTAATTATATTATTAAGGTACTTAAGTACTTTAAGTATATTATAATCCTAATTCTTACTTTACTAAGTTATATTCCTATGTTTATTAAATTATTAATTCTTAGGGAATTTAATAAAGAAAGTAAAAGTAAAGATAAAGATAAAGAAATATATAGTAAAGCAATAGAATAAGATTAAATTATAAATAATAAAGGTATAAGTTTAGGATAAGTCTATAGATTAATATTATAAGCTTAGAAAATTTAATATAAGGATTAAATAATATATAGAAAAGGGTTAGTTATAAAAGGTAAGAGTAAAAGGTTATAAGAAGGATAATCTCTTTGCTATAATTAGTCTATAGACTAAGATATTAAGGATCCTAGTCCATTAGACTATGTAATTACTTATACAATCATTATATTATTCTATAATTATAGCCTAAAGGGCTATATATATTATATCCTAGCTTTAAAAGCTAGGACTTACTATCCCTAGTAATTAACTAATATATAGATCCTTCTAAGGTTATAATTTCCTTTTAGTACTATTCTAGGCTATCTAATTACTATTCCTAATTTCTAGGTAATTTTCCTTAATCCTTTCTATTGTATATAGTTAAGTGAGCAGTCTTACTGTTTCTTCCGTGAAGATTAGCACAGGGGCCATTAGTTAGCCTCTTTATCTATAGCCTTATTAACTTTAGGCTATTAAGTCTTCTTCTTACTACTATAGTAGCAGTTAGGTCAGCTGTTAGTCTCAAAGGCCTTAGGGTAAATAGTCTTAAATTCTGCAATAAGCTCTTTATTAATATCCTTAGTCTTCTCCTAAGAGTTATATTCAGGGCCCTAGCTCTTTCATTAGATCTAGAAGCCTTCAAAGGGTATAGTATTCCTGCCTTAATTCCTTACTTTATAGTAGAGAATACATTTAATAATATACTTCCTAGAGTCCTCTTTAACTAGCCCTAGCTCCTTAGGTTAAAAGTTATTACTATAAGTAGGTTCTAGCTATTAATATAAGATAATAAAGTAAATATACTATTTAGGAAGTAACTTAAGTTTAATAGCTAAGTTATTAATTATATATTTAATCTTAAAAGGTTTAGTATATTACTAGGACTATTTCTTTATAAGAGTACTAAGTAAATTATATTTATTATAGAGATATAAGTAAATTTAATCTCTTGCCTTAAGCTAAATAGGCTAATACTTATTAGTATACTATTTCATAGCCTTAGTAATAATAAAGTCTAAAGTAAGTTATACTTCCTTTTATATAACTTCTCTTAGGAATAATAAATTAATAGCCTTCTAATTAAGTAGTTATATAGCTTTTAGTAAGCTATAAAGATTAATACTAAAAAGGAACTTATAAGCTAAGGCTTATATACTAATATTATAAGTACTATTAAGGTATTACTATAAAGCTAAAAGGATATAAGTTTAATTAGATTTAGGGTTTTCTATATAATAGAATCTTATAGTAATTTCTATAGTTTAATTATATTTCTTAGAAATATTATTAGCTTAAGGGTAATATATTATAGTTATTATAAGCTTTATACTAAAGGTAGTCTATAGGGCTTTCTAGAATAGGGAAATAAACTTTAAATTATAGTTTAAAATAATAACCTTTAGTATACTCTAGTTAAATAGTATAAATTACCTTATTAAAATAGTAGCTTAATAGTTTACTAAATACTTTAAGTAACTAGGAATAAGAAGACTTTTCTTACTTAGTATATAAGTAATTATAAGAAGAGTATTATAAATAGAGAAGTTTTTAAAAGCTTAAGGTAAGTTCTCTATAGAGATTAAGAATAAGTAAATAATAAAGTTTATTATAATAGTATATATTAGTATTACTAAAGAGTAAATAAGCTTATAATTATTAATCTTTTACTTTTAGCTAGTTTACCCTAAGTAATAAGTTTAATATCTATAAATATATTTCTTAACTTTATAATAAAGATTATAAATATAGAGCTTTAATAGCTTTTATATTATTCTCTCTATTCTAAAGTAATTATAATTATTATAAGCTATCCTAAGGATTTCTTTCTTTATATTATAGAATATATAGAGTTTAATATAATTATCTATACTATTATAATATAGTAATCTATCTTAGAGTATAAAGGGTATACTAAGCTTAAAAGCTCTAATAGTATCTTTATTAACTAACTAATTACTTACTATAAAAGCCTTCCCTAGGATTATAGAAATAACCTTAGAGAAATACTTATCTATTATATAATTAACTTAGAAGTATTACTTAGTATTATTAGCTATTAGAGCTTTAGATACTATTAATATATTATCTATTACTATATAATTTAGCTAAAGCTTTAGTAAGTTAAGATTAATCTCTAGGGTAATTATATAGCTTAAGATATTAGGGATAAAGTTCTTTTTACCTAAGAAGTAATATATATAGAGATTATACTTAGAAAGGTATATTAAGGCTATAACTAGCTATTAGTTTACTTAATTAGTACTTAAGGTCTTAAGAGATATTTTTTTAATAATCTATTTAGTAATAAAATAATTAGTTAATATAACTATAGGAAGCTTAGAAGATTATAGAAATATTTAAAGTTTCTTTATAGCTTAAATAAAGTATATAACTTTAAGCTTTATAAGTTTATATTATTACTTAGTAGATATTAGAGTATAGCTAAAGAAATAAATTAATTATATTATAATTATAAGTATATTAGATTCTAGCTCCTAAGTATAATTATTATAAAGGTAATAAAGTATAGTATTAAAATCTTATTCTAAGCTTATATTAATCTAAAGGAATAATTACTTAGCTAAGTTAAGGTAATTTAATATCTATTCTAAAGTAATTTCTACTTAGAAGGTAAAGAAGGTAATTTCTTTACTTTTACTAAGTATAAAGTATATTATTTAAGTATATATCTTATATTAATTAGGATTATTATTAATAATTCTTCCTTCCTTTTATCCTATAGTTAAGAAGGTAACTTTCTCAGGTTATAGTAGTTCTAAGAGCTAAGTATAGTAAAGAATAAAATAGTAAATATATTCTATAGCTCTAATATATTACCTAAGACTATTAAGTTAACTAAGGAAGTTAAGGTAAATAAATATAATTATCCTCTTAGCTATTATTAAGAATCCTAAAGTATCTATATAAAATTCTAATAGTTAAGTACTAAGGTATTTAATCTAGTTCTTCTTTAGGGAAATAATAAGGTTTTACTTATTAAAGAGTATAAAGAGAGTTTCTAAGTATTTTAGATATTTAGCTATAGACTTAGAAAAGATTATAATATTATTAATAAAGGCTTAGTAGAAAGTATAATAAGGATAAAGTAATCTATCTATATAGTATTAAGTATAAGTAAAGGAATTATAATATTCTATTAATATTACTATTAACCTTTTAAGGCCTCTATAGTTAACTATTATAAAGTAATTATAGTATTTAAGGGAAGAAAGATAAGGTATTAATTGCTATAATAAAGGTAATCCTATAGAGGGCTTATATTATATCTTCTTAATAGGAAAGAGAATAATTATTAAGTATTAAGATTTTATTTAATACTCTAAGATTAATAACTATATAGCCTTTAGATTCCCCTTTAACTTACTTTTAGACTATAAAGATAGATACTAAGAAAGGTATTAATCCTTTAACTTATTCTATTTAGCTTTAGTAATATAATATATTAAAGGTTAAATTAATAAAGTTTTAATCTTTAAGACTATTAGAATAGAGTCTTTAGGCTATATAATATTTATATTAGTTATTAATAAGTAGTACCTATATTTCTTCCTCTTTAAGTACATAGATAAGCTTTATATCTATCTAGAGCTTTAAGTAATATAAAATTAACTCCTTAACTTTCTTAATAAAGCTAGAGTCTTTACTATAAATATAAATATCCTTAGTAGTAATATCCTTTAGTAAGTCTAGGGTATATTATATATAGGTTTACTATAGAATCTTTAGAAGCTTAAGACCCTTATTAATAGTAATCTTAGGAAGTAAATTAATTAGCTTATTATCTTAGGTAAAGAAAGTAAATATTAAGGAGATTACCTTATAATATTATTTGTAAGGTAGATTAATATTATAGTAATCTTAAAAAATAGTATTACTTAATAAGTCTAGGGGTATAAGAATTAGTAAAGCTTAGTTAAGAATATAAGTTCCTTTAGCTATAGCTTTAATATTCTTAGTAAGAGAAAACTTAGTAGAAATTACTAGAGTAATAGCTATTATAGTAATATTAAAGGAGAGAATGTTTAGAATATTTATAATAGTTAGGGATATTACTATTACTATAATATTAAAAGCTATAGTCTATATTAATAAGAAGTAAGTTTTTTCCTATTTAAGGATATTATTAATCTTCTATTTCTAATAGAACTTAATATTCTTCTTTATATTATTTATAAAGATAATACCTAGAGAATTATTAGAATTAATTAAAGTATATATTACTATAGGGATAAATCCTTAGAAAGTAAAGTTATAATCCTTAGGGATTTCCTTTTATATTACTAAGACTAGTATAATTTTACCTATTAGTATTATTATAGCTCTAATAATTATAATATATTAATTAATATCTTTCTAGCTTAAATAGATACTAAAAGGGATATAGAAGTCTTTTAAGAAGCTATAATATATTCTTTTCTTAGTAATAAGGAGATTATAAGTATAAGGAGTAAAGAAGATTATTCTAAGTAAAGCTTTAGTATTAAGATTATTCTAGACTTAAGTTAAAGTAGTAAACTTTATAGTATTAATAGTAAATTCATTAGTATACTGCCTATTAATATATATAGTAAATATAGCCTACTTATTATAGACTTTTACCCTATTAATTCTATATATAATTATAGGGTTAACCTTCTTAATCTTATACTTAAGGGTCTTAAGTTACTTTTAGTTAATAAAGGGTTAATTATAACTAGAGTTAATATAGATCTTAATAGAATTAGAGTTATTAGTAGTTATCTTTATATTAAGTTATAGATAAGAATAGTTTTTCCCTTTATTATAGGGAATAAGCTTTAGTAAAGGAAAGCTTTAAACTATTAGTATATATTCTATTCTATTAGGATGTAATTATAATATAATATTAACTTCCTAGTTAATAAGGCTAATAATAGCTTTAAAGTTAATATAGACTTTAAGATGCTTCAAAAGCTTATTATAATTTAATAAGACTTCCTTATATTTCTTATAATAGAAAGTAAAAGTTTCCTTTATAAGCTTCTTATAGTTAGCTTATTTAGGGCTAATATAATAGTTAATAAGTTAATATTCCTATAGGATAGACTTTATAGGGAAGGTTTAAGTATATATAGGGTATTTAATAGTAAAGTTAACTAAAATATATAAATCCTTAATAGCTATAGCTATAAAGTAAACTCTTTAGGATTAGTTAAAGGAACTAAAGGAGTCTAAATGTAAGGTATTATCTTTATTATTAGCCTTATAAAGGCTTTAATTAGTATTTAGCTTACTCTTAATAATTTAGTATTTACTTTTAAAGGTAATCTTCTTTATCTTATAAGAGTAATCCTAAGGATTCTTATAGTTACTATAACCTTATTACCTATTATAGGGATAGTTATCTTTCTTATAGTTATTATATTCTTATTTATAATTATAGTCCTAGTCTTAATTATAATCTTAGTTTTTACTATAGTTATAGTTATTACTTTAGTACTCTTTATATTATTAAGCTTAATTATTATTCTAATAGTTATTATATTATTAATTATAGTTATTATTATATTAGTCTAGATTATAATCCTAATAGCTTTAGGATTAGTTATTATAATTATTTTTATAGTAGTTATACTA
This sequence comes from Neonectria hederae, assembly GCA_003385265.1. NCBI lineage: Eukaryota > Fungi > Ascomycota > Sordariomycetes > Hypocreales > Nectriaceae > Neonectria > Neonectria hederae. The sequence continues at coordinate 38,739 of QGQB01000127.1, forward strand.
TTATTAAATATAAACCTTAATAGTTAGTTATTATTCCTTATATTTATATATAAAGTTTACTAAGGTTATCTATTTATATAGGACTTATAGAAAATAAGAAATCTTACTATTAATAAGAGGGAAGATAGCCTAGATAATATGTTTTTCCTTTATAATACTTAATTACTTTATATAGTTTACTTTATATTAAACTTACTAAGAAAGGGAAATACTATTAATAACTAAACTTATAATATACTTTCTAAAGTAAAGATTCTCTAAGATCTTAATATTAAGTTACTTAAAATACTCTATAAGCTTCTAGTAAAATTTAAAGATTTTAGAGTTTAATAGCTTCTTATATTAACTTATACTTAATTTTCCTATAAGCTATCCTATAATACCTATACTAATTATTAATATATAGTAATCTTAGAGGGAATTATTATTATAATACTTAAAGATTTATATAGATTTATAGAAAAGATAGATATTAGTATAAATAGTATAATTCTATATAATTATTATATTAGTCTTCTTAGGGTTATATTAATCTAGATTAAAGATACTAATAGTTTCCTTCTTAACTTTCTTCTAAGAATCTCTAGTAGAAGTTATTATAAATTAGAATTAACTTTATTCTTAGTATACTTAGATATTAACTTATTTATTATTAGAACTATTAGAAGAAGATTCTAAGGAATTATTATTATTATTAAAGGCTTAATATTATATCTTTCTATAGCTTATCCTTAATATTATTTTACCTTATATCGTTAGATTAAGAGTAATTACTATATTCTAAGGGTTAAGAATTCTATAATCTCTATTAAAGGTTTTCTCTATAGTTTCTATACTAGCCTTCCTTACTATTAAGAGCTTTATATTATTAGACTTATTAGGGGCTTTAAATCTAAATCACTTTATAGTAATATTATACTATTAGTTAAGGTAAATTATATTAATTATCTTAGCTTATAGAAGGCTAAGGAGTTTCTAAGTATTAATACCTTAAGTAGTATATTAAGCAATAAAGTTTATAATACTAAAGATAATATTAGAATCCTAAAGTATAAAGATATTAAGAACTTTCTTTATAGCTTACTTATTAATAAGTTTAGTATAATAAATACTCTAGCTAATTACCTTAATATATTATAATTCCTTTAAGTAAATATTAATAAATCCTTAGTTAATACCTTTAATTACCTTTAATATAGTTAAATATTAAGGTTACTAAGGAATAGATTAGTCTTAGGGCTCTAGTCCTATCTTAAGGTTAAGCCTATTAGCCTTATTTCTATATAATTAAGCTATTCTTTAAGGAATAACTTTATATAGCTAAGTTAATAAATTACTTTTAACTTAGTATAAAATTATACTTCTATACTTCTTTAGTTAAATAGTTATTACCCTTAGGTAAAGTATAATTACTTTCTAAAGGGTAAGTATACTTACTTAGGATTTATAGATTACTTTAGCTTTAGTTAACTAAGAGAATAAACTTATATATTTCTAGGGAATTAATCTATTATTTATAATACTCTATCTTTATACTAGAATTATTAGTAAGTAAAATAATAGTATTTAATCTAGGATTTATAGGAACTTAATTAGCTTATTAATATTTAGAATCTATAGAATCTAGATAGTTAAATAATAATAATAAGCTAAAGTAGATTATTATCTTTTTACTATTTAGATATTATTAATTATTATTATAATTAATATAGTAAAGTATAATTATAATTATTAGTAGGGAATATAGTATTTTAAGTCTTTATAATTAAGGTAATAAAAGTAGGCTCTAAATTTAGTATAAGTAGTTTATATATAGGGAATTTAATAAAGTTAGGGTTTAATTTATTATTTTCAAGGGAATTTTTATAATTTATAATTAGTATATAAAATTTATAAAAGTAAAGATATTATAGAATTAGAGTCTATAACTAAGCTTTCTACATAAGATTAATTAGCTATTATATATAATAGGGATTTTAGTAATATAGGTAAAGGTAATATATAAAGGGAGTTATTTATAAGGTTCCTTTAGAGGGTATTCTTACTTAGTATATTTCTTACTATATAAAGATAGTAAGAAGGGATTAAGAGTAAAATAAAGCTCTTAAATTATTATAGGGTCTACTAAGGCTAGTTATGCTATAGGGGTATTAGGTAATTAATTAAGGCTAGTTATACTATAATGAATTATTAGTTAGCTAGAGCTTAGTAGTTAGAGGACCTAATTAGTATAAGCCTAATGCTTTAGTAAATTAAATTATAAAGCTAATATATATAATGGAGCTATAATTATTACTATTTAATATATAGAAAAGGGTTAGTTATAAAAGGTAAGGGTAAAAGGTTATAAGAAGGATAATCTCTTTACTATAATTAGTCTATAGACTAAGACCTTAAGGATCCCAGTCCATTAGACTATGTAATTACTTATGTAATTATTATATTATTCTATAACTATAGCCCGAAGGGCTATACATATTATTAAAAGATTTAATTAGATTAATAGCTATTATAATTAAACTAGTTCTTTACCCTTTATAGCTTTTTCTAGGTATATTTTACCTCCTTATAAAAAGGGTAAAAAGTACTTAGAATAAGAATATATTATTTCTAATTAAGAACTACTAACTCTAGCTTATTACTTTATAAGCTTATATTTTACTTTTATATTATAATTATAATTACTATAAATCTAGAGAATAAACTTATAGTATAGAATAAGATATTAGAGTAGGAATTAATAGGTAAATAATTATACTATTTTATACTTTAATAATTAGTATCTTAGCTTATATTAGTCCTATAGTAAGTTTATAAGATAGTTATATTATTCTATAAATCTTAGGCAGAAGATAATAATATATTTAAGTATTTCTTTACTAATTCTATATAGATACTATAGTAAGAATATATTAAGTATACCCCTTAAGAAAAGGAAGTTTCTTAGATTAATTTTTCTTATTCTTAGCTATATAAGTATAAAGCTTTAGTATTTATTAAAGCCTTAATATAAGTATAATACCTTCTTCTTATTAGTAAAAAGATAAGCTTCTATAGGTTTAAAGTAATTAATCCTTTAGTACTTTCTTACTTTATCCTAGAGTTAAGTCTATTATGTAATTTACTTAGATAGAGTATAGTCTTTAATAACTCTTAGGGTTAGTTCTTATTCTTTATAAGAAAGCTAGCTTTTAAACTAGTTTTTAATTTCTTACTATAGTTATTACTATAGTTCTTACTATTAGTTATAGTAAATTTACCTTATAACTATAGTAATAATAGCTCTTATAAAGAGTATAATTTCCTATTTCTCTATATAGCTATAGAATTAAGTAGTAAGTTTATTAAGATAAATATTAAGAGGGGAGATAATTAGTTTTATCTTTAGAAAGTAAACTAATATAGCTTTATAAGCTCTTATTACTATATATAAGTTCTAAGTTTATTTTACTATAAATATATATATAATTCCTTAGGGTTTTCCCCTTAGAATAGTTAGAATATAGTATACTTTAGTATTATAAACTCTTATAGATTTTATAATCTATATATAGATTAATCTTATTACTTTAAGATTAACCTTCTATATATTTATAATAATTATAGTAAAGGCTTATTATTAGTATTCTAACTTCCTTTTAAAATATTTAATATAAGATTTCTAGAGGAACTTATAGTAAAGAAAGAGTCTAAGGAATCTATATAATTTAATTAGTATTATTATTAAGTTTTTAAGCTAAATCTATATTTAGTTTACTATATATTTCTAGGTAAAATAAAAAAGCTTTACTTTATTTAATTCCTAGGTTATTCTATTAGTCTAAGCTTAGTTATTATATACTTCTTAGGTAGCTTTAAACTAAGTTTATATTTCCTCTGTATTATATCTAAATATAAATAGATTAGTATTATCTATAAATTTAATAATTATTATCCTAAGGGTATTATTTAGGGCTTTATAGAAGCTAGCTATAAAGAGAATAAATAGTATTAATAATAAGAAGAATCCTTAGGGAATACTTACTTAGACTTTAATAAAATTAAATATTTATCTATTAAATTAAAGGTATACTAATTATACTATAAGGTAATTAGTAAGCTAAACTAAGAACTATCTTAGGAATCCTATCTATTATAGGATTATAATAAGCTATTTATAGTTTATTCTATTAAAGGCCTTAGTAAAGTTATATTAAAGGAGAGAAATAAGGCTATATTAACCCTATACTATATATACTACTTTAATAATTATTACTAGGGTAAGTTTAATAGATTTCCTTAGTCTATTACCTATTTACCCTAGAGGTAATAGTCCTTTTACTTCTATTATCGTTATAATATATTACCTAATAACTATTTTAATAACCTTACTAATTATATTAAGTAGAAATATTAATTATTACCCTAATATAGTCTATTACTATACTAAGGTTTTATTAACTTTAGGGATAACTATTGTAATTATAAAGTAAAAGTAGATTAAAAAGTAACTAATTATAATACTTATATTTACTATTTCTATAAGTATAAAGATAAATAGCTTACTATATACTTTAAGGAAACTAACTAGAATCCTATCCTTTCCTAAGGCCTTCTATAATCTGATTTTTCCTAGAGCTTTTCAAATCTTATTAAGATTAATATTAGAATACATTAGGCTTAACTTAGGTTTAGATATCCTAAGGGGAAATAAAGGAAAAAAGTCTAAGTTATTAGCTTAGAGTTTAGGGAAAAACTTTCCTATAAAGACTTTAGTTTTTTCTATATAGAGTTTTACTAATTCTAGATAATCTAAGTAAGTAAGAAATAAGAACTATAGTAGAACTATAGTAGTATTACTTCTTAATTTAGCTTATTTTTTTATACTTTAAAATTATATTATATTATATTTTAAGAATTCTATTAAGATTTCTTTCTATTAAGAATACTAAGTATTCTTTATATAATAATTCTATAGTAAATATACTTTAGTATAAATATATTAATCTAATAATTAATTAGTATAATAAGTTTTATATCTTATTTATTTAAGTTTATTAATTACTATAGCTATATTACTATTTTACTATAAGTTCTAATAGAGCTTAGGTTTCTTTTACTTTAGAGTTATAAATTTAGTAATTATAATAAGTTATTCTATAAGTTAGTTAACCTTTTTATCTAGAGCTTCTAGAGTAGTTATTAAGCTATTATATTTATATTAAAAGTAAACTATTACTTTCTTAGTAACTTTCTATAGGTAAGTTTTCTTCTAGTTAAATCTAGAGTTTAGTTCTAAGGTTAGCTTTTCTAGGATATTTATAATATAAATATATTATAGAATATAATTAAACTCTTCTAGGTTATAATCTATTCCTTTATAATTAGTATTAATAGTTTCTATAGCTTAAGTAAAGTTAAGAATACTATTTCTATAGCCTTAAGTTAATCTAGTAATTATTCTATAGAGTATAAAAAGACTAATATAGAATTATATTATTTCCTTAATAAGATTATTACTACTTTAGTCTAAATAGCTATAGTAATCCTAAAGTAAGTAATAAAGATTAAAATTACTAATAAGAAGTATATAATTATCTAATATAATATTAGCTAAGGTCTATAATATAAGTCAATTATCTTTACTACTTAAGAGGTTATAAAGAGTAATAATTTAATATTAGGTTTTTATAAAAATAATACTAACTTAGTTCTCTTCTATTTAGAATATTTATAACTTAGGCTTATATTATTTATTAATATAGATTACTATATATTTATTATAGTAAATTATATAGTAATTATATTTTCCTAAGTAAGCTAAGGCTTTAGTTTCTAAGTTCCTATTTAGCTTAAGGAATATAATTATATTATACTTACTATAAGCCTATAGAGCTACTTAAGTAAGGGTAAATTAATAGTTAATATTCTAGAAGAGTATTAGTATTAATTAATAATCTAGGGGAAGGATAGTAATAGGAAAGATATTAATATAATTATTAAGAGAGGGAATAATATATAGGGGATATAAGTCTAAGTTAAAGCTTAGTTAATAAATATTATATATTATCTATTTATTAACTTAGGGGACTTTTTAAGCCTCCTTAGAGATAGGAATTCTCAGAACTAAGCTATTAAAGGGGGGAAGGGTAGGAGTCCTTAAGCTACAGTTAATTTAATTATAGTATATTCTTAAAAGTAAAGGGATTTATCTAAGTATTCTTCCTTAGCTTAGGCTTAGTATAAAGCTATAATAGAATAGTCTTAGCTCTAAGCTAAGTATTTACCTTTATAGAAAATATAATTTAATAGAATCTTTTTATATTCTATTAGGTATTCTTCTCTATTAGTATATATTATACTTCTATATTATCTATAGATTAAAGCTAATTTATAATTTTAGGCTAAGTATCTAAATTTAAAGTAATTATAGTATTAAATAGATTAAAGTCCCTTATTAAAGAGCTTATAATTATATAGTTATATATTAAGTAGTAAGTTATTATTATATAAGTAGCTAGCTTCTTTAATATAGTTAATATATAGAATTAGGTTTATTTTTATACTAAGGCTAAGTCTATTAGTCTTTTATTTCTTTACTTAGTAAATATTTAGTTTATTAGATTAAGTTATTTCTTTAATAAGCTTATTAATATTATTAAGGATAAATATAAATTAAACTCTCTTTACTATTATAATAAATAGTAAAGAGAAAAAAGCTATATTATTACTAAATACCTTAATAATTTAGTCTTTAGTATAAATAATATATACCTTATCTATAATAAGGAATATAAAGACTATATTACTACTTAAGAGCTTTCTTACTATAATAATACTAATATTACTATAAGCTTAATTAGTTATTATAATAATATCTTTTAGTATATAGTTATTAATATTAAAGAGTATATTTCTCATTTAGATTATAACTTTATATTTAATATAACTTTAAGTTATTTACTTAGTACTTCTATAGTTTAAGAGTATAAGGTTTTATACTATAATTAATATATATAAGAATCTATTCCTTTTAGGGGCTAGAGCTATAGTAAAGACTATATTTATAATAATAATAAAAGTAATAATACTCTTTATTATAATTTATTCTTTAAGGGATAATTTATAGTTAAGTAAAGTATCCTCCTTATATAAAGTATATACTTATATTTTATATATAAAGGTATAAGTCTAGATAATATACTAAACTTAGTTAAGGGATATAAGAAGAATAATTCTAATAATAGTATTATATACTTCTTTTTCTAGGTTATTTATTAATATTCTAATTAGTTCTATAGTAAGTTTATAGCTTTTATTTTATATATACTAACTAATTCTTACTAAAGGGTTATATTAACTTTATTTTAGTCTATATACCCTTAAGCTAATAGCTATTAGTAGTATACTAGTATTATTACTATAGCTCTAATATACTATTATACCTAGGGTAATATATATATAAGGAGTCTAATCCTAGTATTAGAATGTATTTTAGAGGTTAATTAGAGTCTATAGTAAATAGAAACTAAGTATATAAAAGATTGTATTAATCTAAATTACTTTATAATAATATTATACTACTAATTAAAATAGACTATATTAATTATCTTAGCTTATAAAAAGCTAAGGAACTCTTAAGTATTAATACTTTAAGTAATATATTAAGTAATAAAGTTTATAATACTCAAGGTAATATTAGAATCTTAGAATATAAAAGTATTAAGAACTTTCTTTATAGCTTACTTATTAATAAGTTTAATATAATAAATACTTTAGTTAATTACTTTAATATATTATAATTCCTTTAAGTAAGTATTAATAAATCCTTAGTTAATACTCTTAATTATTCTTAATATAATTAAATATTAGAATTACTAAGGAATAAATTAATCTTAGGGCTTTAATTCTATCTTAAGGTTAAGTTTATTAATCTTATTAGTCTTATTAATATATAATTAAACTATTCTTTAAGGAATAACTTTATATAGCTAAGTTAATAAATAGCTTTTAACTTAGTATAAAATTATACTTTTATACCTTTTTAGTTAAGTAATTATTATCCTTAGGTAAAGTATAATTACTTTCTAAAGAGTAAGTATATTTAGCTTAGGATTTATAAATTACTTTAGCTTTAGTTAATTAAGGGAATAAATTTATATATTTCTAGAGAATTAATTTACTATTTCTAATATTTTATCTTTATATTAAAATTATTAGTAAGTAAAATAATAATATTTAATCTAGGATTTATAGGAATTTAATTAGCTTATTAATATTTAGAATCTATAGAATCTAAATAGTTAAGTAATAATAATAAGCTAAAGTAAATTATTACTTTTTTACTATTTAAATATTATTAATTATTATTATAATTAATATAGTAAGATATAATTATAATTATTAGTAAAGAAAATAATATTTTAAATCTTTATAATTAAAGTAATAAAAATAAGCTCTAAATTTAGTATAAATAGTTTATATAGAGGGAATTTAATAAGGTTAAGGTTTAATTTATTATTTTTAAGGAAATCTTTATAATTTATAATTAGTATATAAAATTTATACAAATAGGAATATTATAAGATTAAGATTTATAACTAAGCTTTCTATATAAAATTAATTAATTATTATATATAATAAGAATTCTAATAATATAGATAAGAATAATATATAAAGAGGATTATCTATAAAGTTCCTTTAGAAGGTATCTTTACTTAGTATATTTCTTACTATATAAAGATAGTAAGAAGGGATTAAGAGTAAAATAGAACTCTTAGATTATTATAAGGTTTATTAAGGCTAATTATATTATAAAGGTCTTAATTAAAGTTAATTATACTATAAAGAATTATTAGTTAGCTAAAGCTTAGTAATTAATAGACTTAATTAGTATAAGCTTAATATTCTAATAAATTGAATTATAAAGTTAATATATATAATAGAGTTATAATTATTACTATTTAATATATAGATAAATAAGTAGTTATAAAAAGTAAAGTAAAATAGTTAAAAGAAGAATGCTTTCTTTATTATACTTAGTCTATAGACTAAGACCTTAAGGATCTTAGTCTATTAGACTATATAATATACTTATATAATTATTACTTAATTCTATAATAATAGCTTAAAGAGTTATATATATTATTACCTTAGGTTAATATAGATATATAATAGAATATATTAAGAGGGATTTATAAGTATAATTAATATCTATATATAAAATAAATTAATATAAATAATTATATATATTTTACTTAGGAATTATATTATATTTCTTATAATTATTATTATTATTATTTTTATTATAATTATTATCCTTAGTTATATAAAGAGATTAATTACTATAGTAATAAGGCTATAATAATAATAAAGTAAAGAGAATAGATATATTAAAAATAATCTTAAATAGAAGACTAAAAGTTAGTAATATACTTAAGACTTAGTATTAATATAAGTATAAATAGGAGCCTAAGAAAAGGTAACTTATAAAGGTATTAAAGAGGGAAAAAAGAAAGGAAAGTATTATAAGCTTAATAAAGAGATTAAATAATAGAAATCTAAGTAATAACTAATAGCTATTAATAGCTATAGAATATTATACTAGCTTTTAATTATTAATAGCTTTACTATTAATTAATAAACTTATTAATAACTATATTTATTTACTTAAAATCTAAGCTTTTAGCTATAATAATATAATAACTCTATAAAAACTATACTAATATATAAGCTATATATAATTAATATATATTTACCTTAGGATTAGACTTTACTATATTTTTCTCTTTCTTTTTCTTTTTCTTTTTTTCTTTTTTCCCTTTTTATTTCTTTCTTTTTCTTTTCTCTCTCTCTTTTCCTTCTTTATCCCTAGGAAATAGGATAATTCTAGTCCTAATATAAAGGACTATTAACTTATATACTATAATAATATAAAGAGTTCTACCTAAGCTTACTATAGAAAGGATATAGGTTTTTATCTACTTTAGTAATACACGGAAAATAGGGTAATATTATGAAAAGTAAGGTAAATGGGTAAAAAGAAGGATAATTCCTTTATTATAATTAGTCTATAGACTGAGACCTTAAGTATCCTAGTCCATCGGACTATATAATATGCTTATGCAATTATTACTTAATCTGCGATAACAGCCCAAAGGGCTGTATGTATTATCTAGGCTTTTCCTATATTTAAATAGAATAGAAGTATTATTTATTTCCTAGGTTTATAGTATATAAATAAATTAACTATATATATATTAAGCTTAATTTATTTCTTCTTTAAGTAAAAGTAATAATAGGTTTTTTATTTTATAGTTTATTATTAGATTTTTCCTTTTTATTATAAATTAGTCTAATTTACTTAAAAAAAGGTTTAAATAACTATAGTTAAAATAGTATATAAATAAAAAACATAAAAAATATATAAGTTATATATAATAGTAAGTTATTATATAACTTAATATAAAGTAAATTAAAGTATATTATTAATAGCTAAGAAACTTAAGGCTTTTATCTTATTAAAGTTTATAAGCTTTAACTTAGCTAGAAAACTATAAGAAAAATATATTCTAAATTCTCTATTATAGTATTCCTTACACTGTATATACACTGTAATATAGAATTTCTTATAATTCTATTAGCTATTATTATATATTATAAAATGCTAATTTTCTAAGTTTTAAACAGTGTAAAATAAACTCTAAAACTTAAGCTTTTAAGCTAGCCATTATAATACATATTACATTTAATTAACCTGAACTTTCAGTATGCTATTTGTCATTAAATTCTCTATTGATTGAGCTGTCTATTAGTAAATTCAGATGAGTGAATAGCTAGGAATTAGGGTATAAAGAAGAGAGAAATTCCTACTCTGTCTAAAGTTATATCTTATCCTTAGACCTTTATTCTTTTACCTAATTGGGATATAAAGAATACTATTTAGACTTAACTTTCTTACTTTATCTAATAAGCTATCTTTTAGTAATAAGATTCTATTCTTAAGACTTATTTTTCTATAGTTATTCTCCTCTAATTAATATAGTTTACTATATAGAATTTAAGTTCCCTTTATAGACAATTTTAGCTTACTTAACACTTAACATATCTAAAGTATTTAAATAAATATATATATACTAAATATATCTAAGTATTCTTATTAGTCTTTAGGTAAAGCTTAGTAATAAAATCTATAGTTTTATTAATAAGAGTTATTTATAAAGTATTAAGACTAAGCTGAGTTATATAATAAGCTAGACTAATTAAAAATAGGAAAAAAGTAAGTATATTATAATTATATTAGTTATAACTACTTAGTTTTAACCTAGACTATTATAAAGCCTTTTTTATAAAATCTTATTATTTAACTATTTAATCTTATAATACTATTTTATAGATTTATTTTAAATATTATAAAGAGTTAAAATAACAGCTTATAAAGATAGTATTTTAGTTAACTTTAGTGTAAAATTGCGGCGGAAGTGGGGGGGTGGCGGAAGTCCGGTGCGACGGTCTAAGTCGCTTATCCACTTAGTACATTGGCCCCTGTAGTGTACCACCACTGCCCCAAGCCATAGGTGCTATGGATGGTAGCGTATACTGTGCAACAAGGATGGGTCGCACTGGCATTTACACTGGAAATTTGAGGCTTGAGACCGTACTGGAGCAAGACAAACACCCAGCGTATAAGCGATAGCGCGCATTGTGCACATCGTATTCCCGCAATTCCACACCTGGCCTCTCTCGTTCATTCACCTTGGCTTAACGGCAAGGTGCCAGTCAGTGCACTCACAATCTCACCACCAACCCTGACCAGGACTTCAGCCAGTTGGAGATTCCCCGACTTTAGTACGCAAAGAACATGCATACCAGTTCAAGGTGAATAAATGTGCTAATTATGAGTTAAAAGTACCAGATGCGATGACGTCGTGTGCGACAGGGGGATCATGGGAATGGAGAATGACTGAATAAGTACCGCCTAAACCAGAGGGGAGGTTCTGCCCGCGGGCGACCGCTGAAACGTGTCGACTCCGAGCTAGCTATCGTCTTCACGAGCCGCAAAGAAGAAGCAGCAGCTGGTTATGACAGCCTTGCAGTTCTGTCGAATTGATGAATCTGGGAGGGACAAATGATGTAAGATGTTGAGTGAGGTGAAGGGAGGAAAATGAAAGGTGTGATGATTGGTGGCTTTAGCGGACTGGGATCAGATATCATATGTCGTCAGTCGACATATCTCCTAGAATGTATTCAATAAGGCTTAGAGCATAAAACCCAAAACTATACTATTCCTATTCTTCGTAATAAACTCGGATTGACGCCTCCTGAATCCAGCATTGCCAGTCCTAGTAGTGAGCCCTCGGGATTACACAAAGCCGATCATCTCGACGTAAACCTTTGATAAATGATAGCTTCAGTAGGTTGAACAACCTGGCTAGGCGATCCAGTTTCGATCGCATTGATCTGGGGACTTTGGAGGTTTAGCTTGACCTCTACTGTCAACGTTATCCACTCACCTTGAATCCACGTCCCAGCTGATGTTGCAGGCCAACCAATTTCTAACATTGAAAAGGTTTTGTGCGACCTTAAGTTCCTGCAGAATGTTTGCGTCTACAAACAATCAGTCAATGCGTGAACTGCAAGCGGGCTCTGAAATACTCAAACCTCTCAATTTGAAACTACGTTTCGCTGCCGTGCCACGTTCCTTTGTCCCACGAATTCTTGCTTGAATGGTCTGACCACCCTTGATCTCTACCCGTAATGGACACAATTGACATTGGTACTATGAAACCATCAACAGTCAGAAAGGGAACGGGGATCCTATTAGGTATACCCCAAGAGGCATCTTGACTTACCCTTTGCAGTGGCTGGAAAAGTCTCGGCTTCGAGATATGTTCCACTGTGGACTCCCAAGAATTCCACCACATGTTGCAACGAAAATGGAAAGTTCATCGCCGTTGCCTCATCCCCTACAACCACAGCAGTACCGCGTCTCTCTGAGTGAAGACACCAATATCCAGGACACTTTGGGTAGTAGTTGTTGAGGGCATCAATGCGTTTGGATCTCGTGCCCAAATCGCTTCCACCACGTCAGGGTTACACAACTCTGCACACCAATCTAGCGCGATGTCATCGCCGCTACGATCAAGTTCTACGCCGTGATCGATCAGAACCTTTGCAACCGGGTAGAAGCCGAGTTCCGCAGCCTCCAACAGGAGACTCTGATCCTCTGACTGCGTTCCCGATTTGTTCAGCTCGTCTCTGCCATATCTCTCTATAGCTGTCTTGACGGAATGTTGTAGCAGAACGCGGAGGAGTTTCTCAGCATCCTGGACTGAAAGATCATCGCCCAGGAGTTTCTCAACATGCTGCATCTTCCCTTGGAAAATTCGTTTCCATCGAGCTTCGGAATCGTTTGAGTCGGGAAGTGTGGCTGCGGCGGAAATAGAGGTCTGTTCTGGCTAGAATCATATGCCCCTCATGGCGAGCAGCGATGTGCACCGATGATTTCCGGTTCATTGGCCTCGGCGGGTTGGTGGAGAGCACTTTGGCGTGAGGGACCAGCCCTGATAAGGAGAAGTTCGTGTCTGTTGGGAATTGACTTCATCGCTTTGAGAATTCTTCGCATGATCTTGGGATTCCCTTGATGGCTGGCGTTGCCACACGCATTCATCAAGGGAAGTCGTCCTAGGCTGTCTCCTCTTAAAATCATGTCCTGCTTTTTGTTCTGCGATGCAGTTTCCAGGGTGATATCAACTACCTTCTCATGGCCCGCCGCTGTAGCAGCCTGGAATGCAGAGACCCCATCGGGGCCGTTCTGCTTATTTGGGTCGGCTCCCTGAGCAATCAAAACCTCGACGATCTCATCGTTCCCTAATCTGGAAGCCATGTAGAGGGGTGTGTATTCCGCCTGGTCCCATGACGGCTTCTCGAAACCTTCTACAGCGTTCCCTCGGCTGATTCATTTCTCGGCTGTCAAGGGGAGGTTGAAGAAGGCCAGGTTTGGGAATGATTCCGCTGGTAGTCTTTCGTCCGCTTGCTTCAAGTGCCAACCCCAGTTTGAAGCTGCGTATTCTAGAAAGGGAGACGCCTCGACAGCCTTTTTCCATTGTTCTAATGTTCCGGCGTTCTCTTCAGACTTTCCTATGCATCCTAGACATACTTTAGCAACGAGACCATGGGTATTCGGAAAGTGGGTTTGAGTATTCCGAGGAGTGGTACAGTAGTCTTGAAGGCTTTGTGGATGGACACAAAGTCTGAGCTATTGCCAATGCTGAGAAAGTAGGAAGTTGACTTGACCAGCGTATCCTTTCTGATGTTAACAAGGTCAGAGTTCTTAAAGTATCTCGAGAATGCAGGCGCATGCTGCAGTTATGCAAGTTGAAGTTCCGACCTCACGGTGTGAATGATCCACAGAAGTGCTTCTCGGCCGGTCCTGTTCTCGCCTATGCGTTCCATAACTCTCCTGATGAGCTCGTTAAGGCCATCTGTGAGATTATCTAAAGCATCATCCACACCTTTCAGATCTAAAGTGTAGAACTGTGTGATGGGTAAATCAGCACAGAGGACGTTTCGGTCTGCAACCTTGATGACTCCGTCTCCAAGTTTCTCGAGTTTTTCTTCACTATCCAGCCTCTCGGAAACCACTGAAGAACCCATGGACATGTCTGATTCGTCTCCAGCGGCAATGCTCTTCAGTTTGTTACAAACAAAATTCCGGATGGAAGTATTGTTGTTGTTGGCATTGATGATATTGGCCTTCATGTGTTCCGCGTGACGATGTAGGCTTTCTCTGGATGTCAACACGACTCGGGCTTGTGTCGCGTTCAGCTTGCGTAGTTTGGGGATGATGTCGCGGTAGATTATTTCTGGAAGCTCATCAAGCCCGTCAACCAAGATGTAGACACGGTCAAAGCTCTGCGACACAGCCCCTAATATCGAATAAGCAGATTGTCTCTCCTGAAGACTCCGAGCTGGCATTGTGAGCTGCTCGAGCGCTTTGACGTGGTTACTAGCCTGTCGAGGGGCCACCTCCCACAGCAGATGCAACAGCTGGCGTAGCAAACACGCAAGAATCTGATCCGAGTTTTGATTGTCTTCTCTAAATGAACCGTAGTGAATGGCAACACCGACTGTGGGTGGTTTCTGAGGGTTATCATCGTCGTCGCCGGCCAGAACCACATCTTCTGGGTCTAAACTTAGGAGATGCTGGGCTAAAGAGGTAGCTAGATGAGACTTGCCGGCGCCAGCCTCTCCAAGGATCTACAGCCATGGGGAGTTGTCGCTCAAAGGGGCTTCCTTCTAGCTACGAAAGGACTCTTCACCAAGAACCCAATTGGGTGGACGATACTTTAGGTTGTTGAGCTTTTCTCCTGTGGAGGGCTCTAGTTGGATAGGGAGTTGTGCTACCGTGCTGATGAAATATGTCCTGTCGATACCATTTTCGATTTTCTTGAGACACTAAAGAATATGCTGCTGCGCCTCTGCAGAATCTATGACATGGTACGTATTGAATACCACCAATGCTCTACAGAAAGGTTACCGATACAGTGGAGACAAAGCGGCACAGATAAAACCGACCCATCCAGTCTCTCATTCTGGTTGTGAAGTTCGTCTATGCGACCGAGAATCCATGACTCGGAAAGGAGTTATGTGGGTTCTTGACAACTCCAATCAAACTCTCTTTGAAACGAAGTCTTGAGCTTTTTGTGCCTGGAATAGTCTTGGAGGTCCTCTACGATGCTATTGTATCCATCAAGGATTTCCGGGAGTTTAGTGTGAGTTCGGTTCACCAATGACTGGATTAGTGGACGAACGGCATTTGTTGATTGTAGCGGAAGCTGTATCGGTTCGTGGATTGGTCTTGGTGGGAACAATTGGTGTAGGTCTTCGGCTGGGCAAAACGTTGTTGGATTAGCGTAGACACAGCTCAGTGGAAATGGTTGCATTGACTCTTTCGACTTTCTCTTGCTCATCAACTTCACCCCCGACACCCTTGTCATTGTTGTCATCGCTGTCGTGCTCCTTGAGCTTGTCGTTGGACTTGCTGATGGGGTTGTTGATATTGGTCTGAGCTTCGCCGGCCTCCTGCTTCTCCTTCTCCTTCTCCTTCTCGTTGTCGTCACCCTCTTCGGTCTCTAGAATCCCAAATCTTTTGAGGGCAGCGATGATGGGGCGTAACCTAAACCCTACTTCCAGTCGAAAAGCAATCGGTCTGAAGAAATCCTGAGCTTCTTCGGCTTGTGCTACTCCTAGCCCCCCCATCGGATGTTCTCCCGTTTCAATAAGAAAATAAGAGTTTGGCCAACTTCTCCAATGTGACTGTCAAACACGCATACGAGACCTAATTCAAGGAATGTCTGTACTTGCTGTTGTGAAATTGGAGATCGTCACGGAGGACTCGAGCGTCTCCTGAGTCATCTGTGTCAAAATTGAGGCCTTTGATGATCACTCCGACGGATAATCGGTCAATACATTCATCGGGGAGCGAGCGCCTGTGGAGTTTTACTTGATGAACAGAGTTTGCGAGAAGAGAAAGATGGAGGCGTGGAACTCTGAGGCTTGGAGGGGGTCTAGTGAGAGGGAGTAGAGACCCGTTTTGCAGGATGTTTGACCGGCCCTATGTCGACAACGTCGACAGGAGAGAAGGAGTCGCGCTCGCGTCCCTTTCGGTTGTGAACGCACGTTACTTGTAGTCGATAGAAATAACGGCGTGGAAGGGGGGGGGGTGAAGGATGAGAGGAGGGGTGCTCAAATTCTATCCCTTGATGCTTCATTACCGTATATCGTGGCTTAGTGCGAATTCTCACTGGCACGTCACATACAGCACGACGGGAAGCTTTGTGTCACTCGAGAAGGCATCATGTCAGCAAGAGAACTCAGCAAGAGAACTTGCATTGGTCGTGGCATATAAAGTTTGAGAGCTCATGAGAAGCCATCGTGAACTGATGATACAGCTGAGCTTGCCATGGGCCGGGTGGTTGGTGGTTTGGTAGGAGCAAGACGATCGGACTGTGCAGTTTGAGGGTGGCTCCAAGTAGCCGCAGGCCGGAGAACACTATTAGTTCCGCACGTAATTGTATATGGTCAAATGGCTTTTACATCATCGTGAGGTTGTCTTTGTCTGGGTGGAGATGGTTGAGGAAGTCTGGGTGCCACGCTATTCAGCGCTGAGAACTATAGCTGAAATACTCAAAAATGCATTGAAGTCCTTTAGACGGTGTTGGCATTTCGTCCTCTTCTTGATTCATTTTAAAATGATGACTTGGGACTTCCCCATGCACCGGCGCACCGAGAATCTTTCGTGGGACAGAGGTTGCTCTTGAAATGTGTATTGCACTCTCACTCCGCTTCTTCTATCTCCTGGAACTCCGTCATACCTCGTCACCAATTCACCCTTGCAGATTTATTGAAAATCGTTAGGCCAGCACTTCTCCTTGGGCCAGAGCTTCTCGTCATGAGTTGTGGCGTGAACCTCCAGCTGGATCTTGTTTGTGTTGACGATCTCCTTGCGACAGTTCTGGCACTGCATTGTACGTCTCAGTCACTTGTCTTCACGGGGCATCGTTCAACAGGACCAGATAATACTCACGATGGAGGTGGGCTTCGGCGGCTTGACGGGCAGACCGTTGGCCTTCACGGGAGTACGAGTTCCGGCAGCATCGGCCTTCTTGTGCTCCTTGGTGCGCTGCGGGACATAATAATAAGCACTGAGGCATGTGGGAGGAAGCTATCGCGGGGAGCGAGGTTGAGGACCAGATAGGCCGAAAGGACCTACTCTGTCCTTCTTGGAGATGGGCATCTTGAAGGTATTTCCTTGCGGGTTTCTTGGAGTGATGTGATGTGATGTGATGTGATAGTTGTTTTGCGCTGAAGTAAGTCAGCTTGGGAAAAAATTTGTCACTGAGGTTTGCAGCCTTGCGCTACTCTGTGGGGTGACTAAGCCCACCCAGGACCCCCACCAGCCTCTCTTAGGCTAAGGCCCGGGTAGATATCTGAAGATATCACACAGGCCAGTTACCCAATATAGTTAGCAAGTTACTCTGCGTCTACCCCCCCTGCACCTGCAGCAGCGTCGGCCTTCCCCGGCCCTTGATAAGGGGTGATTGATTGATCGACTGACTTGAACTCATCTTGACCGCTATCTCAAGATAGGACTCGATTAATAGGTAGTAATTTTTGATCTTAGAGGTGAGGTGAGTTACAAGCGCGGGAATCTATTGTTGTCATTTTTCGTTGTCATGTACGTCGGCTTCTCGAACGCAACCTTGATCAGGTCCTCCACCTATTCATGATGCGGCTGGATACTGGATTGTAGTTAGCATAGCAAGGAGGAAGTTGGAAGTTGGAAGCGGTGAACTGGTTTCTTGAGCCGTTAGTTTGGACGTCTTGACCATGTAAGATTATAGGATATGATATCATCTAATGCGACCAGTCTTAATCGAATATAACTCCTCCTGCACTGGGTCGCGCTTGACGTCGTTCTAAGCGGCGTCTCCCTCGTCTCTCAACATAGTCTATTTCTGCTTCGTCTCAGTTGTGGTATTGGGGCTTCATCTGAGGCTGGGTCCTCAACATCATCTTGATGTTTGTCGAGCTCAGCAGCTTGTTTAGTCTTCAGAGAAGCGTGCTGTACCTCAGCATCTGAATATAGATAGCCATCTGTATATTTAGGGTGTTGTTGAGCCTGTTGTCTTTCCTCAGCTTCAGTCATAACCTCTCTTTCGGCTCTACGATGTCGGCGCAACTCGGTTACATTCTCAGTTTTGGTAGGGCTCTTGTCATCAGGAGCTTGCGGACGGGGTGAGTTGTCGAAACTGTTAGCAGGGACTGCCGGGCGGGAAGCAATTTTAGCATTGGCCTCGTTGATGCGGGCGAGTAGACGCTGGTTGAGGATCTTCTGCTCCTTACTCTGCTTCTCGAGCTGGCGACGGTAGTGAGTCTTCTCCCTGTCTTCACTATGCAAGGTACTGCCCTTGTGCGAGTTTGTAGATGCGTCTCGGGAGTGTGATGATCGTATCCCGCTGTTGACGCTCTCGGTCGGGATGGGGGGGTTGTCGTACGCCTCGTCGAAAATGATGCGGGGGTGTTGACGCCCATATCTGGACGCAGTCGCCGCTGCGGAATCTTAGGTTGCCTCAGACCCAGCCCCGGACTCAAAACGGGCTGCTAGGCGTTCTTTGAAGCTCTGAAATTGCTTCTCAGAGTCTGATGCGTCCGAGGGCGATTTATTCCCAAGGCTAAATGAACTCTTGTCCTTCCGACATCGCTGATCCTGTTCGTCGCTTTCCGTCTTGTAAGGTAGTTGATCAGACCCAGCCGTTGTGTAGGAATCACTCGCGGGTCCAGTGAGTGCCATCTGAGGCTTTGAAGATCCGCCCACCCACTGGTCGTCAAAGTATTCGTCATCGGGGACATAGTCCACCACATCAACAGCCTCTGGGACGTCCACCTCATGATACCGAGGCTCCAACCTAGAGACCTGGAGCTTCCTGGAGGTGCCACAATATGCATCCTCAATCCATGAAACAATCCTGTCGGCGGCGTTGTCGTTCTTCAGCAAGGTATGAGTTCCAATGGATTTTCCAGATCGTGTATGACTGGCTTTGTCCAGGGAAGAGCTCGCAGAGAGAACTCATAAACGTGCCTCAGCACGTGGTCAACAATTTCTGGTGAGTCTTCTCTGCCAAACGATGAATATAGCGGACAAGAAGTGATTCCCATACGCTGAGTTTCGGACCAGGGTAGTAGCGGCTCACGCCCCGAGACAGAATCATGCTGGCATACTCTGTTGTACGCGCCTACTGGCAGTTTTACGACTCGGAATTGATGCGGACGAAATGGAGACGATCTGGTTCATGCCTACCACCAACGGTGCTCATGGAGATCGCAAGGATCGTTTGCCCTTGCAGGCCTTCGTGTCATTGCCTTTTGGAGTTCGTAATGAGCCAGTCGAGGACTTTATCGACGATCTTAAGATTCCTCTCAATCATCGCTGCCCTCGGGTCTTTGCCCTTGGTATCCTCCTCCTTGAAATCGGACTTGGGAGACCATTCCCGACACGGACGTTCAAGAACCTCAACTCGCAGGTGAACTTTGAACACACAACAGCAACTAATCTGCTTGAGACGCTACGGAAGACCAAGTGGAGCGGCTTTTCTCACATGCGGTACTTTGTTGATGCCGTGGAATATTGCATCGATGGTGGGAACTTCTTCCAGGGCGCAGACATCCCTGGCCTTGCACAACACGACTGTCAGAGTTCGAAACCCTACAAGAAGAAAGATGTCTCGTCGAGGAGAAAGAACCTCTACAATAGAGTCGTCCGACCGCTGGCATGGCTAGCGCTCAAGGGGTTCAACGGAAATTCTACAGGGATGACATATATCAATAGGATTGCGGACACCACAACTTCGTGTCCCCTTCAAGTCCTGCTATTAACTTGAAGCCTCAAGAGAGGGAATTTCACAGCGGCCGCTCGGCTTTTTCTAGTAGCTGGATGGAGAAACTTAAAGGAATCAGCGCCCATGTCGACCGCCAGTGGATTGTCCATAGCATCACAAATCCAATCCGAGTTGTTATACTGGATACAGGCATCAACCTCCACATGCCGTTTTACCAGGACGAAGATTACGGAGATGACCGAATGAAATAAATTGAATGCTTTCGAGATTTTGTGAGTTCTGACAACTCGTCAAGCTTGGTGGATGATTTTGGTCATGGGAGTCTCATGGCTAGGCTGGTTGCAGAGTCAGCCCCATTTGAGTCAACCCCTTTTACGAAAATCATAGTTGCCCGTGTTGCGAAAAATACTAAGGATCTGGTTAAATGTCAAGATACTATTGCAGAGGTACGGACGCCCAATGAGATTTAGCAAAGTCTTGTTTCTTCTCGCTCACATGATTGATAGGCTATACGATGGGCAGGGCGCCAAGGTGCTGATATCATATCCATGTCATTTGGCTTTCCACGAGACCAGGAGGGAATTTCCCGAGCGATCCAGGAAGTAGCCTCTCATGATGGTAGCGCTGTGTTCCTCGTCAGTGCGGGTAACTCAGCAGATGAAGCAGAGACATTTCCAGCGCGACACTCGGCCGTCACCTCCAACCAGAGTAGGAAAGTTGGATAGTCTTGCTATGTCCCTGATCTATCTAGACTACAGTAGACTGGATCGCGGATTTGTTCCAATGGAGAACCCCAATGACGCTTAAGTCAGAGATGGATATGATCGAGATTGGGATGGTGGATGTGGATGTTAGATTGATGATCACTGGGTGTGGACCTTTTTGCAATGCTTGATCACGAAGAATAAATGACGTCCTATTAATACTGTCTCATGGAGAAGAACGGCTCAAGCGCTAAGTTCCTAAAAAAACGTAAAAGTAACGCCCAAGCTATAAAAGGGGCTATAATTGCGATGTGTGTAGTGAACATTGCCAGCATCCCGTTTCATTATATTCCAATCTTATGCCCGGGCTTGTCCGAAGAAGAAAACAACGTCCAGCCTCTTGCAGCTGTTGCGACGCTCAGCCATCAAATCCGGATGAAACGAGTGTTGATTATCTTATGCCTTGCTGGGAGAAGCCGTGACAGAATCGACATTGACAACGTTGTCGTGGTCGTCGACCTCGTAGATCTTCCTCTGCTTGGATGCCTTGACGGGGCTCTTGGACGAGAAGATGTGGTCCAGTTCCTCGAGCTGTGCGAGGTGCACCGTTAGAAACAAGAAAGGATTTGGGAATGGGATCACTTACGGTTCGGTTCTTGGTCTCGGGGACGAGGAAGTACAGAATGGCGGCCTGGATGAAGCACCAGCAACAGAAGACAATGTACGTTTTCCAGGCAATGTTCTTAAGCGCGACGGGCATACCGAATTGCATGACAAGCATGGCTATCAGGCTTAAATGTCAGCAAACCTTGCTAGTTTCAAGATTTAGAAGGGCTTCGCACCTGCGGAAGTGAAGAGGGAGCTGAAGGCCATTCCCTTGGCTCGGATCTCGTAGCTGAGGACTTCGACGGGGTAGAGCGCCTGCAGGGGCGTCCAGCCAACCGAGTAGCAGATCTGGAAGATATAGACCCAAGCCAGGACAGCTCGGCTGACGGACGGGGAGACGGCGTCGCGCTGTTCCTCGGAGTCGACATCGGTGATGTTTGCGATGGAAGCAGGGACGGTGACACCGACCCAGCAGAGACCGCAGATGATGTTGACGATGATGAGCATAGGGCGACGGCCTACGGTGTCGGTGATACTGGCGCCAACGGTAGCGAAGACGATCTGGATGGCATTCATGCCGACGGCGACGTTGGTCTGGGTCTTTTCGCCTTGGATTCCAGCCGTGTCGAGGAAAGCGCTGAGATAGTACGAGACGACGTCTGTTGATCAAAGTCAGTTACTTAGTTATACGAGGTCTGCTCTGTGTCTTGGCGAAACGTACTGTTGCCCGCCCACTGGCCGAAGAGAGACACAAGACAGTTGCAGGTCAGGCGGTAGATGGAAGCACGGGAACTGAAGAGCGCACGGTAGTCCCACCACTTCTTGTCAGTGCCGTCCATCTCCAGATGCTGCTCATACTCGATGAGTTGCAGCTTGACCCATTCGCTCTGGCGGTTGCCGTGGCCGTGAAGCTTCACAAGGGTCTCGGTGGCCAACTCCTTCTTGCCACGAGTGTACAGCCATCGAGGAGACTCGGGGAGCCACATGGCACCAAAGGCGATGATGCAGGGGAACATCAGCTGCAGACCAACGGGGATCATCCATGACGTGTTTCCCTCGTAGTTGAGACCGCCTCGGGCCGCACCGCTGGCAACGATAGCGCCGACGGGCCACATGACGTTGTACAGACCGGTGATGACACCGCGATGCGCAGGGTGCGAGACTTCGACGACGTACACGGGGCCGGCGGCGGCGGCGATGCTGACCCCGAATCCGAGGAAGAAGCGGCCGGCCATGAACTGATCGACGCTGGCGTTGGTGATGGTGGTGAGCTGGATGATGACGCCGATGATGATGATGGACGCGCCGATGGTCATGCCGGCTCTTCGGCCCCAGGTGTCGATGAAGGGACCGACGAAGGGAATAGCGACGACGGAGCCGATCTGGTACATGGAGGTGACGATGCCTAGACTTGGTCAGTTGCTGGGCGCTTCAGGGAAAGCGTGCTCACGGCTTACCAGCTGAAATACCGGCATTGTCCACTTCGAAGAAGCTCTTGAATTTCTTGTTGGAGAGAAGCGTTCCGAAGAGAGAGCCGTCGTAGCCGTTGGCGGTCGAGCAGCAGAAGGCAACCAGACTGGCAATGATGAGGATGGGCGCGGCCAGCTTGGGCGGCGGCTCCTTGATCATGGCTTGCTGGAAGGCTTCATCTCCAATGGCGGTCTTGACGACAGCAACCTGGGGAGCGAAGTCCTTCTGTATAGCTTCTGGGTCAGCAACGCATAGGAGGGCTTCTCGACAGAAAATTGCAACCTACCTCGTTCTTCTCGTCGTGGTCGTGGATGGAGGACCCCATTGTTGTTGCGTGTTGGCGATGCGCTCAAGCAGTCTGTGCTGGATGTTGTTCAATGGTGGAGAGGATGATGTTTCGATGGTTCAGTCCCTTGTCGAGCGGGCACAAAGGATTATATATAATAGCGTTGGTGCTATAGTCGTAGACACGCAGTCTGGTGTCTGGTGATGGATAGCTCCTGGGTTGGCGTGTTCATCCCTGTGCGGATGGAACGCGGCCTGCAGATCCGATGCAACACCAAGATCTCAGAGGGCTGCTTGCTTATGGCCTGCGGGCGATGGCCTCTGAACTCCGGGGTAACGGATCGACGGACGAGTCTCCGGGGAGGGAGCGGTGGCTCCCTGTGGCTGTCGAGGGTGCTGTCGAGGGTGCTGTCGAGGGTTCTGGTCTAGACTCGCCGGCCGAGGAGCAATGAATTGGCTGCCAAAGACCGGTAAACGAGAATTCGGTCCCGACCGTGAGGATAGAGGTAGGACCGAATAAAGGACCCATGCAAGCGAGGATTGGCTGCTGCTACGAAAGCTGAGCTGCAAGACTCTGGACTTTTGTTTCTAGAATAGCTCCTGTGGGCGCTTAAGCCAGGCCTGTCGGGCTCATGGTCCGCGAGGCCCTCTGTATGGGTAAATGAGATGACAACGACTTTTTCGGCTTTCTAATTCGGCTTTCTAAGCCGCTGACTGACTTTAGCGAGAGAGGGAAATTTTGGGTTGCTCCTCGTGATGCTGTCGTACGAAGCAAAGAGGATTCGCAAGACCGGCCCGTCGTGCCGTGGATCCTTTGGAGACGGATCCCTGCAAGTGGAAAGCGAGGGGGAGGAGACATGGGGTAATAAGAAGGGAGGCACTGGGGAAGAGGAGGGAAGCGAGAATTCGCCGGCTGGAATGTTTAGATATCGAATGGGGATTGCAATCATGGAGCCACCACTGGCTGCTGAGGCCGATATCTCGTTCATCAACAGCCAGAACAACAACAACAACAACAATGGCATCAAAGCAGCAAATGCTCTTGCAAGGACCTCAAAACGGAGACGTAGCACATGATGCATCACCCCTAAACCCAGGTCACTTCCCCGCATTCTCGCCTTTATTTCCCACAAATGACCATTGCCTCTAGACTAACGGATCCATCTCCCGCATCTCCGCCTGCGCGCCACGAGTCCCAAAGGAGCAAAACGCCAGCCCAGGGACGCAGCCGAAAGCCGTTCCCGCGGTAAAGTCGGGAATGATGATTCGCTCAGAGGCCAAAGGCAATTGCGATCCGGGGTAAGGATGTGCGGGCCTAACAAAGCGGAGGTGTACCGAGATGATTTACCGTGATGCAGTGGTTATTCGTACATGCATGCGATTCGCCTTGCCAGTTCCTCCAAGACAGTTCCATCCACCAAGACAGCTCCACGATCCATCCCACAGCAAGTCTCCTCGGCAATGCAACCCGGCCAGGTCAGTGCCAGCGGCAAGTCTCCCTCACCCTGGTCACGTCAATAGGTGGCCCGGTCTCTGA
This sequence comes from Neonectria hederae, assembly GCA_003385265.1. NCBI lineage: Eukaryota > Fungi > Ascomycota > Sordariomycetes > Hypocreales > Nectriaceae > Neonectria > Neonectria hederae. The sequence continues at coordinate 63,719 of QGQB01000127.1, forward strand.
TGGAGAGAAATCGCGTGATGCCATATTGACCTGGCAGACTCTGTGAGCTGCGGTTCTCAGGGCCGCCGAGACCGACCTGGTCAATTTGGCCATCCATCACCCCCAACATCCGGGTCCTAAGACTACCGGCTGGTAGGGAAGAAAATCGGACATTTCCGAAAACGCTTTTATTCGTCTCAACCCACGTCAGCCCCAGTTCAATAGCTCGGGACGATGCCCCTGCCCCCTGGATCCCCTGTCAGATTTTACTCCTCTCGGAAGACACCAGAAACACGTTACTCCGTCATCCAACAGACGGTCACTCAGGAAAATTCCTTGCCAGCGTGACCGATACAACCTAACCCATCACTACTTCACGACACTTGGTCTTCCATTGACGATGACACCAGAGACAACACATGTGCACTCCAGTTCGTTCTATTTGTCCTAACAAGGAGTCGGAGACACAGCAAACACAATGCCTCGGAGAAAATTCACTGCGCCGGAATTTCTGAATCACCGTCAAACAATTCTTCTCCCTCAGCTACAATAAATTAGCACGGAGACACACGAAACCTGAAGTATCGTTGCTAATCGTCGATTTGTTCATGGCAGAAGCGAGGAGGTATCAACGAGCTAGAGCGCACCACCGACAATAGTCCCTTATCAACCTAAAGCAACAATTCCTTCCTGAAGAACGTGAACACGTCTCTAGACGGTCTGATGATCGCATACAGATCCCGAGGCAAATATCCATTCAGTTTCGCAGCCGCAGCCAACCACCTGCCCCAGTCAAAAGCTATCAAGCCAATACCCGCTCCGCAGCAGGACTCAGATCTCGAGCAACAACTCAATGCAGTGTCTCAACCAGATAACCAGTCCTCCTCGACTCAACCGCTAGGTCCGTTACAGTACGGCAACAATTGCGTCCCCTCTGTAATGGCCTCGAAATCCTCACGAGAACAGGAGAAACTTCGCGTGGCCCGATTGCAGCCGATGAGACCAGCTCTTTCGACATCTGTTGTATGCCACTTAGCTAGGCTGTTAGATACCCCGAGGCATCTTCTGAATAATTAGGCCCGTAAGCATCTGATGCTAGTGGCATTATGGAACAATGCTGACTGTTTAAAGCTGTCGCAGATAACTATCAACAGTGGTCCGACACGAAGTCCTGACTCTAGAGATAGAAATACCATCTAGGTGCAGATTCAAACACGGAGAGGCTCTCACGACCTCGCCATCCACGAAATATCCCGGGTGGAGGCATTGACGGTCATTGCCCAGAGTGAGAATGAGTGGTGGTGCGCTTCCACAGGGTGTGGAGTTCCTCAACGCAGCAAAGAGTTAATGATAACTTCCACGATTAACTTTGGATCCAGGAATAACCTCACAGCAGACTCGACAGAGTGCCTTCACTTGAAATCAGCGATAACGTGATGAAAGCTCGAAGTACCACCTATAGCTCAGTATCAGTTGACCAGCTAGTGCTGGGCCTTCTTATGTCGCTTGAGGATGGCGAGTCTCTCCTCACTAAGATAGCGATGATCTTGTCACTGATCGCTGTGCAGGAGGCCCCCACTGTCTGCTTTAAAGCTGCTAGAGTACGCAAGCGCATCCACATCATCGTTCATCGTACATACGAGACGCCCTACTGCAGAGTGCCTGTGTCTCTCGTAGTGTGAAGCACTGGCATTGACGAACAGCATACGGGGCTTGAAACAAGACCGTGTTGAGATTACCAGCGGCTGGAATAAGCCGTTTCATATTGTCAGCAACTGCACACTACTAATCCCAAGATGAATACCTCGCTAACAGCTTCAACAAAGAAGAGATGTGAGTGGCCCTAAGCAACCTGTACATCGTCGAGCACCCCATCCCTATAAGTACCATGCGCTGCCCCGAGACTTCCCAGAACGCTTCTGTTCGATACCCTCTAATTTTACTTTGTCCCCCCGTTTTCCCCCATCGAATTAGACTGCACCAGCCTTGCTTCGATCTTGCCAACCTCCCATATAAGTATTTGGCTGAGATTAGTCTGTCATTACACTGAACCTTTCCTCGTACTTCCCTACTATGAGACATGGAATCGAGGCCTTGTTTGCCGCCTTGTCCCTTCCATCGATGACAAATTCAACCACACAATCTGGCCCGCAGCAGCCAGACTCGTTTGTTATGAACGACCAAGTAAGATGCTGGTCGACGAACAGCTTCTCAGCTCTCACCCACTCCTCCAGAGCGTGTTTCTTTCTCCTATGAATACTAAATTCCCAAGGCCCACGCTGACAACGCTCACACCAAGCCCGGTACTCACTGTCGAAGGCGAGCCGGAGATGGCTCTTAACATATTTCAGTCTTGGCTGTTTCCGATCGATTGACTTCATCGCATCTTGCCAGAGGACGTTCAGGTCCACATGCTTCGCCATGTCGTTGAGGTTGATGTATACGTGTAGCTCGTTCAACGAGGCAAAGTCTCGAAAGATCTTCAGATCTCTATTGCCAAGTAACTACTGGTCATAATCCCGAAATAACTGAACGCGGGATATCCACGGCAGGTTTTCCGACTTGAGCCGACGACTTTGCGATAGGGACAAGAAGTGCTGCCTGTACTTGCTCCGTCTCAAAGGCCAGAGAAACTTCCGTTGAAATACATTGTCTGTGTAAAGTATTGGGGTGCCTTCTCGATTCACTTGACGACAAGTAGCCAGTATCTGGGGCGAAGCTCCGTAGGATCTCTGGCCCCTAGGACGGACGATGATACGGAGACCATTACTGTGGGGACAGATCTCAGGAAAATCTTCTGAATGAAGGAGGTAGCGATATATGTTGTGAAGCCGTATTTCAATAGGAAGCGACGTAAAACAGACCCTCGGGTTCAAGATGCCCGGCCTCTGAAGGTTGGAGGAGGATACATCTTGTGGATAGTGCCTGCCTCGAGGCTTTTTGAGCTTCAAAACCCCGTTTTGTTTTGCCAGTCGCCCTTGGGCCATGAATGGCCAGCTGGTGTTTATTCGGAATGGTCTTTCTCGAGACGTCGCTTCGAATAAGTCCAGCCAGATGGCATCGAGGTCTGACTTCGCCCACTCACGATCGGTAGGGTCCAATGCAGGGCTAACTAGGCGTCGACTTGGGCTTTTCGAGACCTAGCAGCCCATTGCGACTTGTGAGGAAGCTCTGAGGCATTTGGCCTTGTTGAGGTTGATGGCTGGGAAGTTGCTTGCTTACGGGCGGTGTGTTCCCATTCTAGCTCTGCCTTCTTGGCCAATTCTAGTCTCTACAAGGCGGTCACAGGAGGCAGAACTGGCGCAGAGCTAGGCTGTGGAAAGCACCAAGAGTCGAGTTTCGTTGAGGGAGGTCAGACATCAACTTTGAAACAGGAAGATGGGCCCTTTGATAGCTTGTTATCTCATAGTGACTTCATGGAGTACGGAGTCCATGGACAAACGGGGCTACCAAAGGGTGGCATAAGAGTACTTAATTAAGCGACATAGTTTGCTTCCATCCATCCCCCGTCTACATACCACTCTTGCTTCGTGACAAACTTGCTCTCGTCCCCAAGTAGGAACGCAATCGTTGCAGAAACCTCCTCTGGCTTTGCGTAACGCTTAATGATCGAAGTGAGATTGTCGTCCTCAGTCATGGTCCACGTTCCCTGATCCTTAGGAAGGTACAATGGTTGTCGAATCATGTCCGTGTCGATACATCCCCTGATGATAACGTTAGTGCGTGGCAGCAAACATCACAGATCTCACATACGGGCATAACAAGTTGACTCGGATGGGGTTCTTAGGGTACTTGGCCCCTCCCTCGTATGCAGCAACCTGGCTGAGGCCGCGGATTGCATTCTTCGATGCTGCGTACGCACCCATGTTTCCAGATGCGTATTTGACCTGCTGGCTGCCGCAGTTGACGATGCTTCCGCCTGGCTTCATGTGTCTCATCTCGTACTTGATAGAGTTGAAGGTACCGATCACGTTGACATCTAGCATCTCTTTGAGCTCTTCGAGATCGAGCTCCTCAATGGGGTGAATGCTCTTGTTCATCTTGGCTGGTAGTCGGTCAATATTGGCGGTTAGCCTGGATTTTGCATGGCCACTCACCTGCTACATTGGCAGCACCGTCAAGTTCACCCCATTTCGCACAAGTTGCCTCGATCCAGTTCTCCACGTCTTTGGGATTCCTAATGTCGACTGAAAAGCTCATTACACGGTCCTCGACGTGGGGAATGTCTTTCTCAATCTCAGACACCGCCTTGTCCAAGTTCTCTTTCGAGGTTGCAGCCATCGACACCTTGGCGCCCCTGGTGAGCAGATACCGCGTGAGAGCCAGGCCGGTTCCCCGACTAGCACCTGTAACGGCGATTACCTTGTCCTGGAAGGGGTATGGGTTTGCCATGTTGCTGGAAATCAAGTTGAGATGTCGTTGAATGCCCTATTTTGCAGTCTAGGGGCAATGGTCCTAGATTAAATATACGAGTTTGGCAGGCATCTTCGCCTTTCGGAGACAACAATTCCCCATTCAGCCTCTGCCAAGTGGCGAGATGCCGACATGTTATCCCATGAATCGAAAGGGATAAGGATGTCAAACGGAACCACTTACTGGCAGGGACGTGTGTGGGTTATGCCGACGCAATCCCCAGCAACGCCAACCCCAAGTCTCAGCGGTCACCATTAGGAACGAGATCCCTGCTTCTCCGCAGTTTGATTCGTGTCTTCTCTTGATAATCGTCCAGCATTATTCATGGGTGGTTATGCTTCTTCATCCAGAAATGGAGAAGATTGCCGCCCAGTGTCCACTTCAGGATCTTCATCAGACTGTGGCTGTCTTGGGTCTCCGTAAGTTGGAACTTGCGACGGTTGATTGCTGGTTGACGTAAGGTCACCTTCCCTGCACGCGAAATTATAGAGTGGTATTCAGGCGGAGACTTGAAAAACGACACAACGGGGAAACGGAGCTGTCACTAACACGGCGAGAACATCCGGGGAACTCGGGGCTCCAGTTAATACTCACAACAATGAGTGACTGAATTTGACCAGGGTTCGGTCCTTGAGTAACAGGTATGTGATTGGATTTTAGAGTTGCATGTCCTTTTCGGTAGTATCATGGATCACTAAGATGCTTGGAGCTGATAAACGTCTACTGCCGTCTGTGCGGTATTTGTTCCGGCAGCAGCTCTTCTTTTTGCAGTGCGGTGGGATTATTCCCGATGACCCCCACTGAATCGGCTCGGGAGTCAGGACAGGTTGTGGATCGACGGTGCTGCGCCTCCTTTTTCTTTTCTTCCCTTTCTTTTTCTAATCTGCCTGTTATCTTGCGTAAACACTTGTTGGCTTTTGTCGACTCTTTTCTCTTCTCTCTTTGTATTTGGTTTTGTTTTTACACGCGAACATATAATAAGACGCAACTAAAATACATGCTAAGCTAAGGGAAGCCAACAATGTGGACGATCATGGGGAGTTGGCTTTGCGAACGAAAAGAAGAAGGAGAATGGGCACTAGCGTAGGATTGTCGCAGAAAGTGGTGGCAATGTGCACATGTCATTTGAGTAAGATACGACGGCACTTTGCTGATAGGTATCTGTATTTCGTTGACCAGCTGCTTCTTGGCTTGAAAGCATGGTTGAGTTTGTGAAGTTTGTAAATGACCTTTTGCCGCATATGCTGCCGTCGTCCATGTAATAAAAACTCAAACCAAAAGTCTGGGACCAAAAGCTTGGCGTGTTACAATCACCTTAAAACAAACCAATGATTCAGACGTGTAGGTTCAGGATGTGCGGATTCCCGCTAGACACGAAGCCGGCCGACCCTGAAGCCGAATCTGGAGCGACGACGCCAAGTTCTAATATTAGAAAAACAGAAATAACAACAGCTAGTTAGTGGCAATAGTAAAAATAGAGCAAAAAGCGCTACGATGTGACTGTACTATGTAGAAGAAGGATGAGCATAACTATCATTGACTTCGGCTTCTCCTTCCTTCAAGCCACTTGTTGAAAGCTGAGAAGCCGCACCTTGCAATGAAATAGCTAAGGTAGCGTCTATGTAGTGGCAGTACATCAAAGAGCCCCTGCTATCATTCGCGAGAGATTTGTCTGCTTTTGGAAAAGAATGCCTATTCCTGCACCCGAATCGTCTGAGGATGAACACAAGCCTGTCCCAATAGAGCACACCAGGGTTCCCGTATTCTCCGCATTCAATGCAAGCAGTGAAGCGAGGTACGTAGTCAGCAACGGTCGGGTCCAAAACGGTCCGGCCGATCATCGTTGAAGTTTTGGAACAGAGTGGACCTCGCCAAGAGGAGGCATTAACCAACGGCGGGAAAAAGAAACGTGAGATGTTGAAGAATCTTGGACGAGTGGCCACAAATATCATTTGCTTTTTTTCAACCTCCCCAGGCGTATTCCCCCTGAGCAGTGAGGACCGTTGCAGTGGACAGGGCTTAGTACCGACCCAACCACGGAGCAATCCGGGAGACGATCACTGTGCCAAGGTCGCGAGTTGATTGAAGTGGAGCTCTCCGTCGTACTGCAGCAGACATGATCCTTCGGCTTGCCCCTGTGGCTCATTGTTCGTAAGGATGGATGAACGCGGTTGATTCTCAAAGGAGCGGAGCGAAGTAACCAACAATCTGGACCTGGTCCTTGCAGCTGCAAAGATGGGATTTTTCAGCGCAGATCCCGTTCGGTGTTGTCTTAATCATACAACAAGTGGCGACCCGTTGAAACCTAGCTGGCTTGGAAAACGGTTGAAAACCGAGCAGCAGTCACCAAACAAGAACCTTCAAGAACTTGCAATCGCGAGAAACGAGATGCTGCTCTGATTTTAGTCGAGTATCCAGCACAATGACTGACCCAGTTTACATGATGCCTCCGCCTGACGACGAGGATCGTTGGGCCGCGGGAACCATGGCACCCGCTCAACAAGCCATCGGAGCCGCGTTGTTCACCTTCGGAACTGTGGTGTATGCCCTGCGAGTAATCACACGAGTCCGGTTGCTGAAGAACCCGTTGCGTTTGGACGACTGTAGGTGATGCCCCTTACACATGACGTTGACGGCACTGATTGGATACTCTAGTCCTTACAGGTGCCTCGTTGATATGCTGTTGGGTTTTCTACGGATGTACTATGGGCAGTAGGTTTTGGGAAAGACCAAGAGTTCATTCGTTTTAGCTCACCGCATATAGTGGTCGCGCACGGGGGCTGCGCAAGCAACTTCTGGCAAGTTACACAGACGCGGTACGAATCTCTTCTCAAGGTATACACTGAACTACCCATCTCGAGACGAGTGTGGAACTTTCTAACGTATAATTCTGCAGTGGACGATCCCGGTCAACATATTCTATATGTTATCTTCTGATTTGGCCAAGATATCGCTGCTCTTCTTCTATCTCCGTCTATGCCCCGAACGAAAATTCCGCATCCTGGTCCAGACACTAGTAGGGTGCTTCGTCCTATACGCCGTCGTCTACGCCCTCATAAGTCTCTTCGGCTGCCAACCAATCCACGCCTCTTGGGATCTCGCTGCACAAGCAACAGGGAAATGTGTCGACAAGTTTGGGTTCTTTCTGGCGGCATCTGTGGCCAATGTTGTCATGGACCTCATTATCTTGCTTCTTCCCTTGCGGATTGTCGTACCATTGCAGATTCCTAGGCGGCAGAAGCTTTCTCTTCTTTTTCTGTTTACGACCGGTGGTTTGTAAGTGACCGCCCCCCACACCTACTATTCTGAAGTCGCTAATGTCTTGGAAGTGTCATCATCGTCGCGACTTACAACTGCATTCTCACTGTCAAACTGTTCAGCAGTGCGAACTATACCTGGGGCCTGGCGTATGAGCTATGCTGGATGTATGCTGAGCTAACTGGCTGTGTCATTTGCGCATCTGCTAGCTCTTTAAAACCTTTCTTCACACGATATCTCCCTGGCATGTTCAGCTCCAATTCTGGAAGCTACGCTCGAACCTCGAACCGCGGAACTACCAAAGGATCCTACGCAGTCAAAGGCCGAAGACAGCTGAGTCGCAAGGAACCAGATGCGATCGAGTTACAGTCTGGGGATGATTCTGAGTCAGGGAGAAAGATATGCGACGATGACGAGACGAAGTTATGGTCTAAGCCGTTGGGACACGACGACAACTCTAGAGTTGCAGTCTTTGTTTCAGCGGAGGACAAGCCAGAGCAGGCTTATTCCAAAACACACGATTCTAGGATGCGGAGTAACTCCAGCTCTCAGCCTCAAGCGCTCTCTGGTATGGGGGGAATAAACATTGTTTCAACTACGGATATTTTGTACAGCTCTAGGGAGATGGAAGGGATCAGAATATAAAACAAGGCCTCAAGTAATTGACTTTCAGGCATAGTCAAGGAGTACTGGTGTGCTGTTTCTGCGGGCTTCCTCGACGCGTTTGATGGGCTTCGCCGGTGACCACGGGAGTCTTATCAGGTTGCCGCCCAGCGAAATATAATATTATGAACGGTCATGTTCTTAGCGTGTTTAACTTATTTCTTGATTTATTCCCTTGCCCTGGTCGCGTACGTCTCCGCAAGTCAGGGCATTCTGATCTGGGATCCTAAGTAATATCTCACACCCGGCATTCCATGAAACTTGGTCGTTGCTCACCCTGTAGGATTTAACTTGTCTCGGCTACAGAAAATACGTAACCTTGTACTCGGCACCCTCGGCACCTTTACTAAGCTTACATTGACTCTGGAATGTTCATAATATCTTTGGTTGAAATCCTGCCTTGGTTACTATGAACGGTGTATAGATCACCATTGAGTCAGTTGATTTCTATCCTGCTGTCATGGAATCTCTATGAGGCAACTTTCTTGGTGTGATATCTGAGACTTGAGAGATGTTGTAGTGCAATATTAAACGCCGAAGTTGCTTAAGATCAACTGGTTGGCTGGTTTCTAGCTCGAGTATAGGGTGGACGCATCCGTATCCCACGAAACCACAAAGCTGAGAAGGAAAGAGACCTAAATCTCCCCCCAATGGGCCTCCAACACGACTCTAGAGGGACGTAAACCAACATTCCGTTCACCAGAAATCCCTCGATAGCTGCAGAACCACCTTATTCAGCCCGTAAAGACCAAGGAGCCGACTGTCGCTTGATGAACAATCGAGGAGAAACTCTGTTGGCTTTAGCAGAGGCGAAAGCCATGAGTGTGATTTCTGTCTGATGTGTTAATAGCAGCCAAAAAGTGACCTGCCCAAGGGATACTAGTTTATGATTATCTATTTGTCTATCTATAATATTCGCCTCATCTTGCTAAATCTCGCAACAAGGCTTCTATCTTCCGCAATACGTCGGGTATTCGAAAGGGTTTAGACACTACATCATCTATGCCACTTTGTAGGGCTGTCTTCACCTGCTCGTCCCTCACATTAGCCGTCACCGCAATAACCGGCACATGTTCCGTAATTGTGCCATCACGCTGCATCTTTCTAATCTCGCGCACACAAGTCAAACCGTCCATGTTGGGCATCTCGAGATCCATGAGGATGACGGACAGTTTTGTCCCGTCCTTTTGGCAGAAGTGCGTCTGGCTGAGAAATTCTAGGGCTTCGATACCATCATTGGTGGCGCTGACGGTGCAGCCGGCTTTTCGAAGTTGTTTGACGAGGACCTTCTGGTTGATAATGTTGTCTTCCACCACGTGGATGTCTAGGTCGCTCGGTTCAAACCCGTTGGTTGGTTTTGTCTCGGCGGGCTTCGGTTCTGGAGTTGGTATCGCTGCGTGCTGTGGCAGCGAGTCAAGAGACAGCTTTGTAGGAACCGGTGCACCCGGAGGAACCTCGATTAGTAGTGGTTGAGGAGACCCGTCATGAATTGGTGGATTTGACCGCCTCGCCTTGATGTAGAAGCCAAAGTGACTCCCCTGTCCAGCCACAGACGCGACACCAATTTGACCACCGTGCAGCTCCGCCAGACGCTTGGAGATAAAGAGACCCAGCCCGCTGCCTCCGTACTGAGCATGGGTTCGCGGTGAAGCTTGCTTGAACCGTTGAAACAGGAGTCGTCTTTCTTCTTCGGTCAGACCGCAGCCACTGTCCTGCACTCTGAAGCGTAAGTACAGCACCTCCCCAGAGCCCCAGTCCTCAGAGGCAACAACGTTGCTCGCGCCTGTGTTGGTAGGGACAAATTCAAAGCCTGGGATGTTCTTCCCATCGGGTGGATCCCGAGATATACCGGCCACGACGGCGATGGCACGCGTTTGGGACGAAGACGTGAACTTGATGGCGTTTGTCATGAGGTTGATGAGAATTTGCAGAACTCGACTGGGATCCATGGTAACCCAATCAACCGCTAGTTCTGCAAATTCGGGGCGTATTTGAAGACTCAGTTTGATGTCCCTGGCTCGTACCTCGGATTCAAACATCTTCAATACGCGTTGAAGTATGACTTCGGGCTGACAAGCCACAGGAGTAATGAGGAGTAAGCTGGAGTCGAGTTTGGAAATGGTGAGGATATCGTCCACAATCGACCGCTGGTGCTGTACGCATAGTGCAATTGTCTGTGCCGCGTCCACACAAGACTCAATGATGGCTTGTGTGGGAGACGCGTCACTGTTGCGATAAGTATCCAATGTAGTGGAAATATCATCTGCGCATTGCAGGATGGCGCTGAGTGGATTCCTCATCTCGTGGGAAGTTATGTCGATGAACTCATTTTGTTGCCGCCTCGTCTCTTCCGCCTCCTGGAGTTGGCGGTTCTGCAAGCCCTGAGCCCACTTGAGATGTGAGATGTCCGTGATGGAGCCCATGATGGATCTCAACGAGCCCGTTGACGAAAGTTCCAGATGCGCCGTAAATAAAACCCAGTGGTCGATGGTTTCGTCTCGTGAATTGGCAGGGCTTCTCGCTCCCGTCTTGAGGCGCAACTCGCCTGACCATGGGAGGTGCTCTATCGTCAGGCGGTGCCAGCCTTCCTCCATAATCTCAACGCTGCTGTCCATGATGAAGTCAACCCAGGACATCTCGGACTGACAGTCTCGCGTGTGTCCCGTCATTTCGTAAAAGCGGTCATTCGCCTCACGCAGAACGCCTTCGGGACTGATGAGAAACATGCCCAGCGGCGACAACTCTGTCATTCGCCGTAGGCGACTTGCCTGTAGGTTCAACTGCTGCGTCAACTCCTCATGCTCCAAGGCTGCGGCCTCGGCAGCATCCCGGCTTCGCCGCGTCTCGTCTTCAAACAGGATGGTAGACGCCAAGGATGCCGCGAGCTGCCGGTTGAAGAGATTGACAAAAGACTTGTAGTGATCGTCGTAAGGTCTGCGCGGGTTGATGCCCAGGACAAGGAATGCCAGCACCGCGTCTCCGTTGGTCGGTCGTATCGGGAAGATGATAGCTTCGCGGCAGGGGTCTCCAAAGCCTCGCCAGTTGATCCCTTCGAGTAGCTCTTCGGGGAGCGTGCCGTCTCTGGTATGCAGGAGGGTTGGCTCTCGAGTTCGCATGGCATCTCTAAACGACGGCACAAATCCTGCGTAACTCCGCTTTAGATCAATCTGTGACGGAGCTGCAACATGGTCGTTAGGTACACCCAGCGTTCCCTCGAGATGGCACGACTTGAGTGAAATTGTGCTCCCCGAGGACGTCGATGACAGGTCAACTTCTTCCGCGTCTCCCACGGAATAAAGAAGGGCGAAAGGAACATCGCGATGGTTGTCCTCTAGACCTTGCAAGACCAATTGCCAGAAGCCCCTGACGGTAGTGGCCTTGGTAAGACAATCGCTCAGCTTGCTGATGGTTTGCATCCGTCGCTGATTCAGTACCAGCTCCGTCGTCTCGAAAGGTGCGTTCCAGAAGCCAACGATCCGGTCAGTCCCTCCGTAAAGAGGAGTTAACGACCAGGAGAGGTATATTTCTTCAAGGAAGCCTTGCCTGAAATAGGAAAAGTTCTCGTGTTCACTGTGATGGCTTATTCCTGTGCGTACCACTTCTGCGAAAGTTGGCTCTAAACCGCTCCAGATTTCCGCAAACGGGCCGGAAAGCCCAGTATGTTAAAATGAGAATTGAGTGATTGATTAAAGAGTCGCATCTATAAGGAAGGGTACAAGCTCGACTACATATAGTGTATAGGTCATAAGGGATTAGACTAATATTTACCCTTTTTAGTATTTCTACTTAAACCCTTTATAACCTACTTCTAATCCTATCTTCCTTCTAATCTCTCTAGCCCTATTAAAACCTATAAAATACTATTATAAGTAAAAGTAGGAAAGGGAGCCCTCCTTTTAGACTTTTATAAGCTAGATATAGTTCTTAGTTTATAAGTCTTAATCCTATATTTTTATATTTCTTACTAAAGCTTAGGTTTATACTTTCCTTAGTAAGTATATAAGGTATTAATCTTTTCTTTTATTTATTCTATTAATTAAGTATTATACTCTAGTTTTTATATTCTCTTTTTATATATAGAGGAATAGGTTTTATTAGAATCTATATAGTACTATTATAATATATATATTTATATTAATATTTTCCTTAGGATTAGGATTATAGATAAGTAGGTATTTTCCTTTAGTTTAGTCTTAGATAATAGTAATAATATAGTAATATTATAATTTAATTTCTTAGTTATTTTAGTATTATATTTAATTAACTTATTCTATACTAAAGAAGTTAATCTATATATATTTTCTAGCTTTTAGGGATTTATAAAAGTTAATAATAGTATCTTAATAAGTTATATTAGGAAAGTAACTTATTTAATTTACTTTATATTATATATAATTAAATAAAATAGCCTTTAGATAAATATATAGAGCTTATATAAAGTAGGTAAATTAAGTAAGAAAGTTAAGGAAGTCTTTACTAAGTAATTAGGGATTATTTAGTAGCTTAATAAGTAGAATTAATTAATTTACTCCTATTTTCTCCTATTAATTATAAGGGAAGTAATAAGAAACTCTTAAAGGTTATAAAGGGGAATTATAAGAGTTAATAATTTAAGTATATATACTTATTCTTCTATAGAGTATTAATTAGTTAAATAGTAATAGGTTTTATAATTATAGGTATTTATATATAATTAGTCTAAGTTTTTTACTTTCTAAAGTAATTACTAATTAAGCTTTAATTTACTAAAGTTTACCTAGGTAATTTAGGTTTACTTAGGGTTTATATAAATAATTTAAGTTTAGCTAAAGTATATATAGATAATAATAATAGTCCTAATCTTAACCTAAGAACCCTTTTTATCTTAATTAATAAGTCTTAGTACTTTATAAAAGGTAAAGAAGTCTATCTTTAGTAGGGCTTTAGTTAGTCTATCTATAACTTGCTTTTTTATAGGGATATATTATATCTTAATATCCCTAGAGGCTACCTTTTCCCTAATAAAGTAATATTAAATATTAATATACTTTATCTTAGTATAGAACTATAGGTTTTTAGATATTATAATTATACTTTAGTTATCCCTATAGATAATTATTATACTAATATTATTTATTAATATAAGTTCTTAGAAGAGGTTATATAGCTAAATAACTTCCTTTATTACCTATATTTACTCTATATACTTAGCTTTATATAATAATAGAATAACTATTAGTTATTATTTTAAGCTCTAGCTAATTACCTTAGATCCTAGGTTAAAGATATAGCTAGCTATTAACCTTTTAGTCTTAAGGTTATTAGCCTAGTTTAAGTTAATATATCTAGAGGATAGTTAAATATTACTATTAAGGCATAGTTCTATTTTTACTATCCCTTTAAGGTATTTTATAATTCTCTTTATAGCTATATAGTATTCCTCTATAGGATTTCTAAGGAATTAACTATAAAGGGAAACTCTAAAGGTAATATTTAGTTAGATACTTAGTATTATATATATTAGTAATCTAATAGCTTAGGTATATTAATTCTTTAGCTTAGCTAGAGCTTAGTATATATCTTCTAAGATATTAAACTTTATTATAAAAACTAGTATTATATTTAGATTACTATCTTTAAGCCTAAAGTCTTATAGGACTTTCTCTATATATACCCCTTAGCTAAGGTAAATTAACTAGTTTAGCTAATCTTAGTAGACTATTATACTTAGGTAATATATATATAAGCTAAGATTAAATATACTAAATTATTCTAATAGAAATAACTTAATAGATTTAATATCTTTAGTATTTAGTTTAATAATTAAGAAGTTATTAATATAGATAGTAATAAAGGTAGATTCTTTTATAAAGATACTAATGTCTATATAAAGTGAGTAAAAGCTAAGAGTTTCTAGGAAATTAGAGAGAGTTTTATACTAAATCTAGGGGGACTATTTTAAGCTATATAATGCCTTTTTCAATTTATAAACCCTTCTTAAGCTATTATTATAGCTCTATAGTTACTTAATATAGATTTCTTTATTAATATATCTATAGAGGAATATAGTCTTAATATCTATTTATTTAATCTTAAGGTTTAAGATAGTAATAATAGTAAATATAGCTTTATAGCTTATAGACTTTATAATTAAAGTAAAAGTCTTATAATAATTAATTCCTTCTTATTATTTAAAGCCTTATACTATAAATCTTACTTTATATTAAATAATTTTACTATTATTTCCCTATTTAAGTTTATAGATCTATTTACCTTATAGAGTATAGATATTATTTAGTAGGATAACTAAGTACTAAGTACTATTTTCTTTAAGGGATTAGAGTTTATCTTCTATAGCCTTTTACTATTATACTTATTTTAGGGATTATTCTACTTATTAGTATATATATAGCTTAGCTAAGTCTTAGTCTAGAGTAGTAAGTATAATATATATAGATAAGAGAATAAATTAGATAAATTATTTATTCTCTTTATTAAAGAACTTAGAGAAAAGTATATAATAAGGGTTTCTATAGTTTAGATAGATAGATTAAAGGATATATAATTTAGGATAATATATTAATATATTTATTATAATAATATAATTATTAATCTTACTATTTTCTATATACGGAATTTATTTATTTATCTTTATAGTAATAATATTTTATAGCTTATTAATATCTTCTTATATAGGTATATTAAAGTTTAAATCTAAGGGTATAAGTATATTTTATCCTAGTTCTTCTAAGTCTTTATTATAGAGTTTAATAACTTATAATATACTAAGTATTAAGGTACTAAAGAAATATATATAATTTATCTTTATTTACTTTAGCCTAGGATTATTAAGAGTAGGAATACTATATTTAAGCATTAGTACTTTATTAAATATAATATTATTAGTTATTATAATTTTTCTATTTACTCTAAGGATAATATAGATTATACTTCCTTAGAAGCTAAATAGTTTATATTATATAGTCTTTATTTATATTTTTTATTTCTTTAGGTTTAATAAGAAGAAGTATTTAAAGCTTCTAATAATATAAAGATAGATTAAGTCTAGAACTTCTTTATACTAAGCTTTATAGGGTATTATCTTTATTATTAAGTATAAGCTAAGGTTTTATATTTAGATTATTCCCTTAAGTATATAGAGCTATTATTTAAGATTAAGATTACTATTAATTAAAGTAAGTATAAGTTTTTCTATAAGTATATAGTTTATTTATTCTATAATACTATTTTACTTAGATTACTTAATAGCTATATAGGAAAGTTTAATACTTCTTCCTTAGTAGAAGAAGATAAGGATAAAAGGGATGTTTTTTCCTACTTTATCTAGCTAAAGGAAGTAGTACTATTAGGTTAAGGTTTCTAGTTAGTTTAGGAAAGCTTAGAATTTCTCAGTAAACTCTTACTTATTTATTAGAAGAAAGATTTATATTATCTATATAAAGTTATCTATAAAGGTAACTTAGTATTAGTATCCTTTAAGTTCTATAACCTTAAAGGGACTAATAATATTAATATAGAGACTTTTAAATAGTTAAGATCCCTTTTTAATAGAGTATTAATAGGGAGATTCTTTTATTTTTCCCTAAGTATAAAGGTTATAGAATAACCTAACTTAGATTAGTTTTATACTAATAGATATAATAATAAGTTTCTTTATATTCTATTTACTAAGGTATTCTAGCCTTATATACTAAATTTTTAGATCCTTATCTTAGATTAAGAAAGTAATAAGTATAAAGTTAAGGTTAATATTATCTTTATTAATAATATAGATTCTAAAGTAGTAAGTTATAGTAAGAATAATATTATTATCTTAGATTACTATAGCCTTTTTATTATTAAATATAATCTTAGATCTATTATTAGCTAGGGTAAATATTAAGATAAGGTTAATATATCTAATAGGAATAAAGAGAGTATTATTAAAGGTAACTATTTTTCTATTTATTCCCTTTATTTATAGTATATATACTCTATAGCTACTTATTAATATTATTATATTACTAAAGCTATTAACTATTTCTATACTCTTATTAAGTTACTAAAAATTACTTTATTTATATATAATATAAGATAAGACTTTACAATTAAGGATATAAATATTCTTAAGAAAGTTAGTATATTTATCTAGAGCTATAATAATAGTTACTATAATATTACTCTTAAAGGTAATTATAGTTATATTAAGCTAAGTAATTTAATAGTAGAAAGGGATTTAGAATAACACCCTAAATTAATAGTAATTCCTTAAGAAGGTATATAGTAAAGTATTATATAGGCATCTTTATTAGCTAGCCTAAAGCTACACTAGATTATATATATATATAGTAATAGTCTTATGTTTAGAACCCTTTAGTAGGAAAGCATCTTATAGGAATGATTATTAGGTTAGAGTAGGAAAAGAATATTAGCAAGGCATTAAAATAGCCTATCACTAGCTTAATGATTAGTGTGTAAGGGATAAAGGGTTAATAGTGATTTATATCTTAATTAGAAAAGAAGGATCTTAAATTCTTTTATAAAATAAAGGTAAAGGACTTAAGCTTTTATATTTAAAGTAATTTCTCTAGTCTCTCTATAAGAAGGGAAGAATCTCTCTTAAAAATAAAATAAAAATCTCTCCTTAATCTTAATAATAATTTCTCTCTAATCTTCTTATCCCTCTTATAACTATCTCTTTTACCCTTATTAAATCCTAGCTAATAACTCACTAGCCTATCTATCTAGAGACCCCTATTATATATTTCCCCTATAATCTAATAATTATCTTTAATTAGTCTAAGATTATATATAAAGAAAATACTTTCCTATTATAGAAATCTAAATAAAGAAATAAGTATATATAGTAAGAAGTATCTTATAATAGCTTCTTCTAGTCTAAATTTAATAAATAAAGAAAATCTATCTAATAATCTGCCTTTCTATTCTTAAATCCATCCCTCTATTAGAGTATTATAATTATATTAAGAGAATAATTACTTCTTCTCTCCCCTTAGATAGTATTATTCCTCCCTAGTAATCTTTATAATTATAGGTAGTATAACTTAGCTATAGGTAAAGTTAATAAGTTTATTCTACTAGCTAAGGGAGACTAAACCTTCTAGAATAAAAGTTATAAAGGTCTTTAACTTAGGTAAATAAAATATTAATTACTTAGTAATCTAAGGTAAACTTATTAGGTTAGTTATTATGACTCAGGTTGGAATCAGGCAGTTATAACTAGCAGAATCATTTCAGTACCTACTTTTTCCTTCCTATTATAATGTATAATATATATATATTAAACAGGCTCTATTTAATGCAGTTTAATACTATAAATATATATATATTAAATAAGTACTATTTAATATAGCTTAATACTATTTAACTATCTAATAATTACAGTATATATATATATTTACTTAGTACATTAGATAAGAGCCTTAAGCTCCTTAGCTATTAATACTATAATTAGATTTACTCCTACTTAGTTATATAATAACTTACTATTATATATTACTAATGTAATCTATATTATTTACTATAATATCCTAATCCACTTAATTATTAAACTATACACCTTAGACTTACCCTAGACCCCTAGGTTAAACCTAACTATTATATATTAATAGCTTTTATTTAGTATATTACTATATTAACCTAAGTAATAATTTAAATTAGTTATTATAGCTCTAGTAACCCTATCTAGCTTAAATACTACTAAGAGGGGACTCCCTAGGGAAGATATTAATATAAAGAATATTAGTATTCTAAAAGGAATAGAATCTAATAAAGATAATAAGGAAGAT
This sequence comes from Neonectria hederae, assembly GCA_003385265.1. Taxonomy (NCBI): domain Eukaryota; kingdom Fungi; phylum Ascomycota; class Sordariomycetes; order Hypocreales; family Nectriaceae; genus Neonectria; species Neonectria hederae. The sequence continues at coordinate 81,820 of QGQB01000127.1, forward strand.
ATTACTAATCTTAAATATAAGAATTAATAATAATACTAAGAGATTCTATTATTATGTAATACCTTATATAAAGTATATAATAAGAATCTTACTTAATTTAGATAACTTAAAGAGTAAATCTAAATACTTAATACTAATTAAATTTAATTAAATCTAAATAATAATATTATTATTAATACTCTCTATAAATAAATTAATAACCTTAGTACTAAGTAGGAAAAAGCTTATAAAGAATAATATAGATAAATTAAATAATTTAATAGCTTTAAAGTTACTCTTAATATCTTAAGACCTAGGGATATAAGTAAAATAATTAAACTTAGTCTATTACTAAAGTTTAATAGTACTCTAAAGGACCTTTATAAATACCTAATATAACTAAAGTCATTTTATATATACTATCTTAGTATATTTAGGAATAAATAACTTAAGGTATAATATAGAATTAGCCTCCTTAATAGAAAAGTATTATATAGAATAGAACTATACCTAAGGGACTTTATTAAGAATATTCCTAAGAACTAAAAGATTAAAACTAAGGAACTTTTTAGTAGCTTTATACTATATAAAGAATAACTTATTAATACCTATAGAGAATAAAATAAGAAATATAATACTCTTATTATACTCTAGAAGCTAAAGTAAACTAAGGCTACTTTAGAATACCTTTTTAAATTTAAGTACCTTATTACTAAGCTTAATTAGACTAATAAAAATAAAATTAATAAATTCTACTAGAAATTAAAGGATAAAGTTAAGGATAAGATATATAAAATCTTAACCCTTCTAATAAACTTTAATACTTATACTAAGCTCTATATAATAATTAATAATTAACTATTTAAATAATAAATAGAGAAAAAAAAGGGTTTTACTAAAGGTTAGAAAAAGAAAAACTATTCTAATATTAGTTAGAAAAGAAATAGAAATACTTTATAAGAAACTTAGCTTAGCCCTATAGAACTTAGAATTATATAGAAGGATTATTCTTAAGTTAAATATTAGAATTATAAAAGAATAGAATATTTTAAAAGTAAATATTAAAAGCCTAAGACTAAATAGAAATATAAGCTTATACCTAAAGGTAAGAATATTTAATTTACTAACTATAGTAAGATTATTACTATAACTAGGAGAAGTAATTATAAGATAATTAGTATTAACTAATTTAATACTAAAAAGCTCCTCCTTAGTACTTAGTAATATAAAAGTAAAGATAAGAGTATCTATATAGGAAGAATATAATATAAATTATAAGAGATTCCTAGAGGAAATAAGGGAATACCTAAGGGATAATATAATCTCTAGATCCCTATCCCTAAGGGAATAGTCTAATTTATAATAAATAGTAAAACTATTACTATAGTTAGGAAGGATAAGAAATAAGCCCCTTTTATTCTAATCCTAGAAGAAATAGAATCCTACTAATAACTATCTATTAAAATTTCTAATAGATAACTAGACTATAGAGTTATAATAGAGTATATAAAGTTAGGAAGTAATACTATAAATACTTACTAAATTTCTAAAGAACTTATATAATTAAGTAGTAATTAAGAACTTAGTACTAGACTATTTATATAATAGGAAGTAAATAATTATATTTACTAAAAGTTCTATACTAAGAAAGATAGGACTCTATATATTAATATAAGATAAAAAGCTAAATAAGTAAGAATACTTAGACTACCTATTACTAATAATAATATTTAAGCCCTAGCTAAAAAGTACTCTAGTAATAACTATATTAGCTATAAAATAGCTCTTAATATTAGTAATACCTTTAGTAAAGACTTAGATAATAATTAAAAGAAATAATAGTTAAATATTATTATACCTTTAATTAAATTACTATAGTAAAAAAAGTATACTTATAATTAGTATAATAAGTAAATTTAGATAATAGAAGAGAATATCTATTTATAGTTTAATTATAAATAAAAAAATACTTATAATAAAGAATTAGTTTATATTTAGACTAAACCTTAGAGATTAATTATTTATAATCCTAATACCCTAGAATTATAGAAAGGTAATAACTTATACTTATACTTCTCTATACTAAGATATAATAAACTCTTATAGATATTATATTATTATTATTATTATAAAATATATAAAGGTAATAAAGTAAAAAATAATTATTATCCTACTTAAGTTAAAGGATTAATTATTAAAGACCTTTACCTTAAGTAGGAAATATATAACTATATTCTAGTTAAACTCTTACTAAAGTATAATATAGTTAAAATTAAAATAAAGAATAATTATTTTTCCTAATAATACCTTAAAGGACTATAGAACTTAAAATATTACTTTAGCTCTAAGTACTAAGTTTACTTATAAATAAAAATATAAGAATAGTATAATATATAGTATATTTAATACTTTATACCTTATACTCTTAGCTATAGATATTTAGAATATTCTAAATATAAAGAAGAAAAAAAGAAACTTAAGTTATAATTCTTATAAATAAAAGAAGAAAGATTTAACTTTATAATTTAAATTAGTAGAAATACTAAAGACTAAGTATAATATTATTATATTTAATATTATACTAATATAAGTATTAATATTATAAAGTATAAAAAGTTATCTAGATATAGATATAAGTAATATATAAAAATAGAATATTTAGGATATAATTATAAGAAACTTATAATAGAAAATAATAAATACTATTTATAGAAGAATAATAAGTAAGTAATAAGAAGGAGAATAAACTATCTCTAATAAAGACTCTATATATAATAGAATTAGCAATAAAATAAAAGATACTTAAGCTATAAGTGTAAGTTAGGGATAAATAGCTTACTATACTAGTAAATAGTAAAGCTAAAGCCTTATATATTAACCTTAGTATAGTTAATAAGCTAAAGCTAATATAGAAAGATAAAAGAAAGAAGTCCTATATAGTATATAATCTTAAAGGTAACTTATTCTAATATAAAAATAGACTTATAACTTAAGAACTTAATTACTTAAAGGTTTTTATTAATAGAAGGAATTAAGGTATTACCCTTAATATTATACTAATATAATACTATAATATTATCTTAAGGTATTTATAGCTAAGGAAATTTAATCCTAATATTAACTAGAGAACTAGCTAGGTATATATTAATCCTAATAATATTCTCTCTAGTAATAATAAAAATAACTTAAAAGAGAGATTTTAAACTTTAATTAATAATAAGATTAATAGCAAAGGATAAGATAAAGAATAAACTCCCTTACTAATTCTAAAGGGAATATAATATAAATAGAAATAAATAAAATAATAATATATCTAAAGAATAATTAGATATATTAAATAATAGTTTATATAAATAAATAGAAACCTTAAGGAATAGAAGAAACTACCTAAAGAAAAATACCTTAAGAATATATTAATATAGTATTATATCTATAAGAAACTCTTTAGGGAGAAACTTAAGATAGATTTACTATAATTTAATAAGTAAAGTTATAAAATTATATTAAAAGATAGAGTATTACTTATATTCTATAAAATCTTTAATCTTAATAAAATATAACTTTATATACTTAAAGAATACTTTAATAAAATGCTATATAAGGGATATATAAGGGAATCTAAGTTATCTATAGGTTACTTAATTATATTTATTCCTAAGAAAAATAGGAAACTTAGACTTATTATGGATTATAGATAGTTAAATGTAATTACCCTTAAAGATTAAACCTTATTATTTCTAATTATAGAACTTAAAGATAGATTCTATAGGAAGAAAGTCTTTATAGTATGAAATCTTAAAGAAATATATAACTTAATCTATATTAAAGCTAGAGATAAATAGAAAACTACCTTTAGAATAAAGTATAGATTCTATAAATACCTTATTATACTTTTTAGACTTATAAATATACTTACTTTATTCTAGTGAATAATTAACTATATACTATAAGAATACTTAGATATCTTTATAGTATATTACTTAGATAATATTCTAATCTTCTCTAATACTAAAGAAGAATATATAGAATATATCTATAAGGTACTAAAAGTACTATAAGATAATAATTTATTAGTTAAACTAGAGAAAAATTATTTCTATATTAGGGAAGTAGAATTTCTTAGATATATAATCTTATATAATTAGGTTAGGATAGATCTAAAGAAAATTACTATAATTAGTGAATAGCTTAGACTAAAAAATATTAAGGAAGTATAATTATTCCTTAGATTTACTAATTACTATAGAAGGTTTATTTAAAACTTTAGTAATTATATTATATTATTTATATAATTTACTAAGAAAGAAGAAGTATTTAAAGAGGATATAGCTATTAAGAAAGCATTTAATAATATTAAGAAAATTATTCTAAGTGAACTAGTGCTAATTACTTTTAACCCTAAATAAGAAATTAAACTTAAAATAGATTTATTAAACTATATATAGGGTTCTTAGAAAGGATAAAGAGATAATAATAGTATTCTTTACCCTATTGCTTTCTTCTCTTATAAAATGTATAAAGCTAAACTTAATTATCCTATCTATAATAAAGAATTCCTTATAATTATTAACTTATTTAAGGAATTTTAATACTACTTCCTAAGAAGTAAATACTAAGTTAAGGTCTATCTAAACTATAAGAATATTACTTATTTTACTACTACCTAATAATTTACTAGATAATAATTATAATATACTAAATATTTTTTAGAATTTAACTATACTATTATCTATTAAAAAGGATCTAAAAATAGATAAGCTAATATAATAAGTTATAAATATAACTTTAATAATAGGTAAATTAAGATTAATAAATAACTTCTGCACTTTATACCTAAAGGATATCTTAAATAGAAGTATATTACTATAACTTACTAATTATTTATTAATAAAGATAGAATATACTATAAAATATAATCTATCTAGGAAAGTATTATACTTATATAGAGAAAGAAATTCTAGATATATCTATATAATAAGGAACTATAAAAGATAATATTTAATAGACTAGATTAGGTTATTATAGATAAGAGTATAATTTAAATCTAAGGGAGCTTTTATATACTATTAAAATATAGAGAAAACTTTATTAAATATTACTATTAAACTATTAAATATCTATATAAGTAGTTAGATAAATAGTTTTAGGGCTATCTTAATAAGCACTTTATTTAGAATACTAAAGGACTTAATAATTACTACTAATATAATACTTATTATTAGTAAGCTTTTAGTATAGAATACCTAAGTTATAAAGCTATATAGTAAGTAATAGAAAATACTAGAAAAACATTAGGAAATACTTATATTACTATAAACTAAAATAATCTTTATACTTAGATTTAATAATATAATAATAAGTTACCCCTAGATAAAAAAATAGATAAGTAGTAAGTTCCTAGAGAACTATAGTACTAATTTATCTAAGAGATATATAAGTATTTACTTTATAGATATTAGGGAGTTAATAAAACCCTTAATAGAGTTAGAATAATATAGTAATTTCCTAAAATAAAATAAATTATTAGAAATATTATAAACTAATATAACCTTTATATAAAAACTAAGGCTTAATACTATAAACTATATAAAGAACTATAGTCCTTACTAGTTATAAAATAACTATAGGACTCTATTACTATAGATTTTATTATAAAATTACCTCTATTAGAGGATTCTATAATTAGAATCTTCTATAATAGCATTCTTATTATTATAGATAGACTTATGAAATTTTCTTATTTTATACCTTATTAGGAATTAATAGATATAGAGTAATTTACCTATATCTTTTTATAAAACATTATTAGTATTTATAGACTTCCTATAGAGATTCTCTCTAATTAAGGATCCCTATTTACTTTAAAGTTTTAGTAATTATTAATAGACTATTTAGGATTAAACTATTAACTTATTATAGCTTTCTAACCTTAAACTAATAGTTAAATAGAATAAATAAACTAAATACTAAAATAATACTTTTAATACTATATTAATTATAAATAGAATAACTAAATTAAGAAACTACTAATTATATAGTTAAGTTATAATATAGCTATAAATAAAAGTATAAAACTTACCCTAGTATATACTAACTTTAGGTTTAACCTTAATGCCTATAGAATAAGCTAAGATAGATTAATTATTCCTAAAGCTATTCTTACATTAGAAAAATTAAAAAACTTATATAAAGAATTAAAAATTAAACTAGAATTTATATAAAACTAAATAAAAAAATATTATAATAGAAAAAGGATAAAGGGATTATTCTTCTAGGAGGGAAATATAGCTTACCTTATAATAAAAAACATTAAAATATAAAGATAAAATAAGAAATTAAACTATAAATTTATTAAACTCTATAGAATTATAAAGAAAATCTTAGAAAATAACTATAGATTAAACTTACTACTAAAAGTTAGACTTTACTTAGTTTTCTATATTATACTCCTTAAAATAGTAAAAGATACTATTTATATAAAGTTTAATAATAAATATAAAACTAAGGTTAAAGGACTAGAAGAATATATAGTAGAAATAATCTTAGATATTTAAAAAGTAAATAATTAAACTAAGTATTTTATTAAATAGAAAGACTACCCTAAGAATAATAATCAATAGGAACCTATAAAAAACCTTACCTATATATAATACCTCCTAAAGAACTTTTACTAATAACACTAGAATTAAGCGAAGTAAAGTAAGTACCTAAATTAATAGTACTCTAATTAATTACCCTATAATCCTCTAACAATTAAACCTTAGAAAGAGCCTTAGAATGAATAGTAGTATCTTACTACTCTACTGCCTCTAGTTTATCTAAATCCTTATAACCCTAATAAACTATCTTAGCTACCTTCTTATAAAGATACTTTTCCTAATAATATAAATATTATAGTTATAAGAAAGCTTTAAAGAGATTAGCCTTAGCTTACTCTTTTTACTCTTTTAATTAATCCTTCTCTCAGGAAATATAAGTAACTATAATGAATTAATACTATAAAAAACTATAGGCATAAAAAACCCATAAGCTTATAAAGATATACTACTAAAATCACAATTTATATACTTCTTCTCTATATAGAAATTATATTATAGTTTCCCCTCTATAATAATATAAGAATAGTAATTTACTTTAAAATAAGTAGAATAGTAAGGCATCTTAAAGCTGAACTTTTTGATAATATTAGTAATATTACTATAATAGGCAAATGAAACTTTAGAGTATAATAAGTTTTTAGAGATATAACTTAATATTATAGTTAGATAGGGGAATAAGAATGATTATAGGACTAAAAAAACAATAGATATCTACCTCTTAGGAAAAAGGCCTACTTAATAGGCCTTAGGGATAAGATTAATAGAGGGGAGACATTATATTATAACCTAGGTTAGAACTAGGTAGTTATAATCAGTAGAATCATTTTAATACCTACTTTTTCCTTCCTATTATAATATATAACATATATATATTAAATAGGCTCTATTTAATACAGTTTAATACTATGAATATATATATATTAAATAAGTACTATTTAATATAGCTTAATACTATTTAACTACTTAATAATTATAGTATATATATACATTCACTTAGTATATTAGATAAGAGCCTTAAGCTCCTTAGCTATTAATACTATAATTAGATTTACTTCTACTTAGTTATATAATAACTTACTATTATATATTACTAATATAATCTATATTGCTTATTATAATGTCCTAATCTACTTAATTATTAAACTATACACCTTAGACCTACCCTAGACCCCTAGGTTAAGCCTGACTATTATATTAGTCCTAATAGTTATTTTCTTTGCCCTATTGCTCATTTTAGAGTTATAATATATTTTCTACCCTTCTTTAACCTTTTAATTATCTATATAAATAGAGAAAGCATTACTAATGATTTAGCTTACTAAGACTATTAAGGTTTAAGATATTTAAGTCTTTATAGATATAAAGACTAATAATATATTCTATATTAAGATATTACTTCTTCCTAAGCTCTTAAATATTTCCCCTATTAAAGTATTACTTCTTAGGGCCTATAAGGGTATTTAAGCTTAAGTAGGTATCTTTAGTAAGGATAGTAGTAAAGATTTAATCTATCTAATTACTTCCTTTAGCTTTAATACTAATCTTACTAAGGGCTACCCTTTCTTACTTAAAGTATTATCCTTTTTTAAAGGTCTTATGATTAAGGGCACTTTTAAAGGAGTCTAGCTAGGGGAATTACTTAATAAGGAAATTATAATTAGGACTTTCCTAGTTTAATAGGCTAAGGTTAAAGACTATAAAGAGGAAGAGGGGATTTAGATTAATAGTTATTATAAGGAATTACTAGGGGAATTACTTAATAAGGAGATTATAATTAGGATTTTCCTAGTTTATTAGGCTAAGGCTAAAGACTATAAAGAGAAAGAGGGAATTTAGATTAGTAATTAGTATAGTAAGTTACTAAAGCTAAGTAAGATAATACTTCTTAGTATATTATAATTATAATCTATTAAGAGTCCTTTAATAATATTATATCCTTTCCTTAAGTAGGCTTTAATAAGGTTAATAAATATTATAAACTTAATCCTATTAGTATTTAATTAGTATATAGATAAGCTTTAAATCTTCTATCTAAAAGGTAGAGCTAAGTATAAAATTAAGTAATATTAATCTAGAATCTTACTAAATCTTACTCTTAACTAAAGGACTATTAAAAATCTACTATAGTTTATATAGATATCTAATATTTAAAGTTACTTATTTACTAATAGGAACTAATATAAGGTATTAGAAGATTACTTAATTATATATTTAGTATTTTCTTTCCTATACTTAAAGTCCTTAATCCCTAGTTTTTCTATAATTATATAGCTAAAGAAGCTTTTAACCTAATTAAGCTTAAGTATCTAAGTTCCTCCCTTATTTCCTTTCTTTGCCTTTCTAGGCTATCTAATCTTTTAGTCTTAGAAGCAAAGAATAAATCTAGCTCCCTTAAGTAATTCTTCTAAAGCTCTCTAAATAGTAAGACTTTTTATAGTAATACCTCTATTAATTATTTATCCCTTTAATAAACTAACTAATCCTTAGATAGTTAGAATAATAAAGAATATTCTAAGATAATTATATTCTTATTAGCTATCTTAATAAGAGGTAGGCATCCTAAAGATAAGGAAGTTATAGGGTATATTATTTTTAGCTATAATCTCTCTCTAAGTAATAGTAATAGCTATAAATTACTCTTTCTTCCCTTCCTTTAGGATATTAAAAACATAGAAATAAGCATTTCTTATATTCTAAATATAAGTAATCTAATAAGTCTAATTACTAAAATAAACAATCCCTATAAGGAATTAGCAATTAAACTAGGTTTCTTATAGTAATTAGAATCCTAAGATAGATTAGTTCTTTATAATATTAGCCTTTTCCTAGATAAGCTTAGTTAAGTATTTAGATTATCTTTATTAGTTACTTTAGACTTTAGAGGTATTAAGATTAAGGCTACTAAGGGTAATAGTAACTAAGTCTCTTAGGTTATAAGTTATTAAGCAAAGGAATATAATAAGGCTAAAGTTAATTAATATTTTATTATTCTAAAGATTACTTAGGAATTCCTATAGATTAGTATAATATTCTTTCTAAGAGCTAAAGTTCTTCTTATTATAATCTGAGTAATACTAAATAGATTTAATCTAGGCTTAGATTTCTTCTCTATCTCTAAGGGTAGAGTAATATAGGCTAATATCCTTCTAATATAACTAATTAAGTTAAGATAAATAGAAAGAAGGTTATTTATTTAAGAGTTAATTAAGGGGTATATTAAATAGTATTTTATTATAATATAAGAAGTTCTTTTTACTCTCTTTATTATAAATAAATCCTTTATAGAGTATTAATTCTTTATTAGGATAGAAGAATTACTTAATCTCCTTAGTATTATTAGAAGTAGCTATTATAATAGTATTTTAAGGTATATAGAGATTCTAAAAGATAAATAGGTTATAGGAAAGTAAGGAATAAAATAATTATTAAAATCTAAGCTTAAAAGGAGGAGAATTAAGGTATAGAGACTAAAGTTATAGTATAGACTTTACTTTAGGGTAAGAGTGTAAAGAGGAGAGCTTATATATATATTTTTAAGAGGCTATATATCTAATGTTTTCCTTACTATAGATTACTATTTTACTTATAATAGTAAATTATAATAATAATAGTTATTATTTACTAGAATACTTTACTAAATTTACCTTATTTAATATAGTAAATATAGATACTTACCTCTTAGAATACTTCTTTTTTTATAAATAGCCTTATTAGATTAGCCTTAAGGCTTAAATCTTATTACTTAATGCTTTCTTTAGTTATACTTTTCTCTTTCTCTTCCTTAGATTTATTATTTCTTCATAGCTTTCTTTAATTTCTTTCTTCCCTTTTCTTTTTTAGTAATTTAGCTAACTATAATAACTACTTATTAAGATAAGCTTCTTATCCTTTTAGGTTTCCTTTAATTAAAACTCCTAGATATCTATTATTTTACTAAGTATTAAATTAATTCTAGTTTATTTAATCATTAGGCTAATACTTATTAGAAAGACTATAATACTATTCTCCTTAAACCCTTCTCTATATTATACCTTAATTTAATTCCTACCTTAGTAAGTTTCTTTTTCTTTTTTTTATTTAAGTAAGTAATTTAATATAATACTTCTCTAGGTCCTAAAATTATTCTAGGTTTAGTTCTATAATTTTTAAGCTCTTAATTATCTTAGTTACTTAATGTATATAGAATTAGATATTTAGTTCCTTTCCTTTAGTAATTACTTATCTTTCTTTATTTAGTTCCTTTAATAACTTCCTTTCTATAATTTAATAATTACTTTTAGAATTAGGCTTTTAGTAATCTATACTCTTTAATCTATTTTTATCCTAGCTAAATAGACTTATCCTAGTAATTACTTTTTTACTATTTTTCCTTCTTAGCCTTATTATCTTAAGGCTCTTATTATTACCTTTATTAGAGTTATTAACCTAATTATATACTATTATTATATCTATAGCTATTTATTAATATTAATTCATTTTTAAGAGTATATTTTAACCCCCTTCTATATCTATATCTCAGTTTAAAACTTTATAAGTAGTTAGTATACTAATTATATTTAGTATAACTATTCTAATTATAACTAGAAGTTTCTCCCTAGATATTTTACTTTAAGTTATTAGGAAGATCTTTAGAAATTCCCCTTAGGTAGTAAAGTTACTATTCTAAATATATTAACTTCCTTTACTTCTAATATTTTTAATCCTTACTCTTACCCTTAAATTATCTTAGAGTATTCTTCTAAGTCTAATAGTTTATCTAATACTAAAATCTATAGATAAACTACTTAGGTTTCTATTTAGACTCTTTATAGTAAATATTAAGCTTTTTAATAAGTTAAATTAATAATTCTTATTAGAAAACTTTCTCCTTAGAATAAGTAATAAGTAGTAAATACTTAATATTCTATATTACTACTTAGCTATTATTACTTTTTTCTTTTCTAGATAGGCTCTCTTTTTCCTACTCTTCCTTTACTTATAAAGTTTATTTATCTTTTAATAGGTATAAAGTTTAGTCTAAGTAATTATTTTAAAGTCTTTTCTCTTTATAGATATAGTTTATTTAGTCTTTTCTAGTAATTTTAATATTCTTTTCTTTTTTACCCTTCTCTATATAGTAATACTACTATCCTTAGCTAGTGCTATATCCTAGGTATCTTATTAGATACTTAGATAGCTATATACTAATCTCTAGCTTCCTTAGTTATCTTTAGGATATAGACTTAAAAGTCTCCTCTAGGCTCTCTCTATAGTTAGATAATAGATTCTAGTTTAGAATTATCTAATAAGGAATCTAACTTATTTAACTTATAAAGTGTATTATATAATACTTCTTTATTAGACTCTTTATCCTTATTATTAGATAGTAGTCCTATTATTTCTTTATTATTAAAGCTTATTTACTAACCCTAAGAATCCTTCTAGAAAGCCTTTAGCTAGTCTCTATAATAAGTCCCTAGAAGTTTAATTCCTAAGAGTATCTTAAGCTTATAAGTCCTAGTCTTAGTAAGGGCTTTATAAATTCTATATAGTCTTATCTATCTTAGCTTAAGCTTTATAATAGAAGATAGATTATTATAGTTCTATATATTATACTGAAGGATTAAGTCTCTTAGTAATAAGGGTATTTTTCTTATCTTAAAGGTATTTAACTTATTAATCCTCTTAGCTAAGGTCTATTAATATTCCTTAACCTTTGCTCAGGCTATTTTAATATCTTTCTTATGTCTTTCTAGGATTTATATCTTAGCTAGAATCTTATCTTCTTTATCCTTAATATTATCCTAATTAATAAATCTCTAGGTAAAGACCTTAACTTTAAGAGGAAGGATAGATTCCTATCTATAAAGGAGCTAGAATAGAGAATAGCTATATAATCCTTAGATTGCTAATCTATCTACTAGAAGAGCTAGCTTAACTAAATCTACCTATTTCCCTAGCTTCCTAAGCTTCTTAAAGTAATTAGTTATAAATATATACCTAACTTTAATTAACCTATTTAACTTAGAGTTATAGAATAAAATTTTAGATATTATAATACCTAGCTTATTTAGCTTATCTAGGATTCCTTTTATAAGCTCCTTTCTATTATTAGTAATAATTTTAACTAATATCCTATAATAGTAAATAATCCTCTTAATAAATCTTCTAATATTAGTAATAATAAGGTTACTAATAGCTATAGCTTTAATCTACCTAGTTAGATTATATTTAGCTTCTAGTAAGAACTTTATACCTTTATTAAAGGGTAAATACTACCTATTAATATAGATCTTTATCATTAAGTATTATAAAGCTATTAGCTTTACCTCTTTAGCTAGCCTTTACACTAAATACACTTAATATATTAAGTACTTCTAAATAACTATCTCTATAGACTATCTTATCCCTTACTAAAAATAGTACTAAGAGATAATTTTTATTATTACTTCTTACCCTTTATAATTCCTATAATAGTAATATAATATTATAAGATACTTTTAAAGGTCCTTATTATTAATAATAAGTATAGAGTTATTTCCTTCCTTCTATCTTTATTTCTAGACCTAACTTTCCCTAATAAAGAACTATATTACCTTTACTCTTAGTTTCTTAAAGTCTTATACTAATATTCCTTTAGGTCTTTTTAGTATTATAAGGTACTTAGCTAGGATAAGTTAGTTTCCCTTATAATTGTCTATAAGGGGGTTATTTCCTAGCCTAAAGAGAATAGTATTAAGATAGGTATTAATTATATTCTTAATATCTTACTTAGCTTCCTAATCTATAAGGTCTAAAGGTCCTTATTCCTTCCTTAATAAACTATCTATAACTATATTCTTTTTTCCTAGGATATATTTAATAGTAAAGTTAAAAAGTAATATATAGCTTATCTATCTAATAACTATAGCCCTTAGTATATTATTTGCCTAATTGTTTAATTAGTTTACTAATACCCTAGAATTTATCTCTAGAATAAATAGATAACTATAGATATATATATATATCCTTCGGATAATATAAAGGGCTCCTTTACACTCTAGTTTAATTATATTATACTTCTTCTTAGCATTAGTCTAGGTTCTAGATTTAAATCTCATAGGATAATACTTTCCTTAAATAATCTATATTAAGATAGCTCCCTATCTAAGTATATTAATATTAATCATTAGGATTACCTTTTCTATTCCTTCTGAAAGATTAAGGGTTATAAGAATAGGGATAAATATAATCTTTTCCTTTAGTAGCTTTATTATAGCTATTTAATCTTTCCCTTAGTCCTAAGTAGTATTTTTCTTTAGTAGTAAGGTAAGAAGCTATATAATCTAAGTATAGTTTTTAATCTAGATTCTATAGTAATTAATAATACTAAAGAAGCCTTTTACTTTAGTTAGAGAATAGTATTTCTCCTATTTAATAATCTTAATAACTTTATCTTTTATAGGCTTCCTTCTACTTATACTATAGATATATCCTATAAGAGGGATAGTCTTCTAATACTAAGCTAACTTCTTACTAATAATTAAATAGCTAATTAGCTCTATATTAACTAGAACTATATTAAGATTAATAAAGTACTTTAGGATAAACTTCCTAACTTTAGGAAGACTCTTTTCTCTATTATAATTAATCTCTAGGCTTTTAATATTAATATTATCTAAGAAAGCCCTTACTTTATCTAGGAGAAGATTAAGAAGAATCCTTATTATAATCCTAATGAACTAAGCTATTGAGTTTATAGCTCCCTACAGTAGTATATATAGTCTTATTAGACTTATTAGGGTATTAAAGGTTATTAGATTTCTACTTCTTTTATTTAGTTTTACTTAGTTATATCCTAAGAAGAAGTTTAGTATAGAGAGAATTCTATATATCTTAAACTTAGCTAAGAAGTTATTTATTCTAGGAGGAATTATACTATCTTAGATAGTATAGACATTATATTATTTTACTAAATTAATAAGGTATAGCCCTTTATTCTTCTTTATAATAAGTATCTAATAATTCCTATAGGAATTATAACTTTCCTTAATAATTCTATTCTTTAGCTATATTTTTAGGAAGTTAATAACTTTCTTCCTATTCCCTTAAGGAATTACTATATTACTATAATACTAAGTATTATATAGAGTGATTTTAATAACTTAGGGAAATATTACCCTAGGGTTAATTTCCCCTTTTTCCTTAAAGGTTTAAGCTAAAGCTTCTTCTCTATTAAAGAGGATTTATTATAGAATATCCCTTTCTTTATCTTAAAGAGTATTTCTTATTTAATCTATAATATTTCCTAGCCTCTCTCTAAAGAGCTTAAACTCTTTCTTAATCTTTAAGAACTTAAGTATAATATAGTTAGAATAGGGTAAATCTTACTCTAGGTTTCCTTTAATCTCTTCCTACTTCTTTTCCCTCTAGAATAGGTTTCCTTTAGGTATAAATCTATTAGAAGGGATATTATCCCTTAGTAAAATCTTATTAACCTTCCTTTTATATATTATATTAACCTAAATTATTATATCCTTATAGCTAATATTTAAACTTAATTATTATATTTTAATAACTTTAGTTATTATTAGATTATTATTCTTTATTTAATCCTTAAGAATAATCTTAAAGATTTTCTTAGCTATCTTTTTATTAATATATCTAATAAGATACTTAATATTATCCTCCTTTAAACTATAGATATTTATTCTTTCTAGTTTAGAGAGAATTCCCTTACTTACTTTACTTTTCTTAGTACTTCTTTAGTAGTAACTAGGAATTCCTATTTAATTCTATCTATAACTAGGGATATAATCTTAATATCTCCTAACTAGTAATAAATTAATATCTTACTTAGAAAGGTTCTATAGTTAAAGGTAGCCTTTATACTCTTAATAAAGAGTATTCCTAAAATGAATAAGATTAATACTATAGAGATTAGAGCTATATATATTATTTAGTTAATAAAGATATTACCTAAATAGACTTTAGCCTTAATTACCTTTGCTATTATAATATAGTCTTTTAAGAAGGAAATAGTCCTAACCTTAATAAGCTTAATATTAAGCTTATTAGTCTTAATAATATAGTCTAATATAATGTTCCCTTTAGCTCTAGTATTAATAATAGCTTCCTAAGTATAACTATTTAGATTCCTAAGTTTTACTTATAGCTTTAGGAAGTCTTAGTATAATAAGATTATTCTTAAGTTTAAGGGTTAAATTAAAGCTAGATTAATTTATATAACTATATTATAAAATACTTCTAGGTTTAGTCTCTTAACTTCCCTCCTATAGAAAATCTTCTTTATTAAGTTATAGCCTATTACTAAATAGTCCCTAAGAGTAAAATAGGAATTATTATAGGATTCTAGTAATAATCCTTTTAGACTAATAATAATAGTATTAACCCTATAGTATTAAGATAATTCATTAAAATAAGTATCTAAGAAGCTTAGGTTAATCTATCCTATAATATTACTTATTTTAACTTCCCTTATCCTTTTTATTTTATAGGAAGAGTTAAGGTCTATTTAGATAGTCTCTATAATTCCATTAGTAAGGTTAAATAGTTCTCTAGCTATAGATCTTCTGAATTCTAGGTTATTTATAATAATCTAGGGAAGGGTAACTCTAATCTTTATAATTAAGACCCTCTACTTTAAAGTAGTTCTATTCTTAAGCTTTATAGTTAGGTAGGAGTTTTCCTTAGGTCCCTTTTTTATAATAGCCTTAGCTATCTTTTAATCTTCTAGGTTTATTAGCTTAAGGATCCTTAGGGTTACTATTAGGATAGGATAGCTT
>QGQB01000013.1:0-299327 GCA_003385265.1 Neonectria hederae
GGGGATTTCGTCTCAGTCACCTGGAGCCGAGGTTGGCAAGGATGGGTTTGTTGGGAAGGGGGGGGTGGGCTTTGCGTGGTGTAACGCTGCGAGGGTTGCTTCTTCTGGAGGTATTGTCTTGGCTCGGGTGAATATGCCGCAGCTTGGTGGTGTAGTGGAAGAGAACGAGGCGCCTTGAAGGGGAGAGAGAGAGAGAGAGAGGGAGAGAGAGAGAGAGGGAGAGAGAGAGAGAGAGAGAGAGAGAGGGAGAGAGAGAGAGAGGGAGAGAGAGAGGATTTGGGTTTGGGTTGTCTGGCGGGTCTGACGAGACGGGCGAAAAGAGCAACTCTTGATGCCGATGACGATGTTGATGATCCGGATCAGGTCCACGACGACGCGTTGTCGGGGTCTGTGGTCGTGCGTGGCGCCCAAGCGGATGGGGGATGGTCCGCTGGGTTTGAAGCTTCTGGATGACTTTCAGCACGCCTCGGATGGACATGCCCCCCAATATCATGTCTCACCACCAGATGGCCCGGTCCGCCGGAGTCTCAGATTCCGTAATGGTGCTTCCCCAGATCCAGCACTGCCGTCGCGGCGTCTGATGTCGTCCCACTTTTTGCATCTATCTGTCTGGCGTGTGTGTCTCTTCTCTCCCGCCTAGGCGTCCCTGTCCTCGGTGCAGCCATCGCAGATATTGTGGTAGCAGCAGACCTCGGGCTCCGCGGGCTTGGCGTTGAGACACCAGACGCCGGCGTTGTGGCCGCGGCGGCACTGGCAGCAGGTCCAGCGGCCGCCGAGGTCCTCGAGACGACAGGCGCCGGCGGTGCAGCGCGGCGAGAGCAGGCACAGGCCGGTGGAGCACGGGTCGGCGATGCGGGCGCCGGGCCGGGCGCTGCTGCACACGCGCGCGCAGGGCGTGACGACGGCGCGGGAGAAGCCGGCGTCGGCGCAGTACGTGTAGTGGACGATGTAGGCCAGGGGGCGCGCGCACGGCGGGACGTGGTGGTGGTGGAGGTAGTGGGCGACGCACATGGCTGGGAAGTGTGGACAAGAGACTGGGTATATGTCTCGGAGGAGCAAGCTCAGCTGGGGATCGGGGGGGGGAGGTGGCACGACAGGTTGGTTGGTGATGTTGGCGAGGCAGAGCAAGACGATGGAAGTGTCCGGGAAGCCAGCGGCTCGTCGTCTGTTGAGGGGAGCGGGTTTAGAAGCCGGAGTTAGGGAGGCCGAGCTCGCAAGGGGGGGATATAAGTGGTGGTGATGTTAGACGGCACTGAACTGGGATAACTTCGAGTTGTATCAGACGCGATCTGATTAATGGAAAAGTTGCAAAGACCGCCGGCTGAGTAATGAAGTTCGTATGTAAGTAATGCCGAAACACGGGCGTGCAGACGAGGAACTGTCGATGATGCGCGGGACGAGCTGGAAACTCGACGAGGCTCAGTTAGTCAGACTGTGTTGGAAGTAGTGACGGCCAGATGTAGCCTGTACGAAGCGCTCGAGGAGGTATGCATACGGGCAGTACGTCATGTAAGAGCACCCCGGGCGAGGAAACCGAACAACAGAAGACCCAGAACGACACGAAACCGCACCTCTCCAGATGCAATTATCGCAGAACCCCCAAGTCTTTACCGCCACGCACCAACGCAGCTGCCCAACAACCCCCAAACCCAGAAGCGAATGCGACGAGGACCATCCCTGCGCGTCACAACTATAAATACCGCAACGCCATGCTGCCCAATTATGCCATCCCTCTGATGACCAACGTCTTGGAAATAAGACTACATGTCTGACGGGCCCTCGCTGGGTATGGCTGCGCGCTGACACCGAGACCTCATGGCCGACGTGGTGGTCGATCTAAGCGCTGACTATATAAACCCCTGGTAAGCTTGTGTGTGGAAATGTTTGGGTGATGGGGGAGTGTGAGTGTTGCGTGTGCTGATGCTGGCTTTGTATGCGCGTCGACTAACACGGGAGAAGTTGGCGATGGGCGTTGACGTATGTGAGCGTGATGAGCTGGTTTGCAGGCATTGAATGGATAGAGTGCCCTAGTTCTGACAAGAGCTAGTCGTCGACTAAGACGAGACATGCGATGCATCCACGTCTCTTATATTTAGCCTCGATATTGGCGAGCATCATGTCCTCTGAATAACCACGCCGATGCTCTACAACACCCAAGAGCCATCACGTAGCAAAGCAAAGCAAAGCTTCCCCCGCAAAACGCCTCCCACGGTCTCGGCCCGCTTCTCGGATTACCCGGTTTGGCTTTTCAGGCCTGTTTCGCCCATCTCCAACTCGCAACTCCAACTCGCAGTTCCCGATCCATCCTTCTCCGCACGACACTTTGCCTTTTCCAAGCACCCGCTCGTGACCACCCCGATGACGACGAACTGCCGCATTCTGGCTAAGATGGGCTTCCCAATTGCCGAGTTAGCGCGGATGGGCTGGATCCCCTCGTCGAAACGTCTTGGCGAGCTTGCATCTGACGTGGGATTGATTAGAATATAGATATATCTTGGGTTGCTGAGTGGATGGGAAGACATCTCCCCGTTCCTGGTATATAGCATTGCCCTCTGCCTCAACGCCATCCGTCCATCACGCTCCTGTCTCGTCGAGGTGACCACCCCGCAGCAGAGCTTCCTTTCATCCCAGCTCTTCACCACCATGACGTCGTTTCATCTGTTCCCCAACCTCCCGCTGGAGCTCCAGACCCAGATCTGGGAAACGTGCACCGCGGGGCCTTGCATGCACATCTTCGACGTGTGCTTCCCGTCGCGACACCCCGAGCGAGCCGACCGGGCGTTTGGGCGCGTGGCCGACGACGCCAAGAGCCAGCAGCGCTTCGAGCGCTTCAAGGAGACGGTGTTCCTGGACCGTCTCGACCACGGCGTGGCCCGCCCGCGCGATCCCAGCATGTACCACTACGCCAACACGCTTCGCCGGACGAGCCGAGCCGCCGCGTGGACACAGGGTGCCAAGGCCGGCGCGACGACGGTGAGCCTCCCCGGCCGCGGCGCGCAGGTCACCGTGCCCGGCAGCGACGTGCTGATGCTGCAGTTCCGCGACGCCGCGCACGCCAGCGCCGACCCGGAGCGCGAGGTGTTCCAGTCGTGCATCGGGCCGGTGCTGCGGTGCCAGTGGTCGGCGGAGCTGGCGGCGGCGTTGCAGGGCGCCCGAAAGGTAGCCCTGGACGTGGTTGAGGGCTGGATCTTCTCGCCGCACGATACGCTGGGCTGGGACGAGATCACGCACCTGGCGTCGACGCTGCACCGCCATCTCGAGGTGCTGTACCTGGTCGACAACTGCGCGGGGCGGTGCGGGGAGTGCGGCCGGCGGGACATCAAGGCGGCGGATCTCCAGACAAAGGACGCGATTTGGAACCGGCTCGACAGAGATGGAAGTCCCGAAGGGGAGAGGCCGGGGGACGTTATCCGGGCGGTTGGGACGCGGTATACCGAAGTGTTCGACCTCGAGGCGCTAGGGTGGCATGAGTGCCATCCGACCTACGGGTTTGCCTTTCTGATGAACAATGCGATCCGGCTTCATCAACACCAGGGCGACCAGAGTGTGTTCAAGGGGATCAGGGTGTTGGTGGCGGAAGATGAGGGGGTTGCTGGGTAGACGAGAGGAGTCGAAACGGATTAGATGACCTGAAAGAGACGGACGATCTGAGAGCGATAAACCGAGAGCGATAAACCGAGAGGGATGACTTGTAAGGGATGAGCCAGGAGAAATGAACATGGGATGACCTCAGAGGCACACACATGCACAGGCACAGCGAGGATAATAAAGAATTCGTCAATGTTGGACAAACACCAATGAACCATGCCCCCTCTTCGACTTTTGCCGGGATATACCGAAACGCCATACTTCGTACATGCTCTGCCGCCCATCGTGAAACCACTTGTTATTAAAATCTGCCACACGTTAGTTGCAACTACATAACTCACAGGCGTATACATTGGGCTTACCTTATTTCATATGAGCCAGCTCTCGTCATGTACCGCACCCACTTCACGCTGGAATAATTACTCTTCTCGAACACCTTGAGGTACCGCACGAGCAACCCCGAGCTCGTAAACATGAGCAGGCTGAAGTTCAGGCTCAGGGGCGGCCGGCTCCACGCCCGTTGGTTGGTCATGCTGGTCAGGATGGCCTCGGCGCTGAGGACGTACTCGCTCTGGCCGGTGAACCTACCAATCTTCCAGGTGATGTTGTTCTCGCTGGGCTCGTACTTGGCCTTGCCCTGGGTGCACCGCTCCGTGATCTTGGCCGTGTTCAGCGGCGTGGGGATCTTGACGATGACGTTGGTGGCGAACAGCTTGGATCCGAAGTTGGCCTTGATGCCGATGCTGTACTCGACCTTGGTCCGGCCGACCTCGTTGACGATGGCGTGCACCTTGAAGGGCAGGTTGACGTTCTCGGTGGCGCGGTACCGCATGAGCTCGAACTCGCCGTCTGGCGGCACGAAGCTGATGATGCGGTCGCTGTCGAACTTGCCCAGCTTGACGCACTGGTGGAACTGGCAGTCCTCGAGCGTGACGCTGCCGGCGGCGGCCTTGGTGGCCTTGGTACCCATGCGGTTCCCGCTAGGAAGGCTTAGCAGGCCGTCGTTGTCCAGCAGCAGGCGATCGTTGAGGCCGAACTTGCACTCGGGGGTGCCGGAGAGGTAGGCGCGCATGACGATCTGGCCGGTGACGTCGGCGCGGAGCACGGCGCCGGTGGCCGACATGAGCAGGTTGACGTCCTCGATCACGTCGACGAAAGCTTCGTTCTTACGGTACTTGACGTCGGCCTTGCGCCACGAGAGGGCTCCGGTGGCTTGCATGGTGATCTTGGACGTGTCCTCGCGGCGGGACTCAGACTTGACGCCTTCGGTGGTGATGTACATCTTGAGGGTGTCGGTCTCGGTGTTTTGCGGGTAGCCGAAGTCGATGATCTCGTCGAGCAGCTCGTACACCAGCACGAAGTTGTTCTTGACGGCCTCCTCGTCGAACTTGCCAAAGTAGCCGCGGCCGAGCTGGATCAGGCGGTACAGGAACTCGAAGACCAGGGCGGCATTGGCGTTGCTCTTGGTGATGGCCACCAGGTAGATGTTCTCGTGCTTGACATGGCTGAAGGTGGTGCTGCCGAGGGTGAGGATGGGCGAGCGCACCTGCGCGTTGGAGATGACCTGGATGCGGAAGACGTCGGCGAGGCGCGGCCGGCAGTCGTTGCGGAACGCGCGGAAGATGAGGTTCTCGCCCTTTTGGTTGAAGATGAGCACGCCGGACAGCATGGTCGCGGCCGGGAGGAGGAGGGCGTGGAGAAGGGTGGACGAGGAGACGCTTTCGTGGGAGGACGTGGCGGGAGGAGAGGGAAATGACGGATAATATCGACGGTCAGGATAGGAGTCGCAATGTTGGTAGTCTGACTATAGGAGCATGGTTGCCGTAGTGGGGGGATTCTGCCGGGGGGTAGCTCGAAGGCGGTGAGGAAGGGGTTTGTAGGCTTACCTCATCTCTTTCGTCTGCTAATTATCGTTGAGATTAAACCGATATCAACCATTGCAGAAGGGCGATGGAGAGATTAATCAGGTGCAAATAATGGGTTTGGGAACAAAATTCGGTATGTTTCTGAATATAGTTTTCGAGGTGAATCCCATTTGTCGGTAACCTAACTCTAAAGACTACAACAAACCATGCATGCTCTGAGCAACCAGCATCCGAACACCAGATGAACCAAGACATGAAGCTAACTACCTTATGAGACACAACGATGAATCATGGCATCAACCAACATTTATCAAACTGCACGTTTTGTTGCTATTTTAACAAGCTGAGCCTCCATTAATTAAACGAGAACGAGAGTTAGGTTATGATATACTTGAAACCACTCCCTTCAGCTGTCTAACGACGCTAAAAACAGGGCTGAGTTCACTTAGCGGATTACTGTGGATACTGCATCCAGCTAATGTGATGCCGCAGTGCGGTTACACGGCAATGAAGGATTCGCGATTGGCGAGCCTTTGTCTAGGAGGAATTAAACTCTTGTCTGTTCTTCGAATCGAATTCCCCTTTGGGAACGCTCGATGCGTCACTGCTATTCTTTCGAGTAATCCATTCGAGACCCGCGATCATCCAAGAAGGGTCGTGTAAGTATGTCGACCGCTATAAAGAGAAACAATGTCTGCCTTCTGCCGTCGTTGTAAGACATCAAGTTATCGATACATTACACCGATTGACAGCAACCATGCGAACGCAACGGTCTCTAGCAGCCCTCATCGCCGTGTCCGGTGTACTTGGGCACTCAAACCCTGTCGCGAAACTCTCCGCCGGCACCGTTCACGGAGGCAAATGTACCAACTCGGAAACGAAGTTGTTCCAAGGCATCCCGTATGCTCAACCTCCCGTAGGAAAGTTGCGGTTCATGCCGCCAAAGGAACTCGATGGCCCATTCGACGGAGGATCTTTCGACGCTACAAAGGCCCCGCCTACTTGCATCCAGTTTCCTTCCAGCCTCGATGTGACGGGCCAGCCGACTTCCGAAGACTGGTTAGTCAATTCCTCGCTCGGATATATGCAAGAAGCTTTATTGACATGTTGATAGTCTATACTTGGATGTATACGTCCCATCCAATGCCACCTCCGACTCCGCGCTGCCCGTCAAGGTCTGGGCATACGGGGGCGGCAACGAGGCCGGGGCACTGTCATACCCGCTGTACAACGCCTGCAACCTGGCGCAAGATGCCATTGTCGTGGCCTTCAACTACCGCCTAGGTCCGCTGGGCTTCCTCGGCCTCGAGAGCGCGGGGATCAAAGGAAACATGGCCATCCAGGACTACCTCGCCGCGCTGCAATGGGTCAAGGCCAACATTGCTGCGTTCGGCGGCGACGCCTCGGCGGTGGTGCTTTTTGGCCAGAGCGCAGGCGGCGACGATACCTTTACTGTTTCCACCCTGCCGCAGGCTAAGTCGCTCATCTCTGCTGCGATTCTTGAGTCGGGCGGTGGCCAGGACCTCACGTCGAAGTCGCTGGCATAGTATTGTGGAGCCAGTTACTCCGAGACGCTCAAGTGCGGCGTTCATGATGTAAGTAAAGTATTGGACGGGCAAGGAGCTGTCGCTAATATGATGCAGTTGAGCTGTTTGCAGTCAAAGCCGGTGGAAGACCTCATCGAAGCAATTTTAGCGACCCCGGCTCTTCTCGATCCTAGCCTGAATGGCCATGAGCTCGCTGCAATCTACAGCTTCAATTTGCCCAATATCACCAATTTGAACTCAGCGATTCTAGATGGAGAGATAATCAAGGAGGAGCCTCTTAAAGTTGGATCTCAGGTACCTATCATTGCAGGATCAAGTACGTGTCCCTTTACGCAGGCCCTTGAGCGTTTGTACTGACTTTCGTGTAGCCTCGATGGACTCTTCACTATTTGTTCTGCCAGTCTTCCTCCAATCCGATCAATCTATTACGGAGTACAACTATACCACGTTTCTGGCTCGATGGGGCTCGCTAGGTCCTGTCATCGAGAAACAGTATCCCCTCTCGCTCTTCAACACCTCGGGTTCGACAGAAGAGGCTGTAATTGCAGCAATTACACACCTTGCTACAGTCTCTAGCTATACCTGTCAGACATACAGAGGCCTCCGAGCCGCCGTCACCGTTGACACGCCGGCTTACGCGTACCGGTTCAACCAAACCCCTTCATTCCCTTGGCTGTGGCTCGATGGAGTCGCCTTCCCTGGGAAGTACGGTAAATACTTTGGAGCAACGCATACCGCGGAACTGCCATTTGTCTTTGCCAATCTGGACAACCAGCCATGGGGTAACGGTACTGCCAATGCTACTTCTGCCGAGCGGGCTATCAGCCGTACCTTGGTAGAGGCGTGGACGGCCATGGCAGCGAGGGGCAACCCGTCGACCAAGAACCAGCCATGGCCCAAGTTCGACGAATGTAATGTGCGGGGACTATATGTTGAGGAAGACTGCGAGGTTGCACCGCTTGACTTCTCCGAGTGTCAGTTCTGGGATGCAGTCTGGGTAGAGCGTGGAGGGCTCAGCGTTCCTTGGCCGTCCAAGACAGATTGTGCCTCGAACTCGACTTACTCTGTTAGCCCGACCAAGAGCTCGGGAGCCGTGAGCGTGTCGGCGAGTGGAGCGCCGGAAACCACCCCTTCCACCACTGCTCAGACGGCGGGTGCGGGACGAACAATAGGGGGGATCGGTATGGTCGGGACGCTATGTGCGATGGCAGCTGCTTTGTTGATATAATTTTCGACCTGTAGACTATGGTATACTGGATGTTGTACGATATAGCTAAGGTATGTAGATTTAGAGATGAATCCCAAAAGGGTAGTCTAATACTGAGCATCTAACGTTATCCTTGATGATGCATCTAGACATCGTTGTGCGCTTTCCTGGGTGTTCGACTTGATGGATGCTATCACTCAGCACTGACGTTCATAGCACCTTTAGGTGAACCTGACAAACACCATTTTTTGCAAATTATAAACTGACAAGTAATGCTCTTTATTTTAGATTCGAATAAGTTTTGTTGTATTTGTACTGCGTGAGGATGCCTTGGCTGCATGGATTTTACAGTGGAGTCCACTGACACCATGCCCGTTCTCCAGCGCTCTTACACTGAGCGCGTCATCTGGCCATCGCTTCCTCTCCAACCTCCCTTCAACATCAAACCTCCATCCTTCATCACCCACCCACCCCTCTGCAACGCTCGTCTCGACGTTGACATGACTGTAGACTCATCTCAATAACACTTCTTTTACTCAAAGAAGCCATGTCGACAACGACTGAGTTCCCGCCGTCTTTTGTACAGCCGTGGAGAGAGCTGCTTGAATTTCACCGCGACCAGCAACGCGATGACCTCCCAAACCAGCACGTCGACGACATCGACTCCCTCATCACCACCAGCTTTCCCACGTCGTTGTATGTAGGAACGGGCCATTCGATCTACACGCGCGCGCTGCTCCCTGCTATCCTCACCGCCAAACACTCCGTCCAGCTCATCACCTGCTACTGGGCGCCGTCGCCGTCCTTGGATTCCATCCGCGCCACGATTCTGCAGCTTGCGTTGACGCGTGCCCAGGCCAACTCAGCCACCCCCCTTCGCATCACCATTGGCTTTTCATCCCGTGGCCTGTTCCAGAAGCTATTTCACACTCAGTCCAGGGATGGGCACATTTATCCTTCATCGCAATGGCCCGAGTTGGGTCTCCCAGATGAAGATGTGCTGGCCAAGGCTGGCATAGAACTGACAGTCAAGAGTGTGTTCTTCACGCCGTTCAGTGTCATGCATCCCAAATTCGTAATTGTTGATGGCACCAGGGCGTGGGTCCCTAGTTGCAATGTGAGCTGGGAGAGGTGGTTTGAGGGATGCGTCGAGGTCCAGGGCGATATTGTGAACAAGTTGCTCTCCTTCTACGAGAGAGTCTGGGGCTCGGGGAAGGATTCACACTTGATCCATGAGCTTCAAGGGGCAGGGAACTCGACGTCCAACGATCCTACAGACGGCATCCTCCCACTGCATCCGTCAACCAGCGAAACCCCCATCAACAACGCTGGCGATGCCTCGGCAACTCAGTCCATTACCTTGAACACCAAAGGCCCCGTACCGACAATCTTTCTTCCGTCATCCCATCATCGCAACCCGAAGTTTGCCTTCTTTCCGTTCCTTTCGCAGACTAACCCGCCCATGACACCTCTCAACGCGGCATTGCTCACCCTCTTCGCCAACGCCCAACACCAAATCACCATTCTCACACCCAACGTCACCTCATGGCCTGTGATCGAAGCCCTTCTGGATGCGCTTGCACGTGGCGTGGACGTCCAAATCCGAACGAGCAAAGGAATGATGCTTATCGAGCAGCTCGTCACCGCGGGTACTACCACCTCCTGGTGTCTGCGTCGGTTTGTTCAGAGATACAAGGCCCTCATTCAAAAGAAACGGCCATCTGACCCGGAGTCACAATCAATCCAGCCTGGTAACTTGGAAATCCTCTACTACAAGCAGTTGGATGTGAGGCGTGACATGGATGATGAGCCCGTTGTGAGCCATTTCAAGATGACATTGGTGGATGAAGAATATCTCATCCTGGGCTCTGGAAACATGGACAGGGCGAGCTGGTGGACAAGCCAAGAGCTGGGTTTATTGTTCTATATGCCCGGCTTCCAAGGCCAGAGGTTATGGCAAGGGGTGTTAGAGAAGCGCACAGAAGTGTACTTTCGATCAGCAGATGAGCGCTCGTAAGTGCGAGTGCTCCTGTGAGCTGTTGGCTGATGCCCAGGTGACGATGTGCAGAATTGTCACCAAACCCCGCGACTTTAGTTTGCCTGCACTTCATGTGCCTTGATCTTCTCGAAAATCCCAATAAAGGTCGCTGCATCGTTCGCGCCCTGCAACTGAAACCGATTCTGAACCACATAGTCCGGGACACCTGTTATTCCCTTCAGCCTTGCATTATGGGCAGCGTTGTCAACATCAATGCCACCCTCGTCGCTATCAACGATGGCCTTTTGGAACTCCTGCTCAGGGATTCCGGCGTCGGCGGCGATGCTCTTGAGCGTGTCGTAGGAGGTGATGTCGCGCTCGTTTTCGAAATAGGCGGCGAAGAGCCCGTCGATAGTCTTGCCCTCGGCCTCGTGACCGTACTTCTTCGCCAGGCGGACCAAGCGATGCGAATCCCTCGAGCTGCCCGTCTGCCCGCCAAACTTGAAGTTGATGCCAAGCGGCTCCCCGATGCCCTTGATGCGCTCGTGCATCATGGCCGCGCGCTCCCTGCCGAACCGTTCATCATAGAACTGCTGCTTGGACTTGCTGGATGCCGGACCCCTCGGTCCGTCCGGGTTAAGCTGGTACGGCTCGTAGCTTATGGCAAAGGTGTCGCCCGAGTTGGGGTGTTTTTGCTTCCAGAGCTGCTCGGCCAGCTGGAGTTGTCTGCGGCCGACGAAGCACCAGGGACACACGGTGTCAGAGGTGACGGTGATTTTGAACTTGGTCATTGTGAGGGCCTTGGGTGAAGCTGGATGGATGGAGGATGATGCAAAGGCTTGGCAACAATTTTCATCGACTCAAGCCCGAGTGTATATTTATACAGAACTGAGTGAGAGGGTCTCACCCCAGCTTTCTTCATCCCACTTCGGCACTCGGCCATCACGCAAGTCCGTCGCCATTGCTAACGTAATCCACCCAGCCGTCTTAGAAATGCAATCCCGCACGCACCCCGGAGGTGGGATACCGAATTATGGGGCCGAAACTCGGGCGTCTCGGGAAAATTGAAGCCGTGGCCAAAATGCCAAGGCCGGGGGGACGGTTCATTATGACCGTTGCGAATTCACGGCTTTGTCGTGAAGTGAACGGGGCCAGTTATAGTAGTAAGAGTGACAGCACTGAATTGACGTCTTGATCAAGGAATGGTGTTGTGTCGACTTGAAGGGGTGAGCTTAGCGATCGCCACAATCTATACTGCATGCGAGAGGCTATTTGCGAGAGATGATGGGCGATGCGGGGATGGCAATCTGCCACGAAAGATCATTGGTTGAGTAAGGCTCAAGAACGTGTTGCTGGTTTGAGGGATGCCCTAGTCAAGTAGCTCCGTTTGTTCGGACATGCCATTCCATTTTAGCCGGTCTGACTGTGTTAAGTGTATTGTCAATACCACTGCAATAGAAATAGTCCCGGTAAGGGTGCGCCCTCACGACCTTAGAGTGTGGAAATGACGTCCACGTCTGAATAATTCATCAAGATTCGCCAGTCCAAACACAACACCCAGGTAGTAGTCAATGAGACATCACACCTGTTTGGTCCTAAGTGTGTGATTGGAAAGACGATCCTATAGGGTTGCTTGCAACTTGCTTGATACATGTTAACACCATGTTGAAGCTAGCGATCTGTTGTCAACTTGCCTCTATGGCACATTAGTCATTCCTGGGAATAGATCTGTAGTATGAAATTCGCATACAGAAAGCTTGTAAGAATGCATGTAGATAGTGGATGCGGAAGTTCTCTCCTCTAGATGAGCCCAGGTCGCCTGGGCTTCCTTAGTTTCCACCACCCGAAGTGACAGGATGATGTACGGTCGTCCCACAGGGTCATGTTTCTCGGCTGAGAATACCACTGCGCCATATATGGCGTCAAGTAAGAGCTAGTTGGCCGTCTACGCGACGGCCTATTGCAAGGCGAACAGCAAGACAAGGACATGAGCTTGGCAGAAGGTACCAAAGGGTGTGTTTCTCTGATTTCGGTGTCTTCGAATCATTCCCAAACAAAGTAGCCGTTGCTCATGCGGAGACTCGTCTTTACACACTCAGACCAAGCGCTACGGTAGATATACGAAGCGGAATGAGGCATCTTGGAACTGATATCGATGGCAGTTCAGTAAGGATCGACTATAGATTATTAGATAATCTGACAAAATAACTTGCCATCTGCTCATATCCCCACGCTGTCTGCAGCCAGCTTCTCAAGACAAGGACTCATGAAGGGGTCATTCTAGTCTCGTTGTGTACTCGGCGTAGGGACCGAGGGATTTGGGGAAAAGTTGAAGTGTACTTTGGGCGAGCTTTTTAGAACGGAGGAAGCAATAAATCCAAGTATAAAAGGTCCTTTTGTCCCCGTCGTTTCCGATCTCAACAGACTCATCAAAATCTCAGCTGAAACACAAACTCAGTCCTGGCAGCCACCATGAATATCTCCGTTGCCGTTGCCACTACCTGCACCGAGGCCATCATGTTCCTCTGCATGTGCAAGATCAAGGCTCTGACTCTGGTCTACCATGACTGCATTTGTGTCAACTGCTCAACTGCTGTAACCAAGAAGGGAGTTATCAAGGAGGGCAAGGATACCTGCGTCTGTAAGGACACGAGGCTTTTTGGATTAGGCCCTTCCTGAGATCTGGGCTGTTAAATGCGGATGCAGGAATAAGAAACCGCCGGGGTTTGCAAGATCGGAGCCGGAGTCGGACAGATTTGCCAGCTCCGGACAGGGGACGGGCAAGGGTTAGAACTGGTGGGACCCGAGCTTGGGACGGAGCTTGACTAGTGGGCCGTGGATCTCGTAGACACTGGTGGCCTGAGAAGAAGGAACAGAGAGCTTATGTATGCTGCGATGAGCGGATCGGGCAAGGCTCGATGCCATGATGCAGTGGACTCGGTAGTTAGTTATGAGGCCTTTGACTTCTGTTACTGGATGATTCCATGATCAGCTGAAGGAGTGGGCTTCTGATCAGCTGGGGCCGGTTCGTGTCTCCAGTCTTTTCAGGGTCCGCTTCAGCAGGACGATCCATGGAGTGTGGACCATGGATCAAAAGGTACTCGACCGCACGGGGAACCTCGTCTGGGGTAGATTGCGTAGACTTAAACCATGCCGGAGCTTGAGTCCTGCGTCTTGGATGTACGATCATTATATGTTGCTACCTGACTTGGCGGGAGTTGCACCGGCATGCTCATGCAGTGCCCTACAGAAATGCAGAATGTCCATCCTGGGGTGAAGGGGTAAGTGATATAAGCTCTCGTCTCAACATCTCTTTCCATGCTGGTTGCTGAGAGTGGGAATCAAGAGGACCTTCAATGGCCGTGTCGGGCCTGGAGATAGGCACCGTTGTAGAGCTGGGGTGAGACCGTGAGATAGTAGCCGGGCGGTCAAATTTGCCTCACCATGCTCCGTTCGAAGCTCGATCGGGTATCTGGTATATGGCTTTCCCGTTTCTGATCCTCGTCTTCCACGCCGGCCTAAACCTTTGTGGATAGACACAATGATGACCCTAGCTAGGAACTTGGGTCCAGACTGGTTTTGCTGAGCAGCGTGGGCATTGGCGAAGTCGCTCCCTGGTCTCAGAGAGCTGAAATGCGAATAAAGTGGGCAGCATCAGGGGCGGCTTCGGGATCTCGCCTCAGCCCTAGACAACGCACTTCGCAGTTTGGCCGGGGCTCCGATTGACAAGGCTTTAATGAACAGGGCTAGATGGCATCCCTTCTCCACACAGCCAACAACGCCGCCACCGTAGGCCGGATAAAACATATCAAGGTGCGTAGTCTGACAGCCAGTAGCATGGCACAACTCCACAGTGCCTCGCTTGGGCTTAGTCGCATTATCAGATGATCAGATAACTTTAAAACTACCACTCGAGCCAAGGTTCCCAGCTTGGAGAGACAAATTATCACGCACGCCACTAACCGGCCTAGCTTGACTTGTACACAGTCAACGGTGTGATCTGGCTAGGGACGGATGGGGGTAAAGCAAGAGATAAGAGTCAAGCCATGGGACCAGACATGGGACATAGGGACATGGGATATGGCGGACGCGGAGTCTTTCTCGTTCCTCCGGCCTGACCTGGAAAGACTCGGCTGGCATGACAATCTAGTCAAGCGGGCTTGGAAGCTCACGGTCAACCCATATTCCAAAGTATAAGGACAGCCTCTACCTCGCTCCATCTCTCCTCGTTTTGTTCAGCACCGCCTTCAATCCACCAGCAGCTCTCGTCTTCGATTACTCTCCTCCCATTGTCACTTATTATCAACTTGCCACGTCCGCTCAGCAACGTAATCCACCAGACACCATGAAGACTTTCACCTCCATCCAGGTTACCGCTGCCGGCGTCCTCTCCCTGGCTTCGTTGGCCACTGCAAGAGCTCCGCCGACACCAAAGAGGCCATCTCCTTTGGCGTTGACCTGTGTGATGGTAGGGTTTTCTTAGGGGATTTGAAAATCGATCAAGACTAATATGCATCCCAGGTCTTGGATACACCGTTATGGTTCCTCCTGAGTCTGTAAGCAATATCCGGCTCTGTAGCAGATCGACTTGATGCTAATAACCTCCTTAGTCTCCCTCCACCACTAAGGGTGAGGATAAGGAGACCACGGCCGCTGCCGCCACCACCTCCGCGGTTGCCGTCGAGGAGACTACTGAAGCTGCCGAACAGTCCACCAAGGCCGCTGAGACCTCCGCTGCCGAGACCTCCGCGGAGGAGTCTGTTCCTGCCGTCACCGAATCCTATGTTGCTGAAGAGGACCACCGAAGCTGCCAACACCTCCGCCGCCGAGATCTCTTCTGTCGAGACTGTTGTCGGCACCCCTACTGACGTAAGTGAATCCGCATGACTGTAGAAGACCAAGAATACTGACCACGAATTCCAGAGCGGCTCGGCCAAGCCCACCGGCACCACCCCTGATGACTCTACAACCACCCCTTCTACTGTCAGTGTCAGCGGTGTAAGATCTCCTGTGATCTGACTTACTGACTTATGTAACTGACATACCATATAGGCCAACGCTGTCGCCGTCTCCGGCTTCCTTGCCGCTGCTGGTGTGGCCGCTGCCGCTTTCCTTCTCTAAGCAAGCGATCTCCTTCTAACGATTAGACGAGACATGAGGCTTCTCGTGCAGCATTATATAATTCTTTTCTTCGAGCTATTTCTCTCGAGATTTAATGGTCACTTCTGTAAACCTATGACCAGCACTTCGCTATTACGAGTGTTCTGGTCGGTAGATTCAATGTTTTTGATGCTTCTGGATTAACACATTCGCAATCCTAGGGTGCTTGTTTCAAACGACTTCTTTCCTTGCTTTGGCCGTGAAACTTAATATTGCGTAGCAGGCATGCCTATCTCTTATCAATCATTTACGCCGAGCCTCCGGGCGGATGTGGGAACGAAGCCAGAATTACCTCGCCCTCACGCACACCTTCCTTGCCCTTGCCATACCAGGGTTCTGGTCCAAGCCCTTGTCCTAGGTGAGTCGCTGTGGGTACACGCACACCTTCCTTGCCCTTGCCATACCAGGGTTCTGGTCCAAGCCCTTGTCCTAGGTGAGTCGCTGTGGGTACACGCACAAAGTTGCACCGTTCATGACAAGCGTAGAGATGACTGGATGGTCAAGCTTAAGGATTAATAAGGATGCTCGCTTAAGTCAATCAAGCATAAAAGGCCCCGCAGATAGATCCAAAGGCATTACTGCATCTGGTATAGTGACGTAGATCTTATGACGACTTTGTCATACGCCCAAGACACATTCCTGCTGTTTTCTGAGTACAGAGTACAGGTATTGCTTTGACAAATAAAAGGCTATACGAAGAAAGGGATCCGAGCAACTGCGTCATAGGCGACGATAATTTAAGATTGCTTCACGTCATGGATGGTTGATAGCTTGACATATTCACGATACCTGATTGGCAAAGCCGCACAAGAAAGTTCAATCTTTTTTAGTCTGTAACTTTGCACCTTTACTACTAGGATTGTGAAATGAAGACGACTCTTCCTAGTTAGGTTCCAGAATGAATAAGTTAGACCTCGTAATTTCGGATAGGCATTGAGTTTGCATGAAAACGAAACTGAACCGCTTTGGGCTTCGGATAAAGATGCGTCGAAACAAAGCTCCACCACTCAAACCAAACCCCAATCCCACCACTTTGATCAGAATGGCATCTGCCTTACTTCTCAAGCCCACCCACTACAGACACACGCCAATGCAATCTGCGCCTCCATCATTAGGATCACAGCCATCATGTGGCGCATCGTAGCAGTACAGCCCATACGGGCACTCGAAGCCCGCGAAGCCGCCGCACTGGGGAAGCTTGGGGGAGATGCAGATGCCCGGCGCGTCGCAGGCCATGCCGCAGCTGTCCGGGAGTCGCGGGTCGTCCTGGCACTTGGTGCGGCCGGGGCAGGGCGGCGAGTTGCCGACCCGGAAGCCGCCGCACTGTTCGTAGTAGTTCTTGAAGTGGCATGTGCCGCGGCAGCGCTGGAGGTTGGTGCAGTCGCTGGAGTCGGGGATGCAGCGGGAGTCTTCGGGGCAAGGGGCAATCTTCAAGCCGCAGGGCTGTCCGGTGCTGCTCCCGGTGGGGGCTGGCTTGGCTGTGGTGAGGCCGGCCAGACCGAGCGCAGCTGCTGTGATGAGGTTGGTGAGAAGCATCTTGAGTAGAGGATGAGGGAGATGTGATGTGTGCACAGATAGACTGGACGCCCAGCAAGAAGCATAGTTCAAGACCAGAGGGCTTTATACCTCCCACTGAGCTGTCTCGGTCTCAGATGCCAGCCATTCCAATCATCCCGCTTCTAAGACATGTGCTTCGAAAAGCCTCCTTTGAGACCTCGTATTCGAAGTTTATCCGAGTCTGAGCACCAAGACAGGCTACAACCTGCCAATCACCTTAGTGAAAAGTCAAAGACAAACCTAGAAGCTAGCAAGTAAAAGACCGAGATGGGCTATTCGTGTTGTGATAGAAGTCTAATTAATGTCAGCGTACGGAGTAAGCAAGCGGGTAATCACCCCGAGGCAGATAGCCGTCATTAACGACAGTACCGGCGCCCCGACGTCCCGATGTCCCAAATTAGCCCTATACTTGTTTGTGCCTGGCTTGTGTGACATTGCATATCCCCCGCCATTTGTAGCCCAAGATGATCCGCCTAATTGTCATGGTGACATCCAATCATCAATTTGGACTTGTCAGAGTTTGAATTAGGCAATGAAGGTTGTGGGGAGCTGAAAATAGAGCTGCCGAGGTGTTGCAGCACGGCACTCGGGTTTTCCTGCTCACTTTCAAGTTTGCACCCGTGGACCAACCGTCCGTCAGTCCACTTCTGCATGTTTGATATTACAGCTGAAGCTATGTCGAACGAGATTGGTTCTTCCCTGACCGCCGGAGCCGCAGGTGTTGTCAAGGGAGTGAGCTTTTGTCGACTCGTCACAGTTCAACGCATCATGAGGCAAATATATGTCGGTCATGCGATAAATTGAGTAAGCTAGTGTATGTATGTCTCGCCGAAAGCTGCTTTATTGGACCAGGCCAGGTTTAAGAGAGGTTTTTCTTTTTGCGTATTTGTTCATATCCACCTACGTAGGTACAGTACTCAAGTGGAGATACGAGCTGAGAGCGAAAGATCCTTTGCGTAGACCTAGGGTTGGGTAAAGCAATTCAGAGGAAAGACTTACTTGGCATTGATAGAATAAGGATATCGTATCAATGAATCTAGGACCACTTTAATTCCACTCTTCAAGAATGCTTCTCACTTCTTTCGGCCTCGGCCTCTAAATCCCTATCCAATCTGGTTGGCCATCTTGACACCTACTCCGAGTTCGTCCGCATATGCATACACGAGGCTTGGGTTCTTCTGGAACCGACGCCCACACATAACCGGGCCAAGGCCCTTCTGGAGCAATTCCTCCGCTAGCTTCCTGGTGCTGATGCTCCGACTGTCGAAACTACCATCTTGCCCTCGACCGCCTCGAGCATCTCCAGAGCAAAAGACGTCTGATGCCCAAGACCTGATTTAATGCTGGCTGGCCAATCGCTTCGGGTGGATGCCACTGGAGCTGATGTCGAGAAAGTCAACACCTCGTTCGGCAAGTAGAGGCGCCAGTCCTCAGTATACTCTTCCTTGGCAGAGTATTGACAGAGAGGGACCAAGAAGAGTCGGTTTTTGAACATCAGGCCTCGAATGGTGAGCGGCATGAATGATTTCAGTAAATCATCTCGGGGTTTCATGCTTATTGCACTGACTGAAGCTGGTTTTTGCACGAGACTGCAGTAAGGCGCACCGTTCCAAATCGGCGACTAGAGGTAAAACAGCGGGAACCTCCCCCCCGAGACTTCTACTCATAGTTAAAAGTTTTGATTCAGGTCCATTACTTCATTATAGTCTATAGCAAGCATCGATTCTTCATCCCCTGTTAAAATGAATAATGCAGTTTCTTGAGAATGGCTGTTGAGAACACCATCAACGCCCAAGTGGCACCTCCAACTTCAACAATCGACAATGTCGCATCAAAGGAACTGATATAGGCAAACAGCCGAGGTCGGTCTATTGGGAAGAAATCTCTAAGCTGTATTTCCCTATAAGAAGAAGGTAGATCATACTTGAGAGTTTCTTATTCACACCATCACTAAGAGTGCCTTCGGCGAACAAGCTATTTTGCCGAACGTGGGCCCTGGCGCATGTTAGCTTGGGCGTTTGGCCCGATGCACGTCACATTCAAGGGCATTATACAGGGGAAAAATTGAACTTCGGAATTAACAACAAGCTGCCGCTGTTAAATACTTAGGATAGAAAGGCACTCTTTACGCCCAACTATAACTAGTAACTGAAGTAATTAAACCACGGCCAATGATCTCTCTAGAATCATGAAATAATCGTGTCAAAAGCCACGACCGTTTGTTGTCTGCATCGGAGAGGTTGCTAATGGAGCATTAACCGACATCAAGACGAATCACCTCACAATCGACGCACCAAGATCAAGACCTCAAGGTCGTTCCTAAAATAACGAGCATGTCTTGGAAGCAAAATGCTCTAAAGAGGATGATATAAGGAACTGTGCATAGTCAGAGGTGCTGGGTCGTGCTCACACCATATTTTAATATTATTATGGCTCTAGTGCATATTTTGCATCCTTCGACATCACCGCATCATACAAGAAATTTTGTTGTTGCCTCAGTGTCTTACGAATTGGCTTACAAAATAGGACTTTTATATAGGAACATCATGTCCCCACGTCCTTACTAAATGTTTCCTTGAGCCTAATTATCATCGATGCCCGAGATCGATATTAGACCTAAATCCCAAAGAAAATGACACTGAAAACAGCGGTTAGTAACTCTCTCTATCAACGATTTTATTATTCTCCACAGAGAAAGGATAGGGCCTTAGGCTCAGGAAGAACGGGCTTACATGGGTACAAAATAGACCGACGACCTTTGAACCCGCGGGCTGGACAGTAGTCCACTCTTTGTCTACCGTGGTAGGACATTGAGGAGACGTGGCTTCCCGGCCAAAGCTTGTGCGGATCTATATGATGCAGTATGAGCACTGATAAACAAATGTAGGATATTTGACATACCTTCAATCCTACTAGCAATCCACGCTTTTGTTGTACCTCGATGCTTCTCAACTCCTCACCTCCAGGGCCGTCAATAGATATGGGAACGCGACGACCTTCAGAGTTGTCAAACCTCCCTCCTGCTGCAGGATGATCATCACCAAATGGACCGGTGTGCCCTAGATGCCGATTTTGTGATATATCGGCGTAGAGAAATTCTATGCCAGCGATGTGGCATATGTCGAAAGTCCAAACGATGATTTCGACCAGGTTCGATAGATGTCGACCGTCTGAACCACCGAAGAAAAGAGTTGTGATCGGAAGATTGAAACGATCGGGTGGTTGGTTACCGTTACTTCCATTGAAGATCATTCGCTCCGGTGGTATGTGAGGATACCAAAGACAGCTGTTTCGCCATTGCTTTTCTTCTGACGGCCCACGCGAACTGTCGCGACTTAATGAAACAAGTTTCAAGGCCTGATAAAAGTCAGCTGACATCCTTGGTTTCTGGGGGGCCAATGCGATGGAGGGACGGGGAAATGAAACTAACATCGAACTCTGCCTTGACTGCAGATACGCCTTCGGCCTCAGCCAAGTGCCATCTTGGGAAATCTCGTGGCTCGCCTGCCCAAGGGGATATTGTGCCATCCTCGGTAACAACTGCGATTGCTCTAATCCCAGACATATCAAGGGCCAGCTCCCATCCTTGGATGCGGTGGGCAGAGGAGACCTGAATGAGGACACTTTGGTTATGGTGAAGGTATCCGAGAGCATGAGATTGGCCACCTCCGTCAACAAACAGTAGACCAGAAACAAATAGGCCACCTCCGGTGTGAACAAAAGATACAGACACAGACTGTAATTCAAGAGGCTGTGAGAAGTGAAGAGCCCGAGACCGCAAAACTTGACAGCCGTGTTCAAATCTCTTCCGTGGATCATTGATACCACATGCAGCTGTGTGCCAAGACAGTTTCCTTCCGCTTTCGCCGGGATCACCTGGCAGGGAAGGCTCAAACCAAGTTTTTAGTGGGGATCCATCACAAGGAACACCTTCCATCTGATAGAGCGTTGTTTGGAGGCGCTTCACGAGCCCCCAGATGCGTCTCCGGTTGGCCATATGTGGATTATCGCGACCCCATATTTGAAGTGATAAATATAGCGCCCGCCAAGACTCTGGAGGGTGCGGTAAAACCTCAAGTATATCATCAAACTCGTTGCCTGGCTGAAAGCGTGATAACCAAAATTTCTCTGACAGGCTCAGCGTGGCGAAGACTGGGGAGGCAATACGTAGAGAGCGGACATGGTGAGTTGGAAGGAGGGTGACGATGAGATGAAGAAGCTCCGGTGATAAGCGGGAGAATCTATCTCCCTCCGGATTGAGTTTATCAGGGCTGAGACGAGACTGAAATGCATCACTCTGGAGGCGAGCAGAGTGTTTGACAGCTTTAACAAGGCTGGGAACATCAAAAGGATCTGACAGCAAGTCCTTGGGTATAGATGTCAAGTCTGAGAAGCGACTACCCAAGATAGGGATTTCACGGGTTCTCAGGAGGGTTGCTGCTCCTCCGTAGTTGTGTCCCCAATCCATAATGGTGTCTTTGCCGATGGGCATGCAGAGACAGGCTTCAAAAAGAAGGCGCAAGTTCGGCGTGAAGCTAGCTTTGATGAGGTTCCAACAGGACGAATGAAATCCGACACCCCAAAACGGGTCTGTGTCATGCCGCGAAGTCTCGGGATACACGATATACTTCAGATTCAATGTCAACAATGCCACGTCAATCATAGAGTCTGGGTCAAGAGGGTCATGGTAGCGCTTGTAGGGATCAGTCGGAACGGTTCCGGTGACGACATCGTCGTATTCATCACAGATGCCCACTCCAGACAACCTGACGTCGCCCCAATTGTCGTTCTCAATCCAAACTAGGCACGAAGGTGAGCTCT
Organism: Neonectria hederae; assembly: GCA_003385265.1. Lineage (NCBI taxonomy): Eukaryota > Fungi > Ascomycota > Sordariomycetes > Hypocreales > Nectriaceae > Neonectria > Neonectria hederae. The sequence continues at coordinate 21,724 of QGQB01000013.1, forward strand.
CCTTTCGGGCCTGGTCGAGATGTGGTGGCAAGCTCACCAGCTCGAAATTCTTTGAGCCATGGCTCATGGAGCTGCCGGGTGATGGGAATACCGCATAGAACGCAGTACCTCATGGTTGGAGAAAGAGCTTGAGTGTTGTAATGACTTCGGCTGGATGACTTCGGCTGGATGACTCGGCAGATATTGTTTGACCTGAGAGAGTGAGTGAGGTAATGTAGCAGAGACCATTTTGGGTCCAGAACTCACGCCTTAATTATCAGGCAAAATGCGGGCAACCCAGCGGCTACTGGGCAGGAGCAACGAACGTTTCGTGGAAGAGTGCACCAGTACGCTATCACTATCATGGAAACCTGCCACTCCCGCATGGCTCGGCTCTGAAAGATCTCTTCAAGCGCACCCGAGTACTGCTTTACATGAATGTTCAAGCATCGTTATAGTGACCGCGACCGATCGCCAGGCCCAAGGTCACTCACGCAGGCTAAACTAAATGTTAACGAGGCTGAATCTTCTCCCCCCCTCTGTCATATGCTTTGAGCAGACATGAGATACATCGGCGGCAGACCTCGACTCTTCTCGACCGTCAGGATTCCGTTATCTAACCCAGTTCTCTCCAAAACTTGATGTTGTATAAAGCCGACAATGATCCCCAGATTGAAGACGCTTGGAGAGTAGAAAGAAGCCAAGACAGGCCATTATTTGAGAACCCTTGTTTCAACACCATCGCCAGTACCCCAAGCAACGAATTACAGCCTGTCAACCTCGCTGTCTGTAACCCAATGAGATCCTCCTGCGCACCGATAGCCACCCTGCTGCTTGATCCAAGCATATCCGACAGGGCAACGGCCTGCCCTGGCCAACTTTGCCTTTTGAGCTGCCATTCGCCTCCGCTGCTCCTCTCTAGCGAGAATCTCCCGCGCAATCCTCTCGCGATCAGCATCACGGGCCGCCCTTTGCGCCTCTAGAAGTTTGCGATACTCGGCTTCTTTGCGCTCCGCCTTCTCCTTCTCTGCCTGAGCCAACGTTGCCTTTTCAGCTTCTACTTTCTTCCGCCGCTCCTCCTCGGCGAGAATCTCCCGCACAATCCTCTCTCGATCTGCATCACGGGCCGCCTTCTGCGCCTGTAGCAGTTTGCGATGCTCGTCTTCTTCACGCTGCTCGTTCTGCTTATCCTTTTGTAGCTGGTCCCAGACCGCGTCGCTTACCCCGGCGTCACGGACCACTGCACGGTTGGGTGCTGGGCCATCATCTTTGGGGTCCTCTGGAGGCTTGGTCTTGTCGTCGTTGGCCTGCTGGGTGTTTGTCGACGTACTCGTCCGAATAGTAAGTGGTGTTGAAAAGTTATCGGCAAAACTCACCGCTGAGTCCTGCCTCTTTGACTTCTTTGTGTTCATCATTCTGTCCCTCCTTTCGCTGAACATGCGGTCAAGTTGCTTAGTGACGAGCTCTTCTGATAGTTCCACTGACGTGCATGAGAGGTCAAGACTGTTGAACATGTCCTTGGCCAGACCAATGACATCTCTTGCGTTGGCCCATCCGTTTTGGGCCGACAAGGCCCGGAATTTCTGCTCCAGTCTCTGAATGAAAGGCGTGTGGGAAGATTCCAGACATGACATATCAAACGCCTTCTTCTTGGCTTCGACTTTCTTCTTCCTCTGCTTGAGCTGGCTCGTCAGCAGTCCGATGCAATCCTTGGACCCCAGCGGATTGAACTCCACGGTTTCGGGAAACCGACTCGACATTCCTGGATTGATTGACAGGAGGGAGTTGATGTCCTTTTCATATCCGGCCAGGATGATGATGAGCTTGTTATGATACTTGGGCTTCGTCACACAGTCGACGATCTCATCAATAGCTTCTTTGGCAAATTGGCCTTCTGAAAGTCGATATGCCTCATCAATGAAGAGTATCTTCCCTAGAGCTTTGTCAAGAAGAGCCTGAACCTTTGGTCCCGTATGGCCGATGTAGGAGCCAATGAGATCTGTGGCTGAGCATTCGTGAACATCCGTGCCAGCAAGGAATCCCATGTCGTAGTACACTTTGCCCATCTTTCTCGCCGTTGTCGTCTTGCCGGTTCCTGGGGGCCCGCGAAACAAGAAGTTGAAGGGAATCTCCGGATCCATGTCGAGGACTTTGGCATTCTTGACGCGCTTCTGGTACCCTTCCAGCAAGGCAACGAGCTTGTCTCGTCCGACCTCGCCTTCAAAAAGCTTCTGGACATCCGTGCCTTTTTCCGCTCGATCAAAGTCTGCATCGAAATCACACGCCTCCAAGGTGCCTCGCCTCTTGACTTTCCCAGCTGAGGACCGCTTCTGGTGGCTCTCCTTTGCTTTGCCGAGGAGAATGTCGATTTCTCCTGCGTTTCCAAAGTTTGGACGGCTTCGAGCCCGGCGGAGGACCTCCAGAGCGACTTGTTTTGCTTTATCGGTAGCACAGAAGCTCGACTTCTTAAGCTTCAGGTCCAAAATCTGAGCCAGAGCCTGGTCGTCGAAGTCCTCAAACACAAAGGCAGAGCTCAGAGGAAAACGACGACTGAGACCAGGGTTTACGTGCTGGAACATGGTTTCCATCTGATCTCTATAACCCAGAAGCAAAACACAACGATCCTCGCCTGGCACGCTTTGGACCTCTGCCACAATTGTGTCGATGACTGCAGTTTTGAACGGGTCGGGATTCGCAGTTGCTGACCCACCACCATAAAGACCGTAGGCCTCGTCAATAACAAGGACCTTGCCAACAGTGGCCGCCAAGATCCCTTTTGTCTGGGACTCAGAATGTCCGAGGTGTGCACCTACAAAATCGGCTGGGTTCTTGACCACAACTTCTCCATTAGACAGAAGGCCAAGATCAACGAGGACTCGACCGAAAAGCTTTGCGACTGTCGTTTTGCCTGTTCCGGGAGACCCCAAGAAGACTCGGTTCAATGAAAATGCGACGATATGCTCTTCGGCTAGCTCCCTCTCGTAGTTTGTCTTCACCGTGTCGAGGAGGACGTTGAGGTTTTCTTTGACCTCTTTCAGACCGATCAAGCTGGTGAGTTCCTGATAGGCCTTGCACTTCTTCAAAGAGCTCGAAGGCTCAGGTCCGATGATGTCCTCTTGGGTCAACTGCAGATCGTCTGGTTCCGCACCGGCACGCCTTTGAATCCTCAATCGGTTGGCCTGTCTCTCCAGCATTGTCTGCTCGTAATTCTCGACAGCGCGGGCATTGCCAAACCCTTCCTTTCCGCGGCTATACCCAATACGGCGAGATGCGATGCGGAAATACAGCCCACGAGGTCCATCCTCGATCTTCATCCTTCCGCTGTATTTGCGTTGAATCCGGAGTTCAAGAATGCTCAGAAGTTCGTCGTCTGTGTAGTCTTCGAACTTCATCTCGATGGGGAAACGGCTTGGGAACCCGGGGTTGTGGGCGAAGAAGGACTCCATCTGCTTGCTATATCCTGCAAGAACGAAGATGACCTTTCCTCGAAGGTTCTCAACCTCTGCAAGAATGAAGTCTAGAACAGCCGCTCCCCCAGGGTTGTTTCCAGAGGATAGTTGGTATGCTTCGTCGATGAAGAGAACGCCCCCGCCTGCATCTTTGATGTTCTCAAGCAGCTTCTCGCAGCCTCCAACACCATTGCTGGCCAATTTGGACCCCGTCGTCTCTGTGAAGGCGTTCCCTGCGATGGCTCCAACCGTGGTGAGGAACTTGGCCCAGATGCGAGCGACAGTCGTTTTACCTTCACTTCGTTAGATATCGAAGGTACATTTTGGGACAAAACTTACCCGTGCCTGGATTACCAAGTAGAGAGCAACTGAATCTCTCTCCATCTAGGGATAGACCTTGCCGAATCCGCGTATCCACGCTGCTCTTGATTGAAAGAAATCGATTCTTGACAGACTCAAGACCGACCATGCCCATCAGCGTATCCAGGGCATCATTGCGGGAGCCTTCTCTATTCTTCATATACTCCCACTCATCCCGTGCCTTACTAGCATGCGTGATGGAGGCTTTAGGAGCTGAGGGTGTGCTGGTGGTATTGCTTGATGATGCTGACTGTTGGTTGGGTGCGCTGTTTTGTTGCTTTGCCTTGGCCTTGACAATCCTGTCGTTTGTTTCCCGCAGAGACTTCAGATGCTCCTTCTTCTCCTGTAGCGTTTTGGCCTGATCATCTTGTTCGTTCTCGTATTTCATGGCGCGTTGCTGGCGATCAATCTCATCCTCAAGCTCTTGGAGCTCTTGGCGATACTTATCCTGAGTCTCGCACCTCTTCTTCTCGAGCTCAAGGTCTCGTAGCACTCTGCGACGGGTCTCTTCGTCCTCCTTCCCACAGCTGTGGCAGGCGACGGCAGGCTTTCCGCACATGACCTTGGATTTGTGTCCACGCGGACAAGTCTTGCTCAAGCGTCCTTTGCAGATGATCTTCGAGTGGTCTGCCACGCGGTGACAATGACGGTTGCAAGAGTGTCTGCCGCAGCTCAACGGCATACCACTGTATGAAAAGTTAGAGAAGTGCATATAATACAGGTTCATGAACTTACCAGGGTTCTGCACATCCTCCGTCTGGGCAATATTGGTCGAAGTCCTCGGGTTTGGCTAACAGCATTGATTTGTCTGGATGTCTCTCGCAGCGAACTGGAACACCGTCAAACAGACAGCCCCTGTCCTTCAAGGTGTTGAAGTACTGTGTCCACATCGCGCCTCCTTTCTTGCTCTTCATGAAAGTACTCATGTTGCCAAAGAGTACCATGCCATTTCTGGCTCTTGACATGAGAACGACTAACCGCTCCCGTGCGTACAGGAAGCCGATGTCACCCGATGCATTGCTCCGTGCTAGCGAAACAACGACAATATCACATTCCTCTCCTTGGTAGTTATCTGTACTCATCAGCGTCAAATCATAGATTACACTCATCCAAGATAGCTCACCAATCGTGGACAGATGTAGAGCCTTCTTGTTGACCTTGGCTGCTGCTTCCTGAAGCAAACCCGCACGGATAAGATCATGGGAGTCCAAATCGTTGAGATATGGGTCGTTCTCCTCACGAAGCGTCTCCTTGAGTAAAAACAGCTGACCGAGATAGGGTGTCAACACGACTATGTTTTCAGACTTGTAACCTTGTTGTCCGAGGTATCTGACAAGTCTTAACACCATCTGTGCCTCGTGTTGGTTCCTCTTGCTCGCTTTGGCACTCGCGTCCCACCGTTCTCCAACTCCCTTCATTTCTTCTTCGTGATGCTCGTGGTTCACGAAGTTGACGCGGTTCGGGAGGCCTCTAATCATCTCTCGACCGTATGTGTTCGGAGAATCCTCGAGTTCTTCATAAGCCAACATACGCGCGTAGCAGGATATTTCGGGATGACTACGGTGTTGCTCTTGAAGGGTGGTGAAATGATGTTCTTGCAGGACTAGCCTCTCGAACAGAGACACATTGAGGTCGTAACCATTCCCTTTCTCCTTGGTCAGGTTGTAGTTGTTGGTCTTTGGCCGAAGCTGTTTGTGGTCCCCAATAAGAAGGAGATGCTTGACAGAGGGGCTCAAGGCCGCGATGATGTGAGCTTCCAAGACTTCTCCTGCCTCTTCTACCAGAACAACCTCACAATTGGCGGTGTTGATGATCGGTTGATACATCGCTGCCGCTGTCGTGGTACACGCGATAATTCTCTTGCTCTGAAGAATTCTCCGGTTTTGCTCAGCAAAGATACTGTTTATCTCGACCTGGAGCTCGTTTGCGCGCTCACTTAGTCTAACAAATTCCTCGATTTGATCCTCGCGAACTTGCCTCGACCACTTGGTAAAGAAATCTGCCCTATCTGGAGGTGGGATATGCCAGACAGAAGCAGCCGCAGCGTCTAGGGAGTGAACAAGGCCGTAGAGGTGGTTTGGAGGACGACCGTGAAGCCAATCCATGAGAATATCCTCAGGTCGGAGGACCTTGTTGTTGGCGCCGAGGACCTGAAACCCATCGTTCGAAGAGGGGACCTGGAACGCGTCCCAAAAGAAGGAATCTTCATCGTCATACCGTAGATACTCTAGGATATCGGTGACGCTAAGTTTGTTCTTGGAAAGGTTGGCTCCGATGTCCTGCAGTTGTTGATTGTTCTTGGCGGCCTCTATCTTCCGAGCATCGATGATGCATTTTTCTTCAAAGGTCAATCGAAATTCACCGCGTCCGGAACTGTTTTTGAGAAGGATTGGCTCTGTCGCTGGGGTGAACTTAGACCCTAGACGGACCATGGAGTCGGATTTGACGCCGATCTCCATTAAATCTTCCAGGAACTGGTCCGTTGCGTGGTTTGTGTAGGTCAGAAGCAGTACTCGGTAGTCGGTAAAGTGAAGGAGCGTCAGAACCACAAGGGCTCCGATGAAAGATTTGCCTGTGCCTGGAGGCCCTTGAATCAGGCCTAACCCCTGCCGTAGGCCGTTGATGAATGACTCGAGTTGTGCAGCTCGAAGTCGGATGACTTTCTTCGGACATACGCTGTGAGGAAGTTGTACTTCTTTGCCTTCTTCAAAGGCAATCACGCAGCTTCGAAGAAAAGTATCGAGTCCTTTGGGGATCTCAGACTCCTCCGAGGACTCTTTTGGGTTGATGATCTCGGTCTCAAGTGGGATCTCGCCCATGTCCTTGAGGCGTTGCAAGATCGGCTCATACGCAAACATGGCCGTGTCGACCACGTAGAACTTCAACTCCTCTCTTTTTGGGCCCAGAAGCGCTGTCAGGGCCTCTTTGACCCCGTTGGCGTCCTTGAACTTGACCCGAACCACTGACGGCTTCCCCGATACCATGTTCGGATCCCGGGCAAGGGACCCAAAGGCGACAATGTCCGAGCCACAGCAAAGCGCACCCATTCGATCACGTTGCGAAAAAGACTTTGGCTTCTCCAAGGACTTCTTCTTGGGAGCCGGGGATGCCGTCTTGGGTGGGGAAATACCACTGCCGCACGTCATCTCCAGACTGTATGGATCGACCCTCTGGTTGGGCCCATGGTCGACGCTGACAAGCCTCAGCTGGCCCAGGTATGTCGGCTTCCCTCTTCCTTTCTTCTGACCCATAGCGACCTGGAGATCTTCCCGCAGTTCAGAAAGCATGTCTTCTCTCAGCAACCGATACAGCCAGTCGCGGTACACTTGAGGGCGGGTTTCCATAGGCTTGTCAAAGACGTCGTCAAGACGTTGCAAGAACGGCTCCTCGGTAGACAGAAGCTCATCGGTTGTGGGATAGATCGACACGTTCCGAAAGTTCTCAAAATCGTTGTCATGTCTCCCTCCAGGGCTGGCTGCATTACCAGCGACTGTGACGGGAGCGAAGATCTTGATGAGCTTTTCGATCCGGTAGGCGATTTTTCTTACCCCATGTAGCTGAGACTTGATGAGAGATTTGTCCTTCATCAAAGTCTTGACATTGAGAACGTGCTCATCCAATTTTGGCTCCTGGATCGTCACAATCTGAAGACAAAGCCACGCGAACGATTCCAGACCGAGGTCATTAAGCGTACCATCGTGGTAGGCAGCTAACAACGCGGCCCAGAAGGATCGTGGTTCAAGAATAGCCAAGAGAATCTGGTGCAGAAACCTCCCGTTGTTCAGTGCTTCAACTCCAGGGTCCGAAAGGTGTCCCAGGAAGGGCAGGACCGTCGAGCGGATGAAGGCTGGATCCAGCTGTGTACGAACAGCAGTCTCGAGAGCTTTGAGTCCGTTCTGGCTTGAGATGATGACCTCGACGCACTTCATCGATGTCTCCTGGTTGCAGAAAACGTCGCAGGCGTCGAGGAACTGCCTGGCATCGCTGGAGTTGTTGACCTGTCGGCCTTTGACGAACGCCCAGAACAGCGAGGTCAACTTGGAGACACGCGAGGCAGATGGGGAGTGGAGGGCCATGATGGGCTGTAAGTGCTTGAGAAATTGAGAGAGATTTGGTATTGATGAATAGCTCTCAAGCTAGGTGAAGACAAGTCATTGTCGTCCTTTTGTAGTTGTCACGCTTTATCACTAGCTCGAGCCTGGTTGAAGCTGTTGGCTGATGCGCAATTGCGATATAAGCCACAGCATTGCCCGCAGAGGCCGTCCTCGACGGCCATGCGACTCACCGACGTGGGCCGCCGCCGTTGCCTTGGATGCAACCAACCGTGGACGTCAATTCGCTCGACGACCCGGCTGCGATAGCGGTGGTCGGCCTCCAGCAGGACAGTCCACTCAAGCTCGACGACGTGTTGGTGCAAACTGCAGAATAAGCAACATGTGACGGCAGCTTGTATCGGAAAGTGTATAAACGTCAGTGGCACGGAAATTCGGTCTATCGACTGGTTCTCATGAGGCCCAGGCCTGCATCGATATGTGGTAGGCCTCCCTCTCAGGCACTTGTCAGGCTGACTGACGTCTTTGCGGCTGGACAATGAAGTATAAAGGATGCAGCAGACCTCACTCAGTCCAAGCAAGATCTACTGTGATTGACATCTTATCCGTGGCTTTCATTCTCATACTGGAATATTCCGAAGAAATCCGCGCAGACATGTATTCCAACCGATTCCAATCCCACGGGCGCGTCCCACCTTCGCCGCTCATGACGGCATCGCCGGAACTCCCTCTAGGAGACCTCGTCGAGACTGTAGCCAGAGACAGTCTGGACGAGTCCTACCAAGCTGGCCGTGTTGGTATCTCTGGCACAAGACTCATCGCATCTTATAACTGGGTTTCGGACTCGGCGCCCAAGATCATGGTTCCAGGTATGTCTCTACTATACCTTATAAGCTCTTCTGACGTTGGTAGGCAAACCACCGAAATGGTCTCCTCCTGCGCAGCCCCCGAGACTGAAATGGGATGCGGGCGACTACTATCGCGACATCAATGCGGCATCGTACCCCAGCCATCCCTTGGAGCCAGCGATTGTCTCAATCATGAAGATGAATCCCGAGCCGATACCAGTGAACATCGTCGCTTGCGGAAGCACAATTGCAAACCTCTTGCGGTTTTCCAAAGGCCTAGAGGAAGGTAAATCATTCCGAATGCTCGTTGAGGTCATTGGCGACACCGTCCACCTTATTCGCAGGGAGAAGTCGCCCAAGGAGTTAATCCCAGACGTCAAAGGCTTCGGGCACACGTTTCCGGAGGCCTATACCACCTGGGACGGCGAAACGAGACGATCCGTGTCGCATCAACGGATCCTGACGTACCGACTCGGCGACCTCGATATGATGGTCCGGTTTGAGGGAGACGGATTCATTCAGTCTCCCGGCACTCAGCAGCGCAAGGGTCCGACCGTGTCAAGCTCCACTAAGAAGGACGATGCCCTACCGGATCTTTCGGCTCTGGGGATGACTATGCCAGTCCCAACCGCCAGTGCAGGGGAGTCCAAGCTCAAGATAGTCGATGGAGGTCAGCTTATACCGCAGAACGCGGTATTTGATCTCAAGACACGATCCGTACGGGCTCGCGATGGAGACACGCTTGGAAGTCAACTACACCGCCTCTGGGTATCTCAGATTGAGCAATTCATTCTGGCATACCACGAGAGAGGGGTCTTCAGCGACATCCAGGTCAAGCGGGTCGATGGCAAAGTCAAAGAATGGGAGGAGCTCAACCAGCCAACGCTGAAGCGTCTCGCCGCGCTGCTCCACCTGATCGTCGACCGGGCGCGAAAGGCTCCAAGCGGAAAGTTTGAGATCCTTTGCTCTCGTGGAGACGCGCTCGAGATACGAAAGCAGGGGCCTGGCGCAGGTGATGCTCTTTCGGCGTCTGTCCGGGCGGAGTGGGCGGAATGGCTGGGAGAGGCGGTATCAACCAAGTCGCCAGTCTCAAGCCCGGGTGCGCAATGGGACAGTCCGGATGGCCGATACGACGACGTGGATGAAGAAGGGTATCCTGATACTTTTAACGACTTCTCCGACAGTGATGGGCTCAAGGACTTCACGGCTTGTGACCGGGAGTGCGGATATTGCGGATATTGTAGCTATTGATGGGGAGTTGTGTGACTGGACGTTTGTAGTTGGATTGCGATTGGATGCCGTGTGTTGAGGTTTGGTTTGAACAAGATTGTCTGCAATTCTCTAGCAATCCGGACCCTGTTACCAAGGTGAAAATGTCGTACAGTACAAGGCACGCCGTGGTCTCAGATAAACCATATGAGGCTGTTTGAAGCCAAAATGGCGATGCATTGTGACACTAAACACCACACTGACCTGTACTTCGTGTCAGCTGCAGATGCTGATACTTACTGTAGAACTGCGGTGGAGAATGACATGGTGGTGACGGAGCCTGTCCGCGATGCTATGTACCACTAGTCTATGGATTGCCAATTGAAAAGCTTGTCTCTCTCTTTGGAAGCTTGTGTGCCACGCAATGACCTGGATCGGGCACCGGGTTTGCCGAGCGATGCAACTCGGCAGTGGACGCCCACAAGAGCTTGTTTCACGGAGTGCGGATCGTTATGATGAGAAGGGGGACAGGGACTGACTGTCAAACCGCTGCCGATCGCTCTGGGTCCGGAGAGGCAGTGCAAGCGTGTCAAGTTTGGAAAACCGGACCGGCTCGATTTACTGGCAGCCGATGGATGGGCTCTTTATTATTCCTATCCTAGCGGCAGCGCCTGTTCGTGGTAGGTCTGGTCTGGGAGCAAGAGAGCGCACGAGTCGAGTTGCCGACATGCTATGTTGAACCCTCGAGCCGTTATGGCTGCATGCAGGGTTTTTCTTCTTCTTCCTGCTGCGGTGTGAGCGAGCGATTGGCGATGTGGTTGCGAGGCTGAAACCACAGCCGCCCGATCAGCCGGAAGGATGCCGAACTCTGAGAATGATGGTTCTCGTACGAATACGCAGGCAAGCAGTCCAGTACCACAGAGACCTGTCTTTGATCCATCCCATCGCCAGCCAAAGCCTGCGCGCTCTCTCAGTTCCCTGCACAGTGACGAGGCATTACGCAAGCCAGGCACCTTCTGCCCCTGGTCCCCCGTCGACGGTGGAGGAACGGTCTGGGTCCCAGTGGAGCGGAACGAGCCTGACGAGACGAGACCAGCCCACCGATTTTAGCATTCTGGGGCGTCCTGGCCCTGGCCAGGCCCAACAAGGTTAACATGTTTGGCGCGAGGCTCGTTCTTTACATAGTACGCCTCCCCCAACATAAACCTCCGCTTATTATAAAGGGCCCGAGATAGTGTGTGTGGTGGTGGTGGTGTCTATCGGTGTGTGTAGATCTGAAGAGGTACTAGAGTTTTTTAGTTTTTTTTGGTGAGTTTTGCCCGCTGGGCATTTCGGCTGCGGCTCGAACGGGCCGAGAAAGCCTCCCTCTGGGCTGGTCATCAGCAAAGGGTGTGGCGCCCAGACGACGGGAAGAGCGAAGATGGATGGTTGTGATGGTGGTTTGTCGTCTCACGCAAGTGAGATGGTGGATTACTTAAAACGATGAGGTGCTTCACAAGCGGTAGCATCAGTTGTGTACATAATCCTCTGAAGAACAAGACCTTCCAGTTGGGTGCGGGGATGGGGATGGTAGCTCGATAGATCACCCCATGGTTGTAGACTAGTTCCCTGGCTTGAAGGAGGACGATGCCCGGTGAAAGAAGCCTCCCTGGTGCACTGGCTCTAATAAAGCCTTTGCCTCACTCGCCCTTCCGACTACGTAGTTGACTTTCTTCAGGGGGTTGGTTGCGAGCAGTCGCTGTGGATAGGGAGGGCTGGGTGGGCTGGGATGGTGCCATCCCGAGCCCATCGAGAGCGCTCCAGAGCCATTGGAAGCCTGGTGGAATGTGGAGAGTCCCCTGGAGAACCGCCGCGACAGGGCGAGACAAGAAGCTTATCGGTGGGCACCCAAGGTTCAAGGAACCAGTGGGAGCGCCCGAGGCCATGGGGGAGGGATGGGATGAGGAGGAGAGGGTGGGGTGGCACGGTTGAACTGGAAAGGGTGAGTGAGGGCCGGGTTCGTGGACTCTGGAGAAACTTGGCTTTTCTCACTTTGTCGGACAAAGCTCCCGTTCCTAGTTGAAGCGGCTTGGAGCGGTAACCCGCTGTGGGCTTGGGAGGGCTTGGGGGCATGGGTGGTGGTTTATTGGCGCCAATGTCTCAGGGGCGGTTTCTGCGTCCTGATCTGATTGATGGTGGTGGACCGTGGTGAGATGGAGACACCCTACGTGCGTACTCGTATCGAAGGGGGGCGACGTAATTAGTAGCCCGACGAGCCAAGGAGTAGGTTCAAGCAAGCAGCGTATTTGTCGAGTACTCGTAATGCTTTACACGGGCGCGATGGCATGGGGTAGTGCGAATAGAGGATTGGATTCTTGGATACATAGCCGCCGCGTATCAGTCGTCAGGATCGTCATGCATCCGCGCCACGAGACGAGACGAGCAGCGGGTACGGTGGGAATCGATACGAGTCTGGTTCTGGTGGTCGTGAGAAGGTTTGTCCGTTTTGTCCGTTTTGTCCGTTTTGTCGCCCATGATGAGTAGCCGCGCGCTGAATGGGAGAGGGAGAATGGCTGACTTGTGCTAAGCCTCAGACCCAGAACGAGGCCCAGCCAACGAGGGTCGTTACCAGACTCACATCAGATGGAGACCACGTTTTGTTTTATTTTAGTCGTAGACTGACATCAGACTTGGGCTGTTTTTTATGGTCTCCTGCCATCCAAGCTCCCGTCATGCTTTGTCTGCGTGCTTTTTTAGAGTGTTGTCATGATGCCATCTTGGAAGAAACGAAACACAAACGAAGAAAGCCAACCACAAGAGGCAAAATTCTAAAAAAGAAGCTGGCTGGGTCTATTCCATGCATGCACACACACGAGCTTCTTCTGTCCGTTCTCTAGGATGGATCGATCGCCACATTCCTAGGAGCGCCCCCAGCGAGTGCGAGTGCCACCCACCACCACCAGGACCGTCCAGACAGCGCCCAAAGAAGCGCACTTTCTAGACGCTCCACAGCAAAGAACAGGCCGCAAGGTACGGAGCAGAAAGTGGCTGCTGCACCGCGATAAGATAGGGGAGGTGCTTTGCGCTACTGCACGTCTAGTTGCTGTAGGCAGGTCGGTACAGGGAATGCTCCGTAGTCAAGCAGTGGGTGAGTGAGTGCATGAGACCGTCTCTGAGACTCTGGCGGGCCTCTCTTGCTCTGCTCTGGGTGTGTGTGTGAAGAGTGAAGAGTGGATGTGCAGAGTGGGTGTCGAGTGGGTGAAGACCAGGTGCTGCTATCGACAAATGAATTGAGTACTCCGTAGGTAATAGATAAAGCCCAGCCACTGGAGCTCCCCGCCTGCCGGATTACTTGCCACTGGGCGGGAATGTAGGGATTGTCAGGGACAAAGCCAGAGAGGGTGGGTGCTAAAATACGCTTCCTTACATAGTAACTTAACGTTAGTTAACAGTCATAACGACACTCCCTGATGGAGCTACTCCTCCCGCTCGCTCCCTTCTCCCCAATGTCGCATCCCGGGATGCTCTACCCCCAACCAAGACTTTTGCCACAAAGGGACCCCCGACATCCTTTTCCTGCCCCCCTGTTTTCTTGGGATTTTGGTTCATTTATCCGTCGCTCGCTGCTCTCTTGGCTGCTCTTGTCCTCTTGCTATTACTATCGTTATTCATATTTCATGGTCAGTTCTGAGTATCACTCCCCCTTTCGTTGAACGCCGATACTTCCAGGTCTGCGACCCCTTTGATACCCATCCAGCTCGTGAACCTGTCGACGAAAGCTCCTCCACAACGGACTGGATCCGACCCTCGAGACGAGATAACAATACAAACTTACATACGAGGCCCACGAGCCTGATAAAGCTGCAATCATGCATTTCACCAAGAAGATAGACCGCGCCGTTCAATGGGCGGGAGAGAAGGTCGGCGGAAACACCCGGACAGCCCACTCAGACGAGTTCAAGATGCTCGAGACTGAGATGGCGCTGCGACATGACGGTTCGTGAACAACCTTTCCTCGACACAGCAGCACAGACAGCTAACTTCATCTCCCGCAGGCATGGAGCGTCTCCAGGTCTCAATGGGCGGCTACGTCAAATGGATCTCGCGCCGCAGCGAAATCACAAACGACAAGGAGCGTGGCTCCCCCGTGGCCCACCTCGGCCGCACCATGGCCACCCACGGCGAGGACTTCGAGCAAGACTCGGAGTTCGGAAACTGTCTGCTCTCCCTGGGCCGTGCCAACGAGCGCATCGCCGGCATCCAGGAGACGTATATCGACTGTGCCAACGCGACGTGGGTGGAGAGCCTCGAGCGAAGCCTGGCCATGATGAAGGAGTACCAGGTACCTTGACACCCCCCAATCTTGCCCCTGCCAGCAACTTTTACTGATGCGTTCGCTATAGGCTTCCCGCAAGAAGCTCGAGAACCGACGCCTGGCCTACGACGCCAGCAGCGCCAAGCTGAGCAAGGCCCGACGAGACGATTTCCGAATCGAGGAGGAGGTCCGGATGAACAAGGCCAAGTTTGAGGAATCCAGCGAGGACGTCATCCGCCGGATGCAGGACATCAAGGAGTCCGAGGTCGAGAGCATCTCGTCCCTGACGCAGTTCCTCGACGCCGAGCTCGACTACCATGAGCGCTGCGCCGACGAGCTGCGCCGCGTCCGACAGTCGTGGGCCGGAGTCACCACCACGCCCGCGTACACGGCACGACCCAACGGCGGTCGGAGCCGATCCAACACGGCTCGATCCTGGCAGGAGCCTCGCCAGCGTGCCGTCTTCGAGGAGCCGGAGCCGGAACCGGCGCACGCGCCGGAGCCCATCCGCATCCCAACTCATTCGCCCAACAACCGCCGTCTCGCACCGCCGCCGCCTCAGCCGCCTCGCCCGTCCATCGCGAGAGCGTCGACCTTCGAGGGCCGGTCGGCCACGCCGCTTGCCAGCCTCCGGCCCACGGGCGCGCCGCTCTCCCGGGTGGCCACCGACAGCAGCACGCCCCACAGCCGCGGCGGCGACGATATCTTCTCCGACGACACCTCGACGCCCAGCCGCAGCGCCAGTCCAGACACATGGGGAGGCGCCCGCAGCTCCAGCCCTGCCACCAGCTACGGGAGCATGAGCCGGAGTACGAGCGCCCTGGGCAAGAAGCCAGCGCCACCGCCTGTAAACCGCGCCAAGAAGCCACCGCCTCCTCCTCCCGCGAGGCGAGAGAACGTGGGCTACTGATTGGGGGGAAGATTTCATCTTGTGCAATATGTCTCACCGCTGTGAGCTTTGGTTTTTGGGTATACGGTGTTTTGGGTCGGCTCTGCTTGTACAGATACAACGGGACACTGGGAATGGCTCGGGGTCACGTTGCACGCGACCGATAGGTTGCCTCGTTTTAAATGGACTTTATCTAATTTGACGCATTTTTCTTGGGTTCTCAACTATAAATTGCTATGAATTGACTCTAAACTGACTGTAACGGCCGTAATCCTTGGCAGTCATGATCGTGGTGATTGCGGTGTCTCTTTCCAGAATTAGGGGCGTAGCACTACACTGTAGCGGTGTCACGTGATCTCGCGTGACGCTGAATAGCTTCGCAAGCTGCTCCAACTTCCAGCATCAACCAACCGCACCTCGCGTCTTCACCAGTCCCCCCCTCGCCATTCTCTCGCCCGCCTACGCCTGAGTTCTATCCGCCATGGCTACCGAGGACGAGCGCTACCGGCAGTCCAGCCAGTTCCGCCTCTGGTCCTTCACGCCGTCCAGCCTGCGCGAGCTTCGATCCAAGACCAACTCTCTCGCCAAGGAGCAGATTGCGCCTCGCCTCTCCGCCGATGCGCCCCCCGAGTTCCTGACCCCTGACGAAGAGA
The DNA here is from genome assembly GCA_003385265.1 of Neonectria hederae. Classification (NCBI taxonomy): domain Eukaryota; kingdom Fungi; phylum Ascomycota; class Sordariomycetes; order Hypocreales; family Nectriaceae; genus Neonectria; species Neonectria hederae. The sequence continues at coordinate 37,457 of QGQB01000013.1, forward strand.
CCCGCCTCGTCAAGTTCTTCACCGTCGAACTCATCCGCGCCGCGCAGTTCTGCGAGCTGCCTACCGAGGTGCGGACCACGGCGGCCATCTTCCTGCGACGCTTCTACGTCACCAACTCGGTCATGACATACCCGGCGCCCGACCTGCTCAAGACTTCGCTGTTCTTCGGGTGCAAGGCCGAGGGCCACTACTACAAGCTGTCCCACTTCTCGGAGAAGTTCCCCAATACCACGGGCGAGCAGATCCTGGCCGGCGAGTTCCTCCTGTGCCAGGGAATCCGCTTTGCCTTTGACGTGCGACATCCCTTCCGTGCGCTGGAGGGTGCCATTTTGGAGCTTCGACGCAAGCTCCCGGATGAAGGATCGAGGGTAAATAGGGCGCATGGCCGGGCTCGGGAGATTCTCAAGTTCAGTCCCTTGGTGACGGATGCCTACTTTCACTACACCCCGAGTCAGATCATGATGGCCGCCCTATCCATTGTCGATGCCGGCTTGGTCGATATATTAGTGCCTGGACCACCCCAGAACGGTGACATCGGCCAGGGCAATGTACACGCCAAAATGCGAGAAAAGATCATGGCCACCATTGCAAGCTGCCAAAAGATGCTGGAGGAGGAACCCCCAGAGCGAATGACGGACTACTGGGGCACGGTATGTTACTGGGACACTCGATTGTCGCACATCCACGACCGCTAACATTCAACAGCCCGAGATCGTCAAAGCAATGAAGCCTCTACGCAAAAAGCTCCAGAAATGCCGAGACCCCGATCGAGCGAACCTGGTCAACCTCCAGCGGGCGAGGCGAGAACAAGCACTCAAAAAGGAGAAGAAGCCAGCCAAGCCCGATGACGGCGCGGTCTTTGGCGAAGAGCTTGGGAGAGAAACGAAGAGAGTCAAGTTGGAGAATACAGACGATGTGTTTGGTCCGCCGTTGTGAAATCAGACCAGACTCTGTTTGACGCTTCCGTCATACAAGTCAATTGGCCTCCTACGCAAGACATGGATGCAGCCCTCGTTGCAAGCTGAACTCGCCAGCCACTGGAGGCTTGGCTGTATAAGCATGATGCGAAGAAGCTTGTCAACTTTGGTCACAAAATAATACCCAACGCCTGCGCCGACCCACGATTTGTCATCCAAATCTGCGGCTATCTCGACGTTATACCTTGGATGTGCGCTCCAACCGCATGATGGCTCAATCATGCAACGCCATGCACCGAGAGGCAGACCCTCGATCTAACCACTTCGCTGTTTTACATCGAAGTCTTTTTTAGACCCTGTCGCCCTTTGGCACGAGCCAAGTCGCGATAGCTTGTCCATGGGCTGCTGGAACGCACCAGGAGAACCTAGGAGCGAATCTTCCACGGCCACCAAATGCTCTTAGGAAAAGGCATGAGTGACCAATGAAGGAGACGGGTTAATACACTAGGTCTTAGGTTGGTGATGTAATGCGCACCTGTCGACGCTGTGATCACGAACCGACTTGGGCCTTGAGAGCATCACCTCTGGGTGGATGGAATGACTAGTCAAGCGTAGTCAACTCTAGTGTTGACATCACTAAGAAATGAGTTATTATTAATACTATCATTATTCAGCGACATGCCCTGCCGTCATGTTGGTCACCGACCTAATTCAAGAGGTCCTGAGATTTGACTACCGGCCTCCCATGCCTACCCACAGTGAACCTTAGCACAATAGATCCTCCTCCTGCGAGAATGAATATAGCTATCTGCCGCCGCCGCTGCTTGTTTTCAGGAAGTATCACCTCGCAACTGAAGAGCAAGCTCTTCGATGTCTAAGAAACTACAAGGATGAACAAATCGCGAATATGGCCGTATGCATGATGCCTCTTTTGTTTTTCGCAGAGGCATAGAGACTTTACTTTGAGCGTGACACAACATGGTGACGTCATATTGCTTCAAAGTGCATCAATTGCAATCCAACTTGAATATAAGCGGCATGAATAATGAATTCCGAGTGGTTCAAAGGTCCCAGGATAGCCTCACTTTCATTTATTTTCAAGCTCTTAGGCCAGTCCGCTCGTCAAGCGCGGCCTGGTTTACAAGACCGAGTGGTCATGGATGGCACATTCCTAAACGGTCGGTTTCGTAGCTGAATCTGATACATCTTGATATTGTGATTACAGTAAGGCTGGAGTTTAAAGTTATGCGGGGTGGTGCATAACGCACTCGGTGGTTACTCGCGTTTTTGTTTGAAGATGTTGGTGTATTCGAAACGTTACGCCCACCCGTACGAATGCATACTCCGTGCTGTGATGTTAGCTCTCTTTTTTTTTTGCCCAATTGCGGTACCTTGATCCTATAAAATCTCTTGCATTGTTCGATTTCAAATGTCAGGCAATCATTCTTCTATCATCAGTCCATCCATCCTTCCACGCAGCCCCGTTCGACTCTTTCTCCTGAGCACCCAACCTATCCTGCCTAGTTTTTTTCTACCCAGTCATGGCACTTGCTATTGCACTACCATTCATAGGAGTAGGCGAAGTACTGGCGGTGGCTTGGACCTTCATTTCTCCTTTCTTCTCCTTTCATCATAATCATCAGTCTCAATTGGTGTTGATCAACTCATCTTCTTCCATTATCGTCGACACATTTCTTTAGTCAATCAGTATTACAAAAAGCATGAGAACCGCAAACAAACTTTCAACATCATGAATGTGTGTAGGGCACATCGCAGTTCTCCAACATCTGGTGTTCCACTTTTAGAACTCAAAGACTTCAGCCTCTAACTTTTCACAATTTCGCTAGATGGCTCCCAACACCAATTATGATTCACGCAGCGATGGTATTTACCGGGCTTTTAAACATGCCTGCTTTGCTGGAATGAGAGATCCGGTTAATAGAGGTCCAACGACAACGATGCTCGCTGGTGCACTCATTAGATGCTCGGTTAAAACGACATGCCAATTCTTTCTCAACCCAAAACACCCCCCACATTCAGTCCACAACTGTCACTACATCCATTACACAATTGTAACGACTGAAAGCATAGTTTGAAGCTGCATTGGGAAAAAAAAACATTGGGGTTGCGGCAATGTTTGTTGTAGGCACTTTGTGAGTAGCGCAGTCATAGCAACGATGCTCGAAACTGACTTGTCTCCAGTGCTACAGTTGTCAGTATAATCTGGCTATAAACACTGGTAGGCCTAGGTTCTTCTCATAACCCAACCTACGACCAGATCGACGTTTCGATCAGGTCTAGGGTAGCTTACGTGCAGTTCGGGTTGACATCAATACTCGTGACATGACAGACGGGATGAAGGCTGGACGAGCGCGGAGGGACTCTGTTAAACTCTAATTGATTGATTGAATTGAGACGCTAGCATGGACCAGGCAATTTAGTCGTGCTGGAGATCACCTATCAGAGAGATGCTGATAAGCTGAAGAGAGTCAGACCGACGATGAGGTTAGTTGGGTGTTCGTCAATCAGAGAGGTGGAATGCCCTTAAGAATGTAGATATATCGTTTATCTCTAGTGAACCTTAAACTTAACTCCTAACTGATGAGATGATGGCATATTGTAGTTCTTCTGTTCTCCCGACTTGGACGGATCTCGCTGCCTCATATCCTTCATTAGGGAATGCCATGTCAAACTGACCAACCACGTCTCGCGAACTGATAAAGCAGCGGCGGGCGGCGGGCGGCAAATAGCGGCATTTCGCGTGCCCCGTCGCCGACTCCCGACCGTCCTCTCTACAAAGCCTCCATCCAATCCATCACGAGACAGTCAGCAAGAGAGCGAGGAGGCATCGCTCACTCATCGGGCTCGTTCATCTGCTTCCGGCCGCCTTGGGGATCTCGCCGCGGGTCTTTGGGGTAGCCAGCGTCATCCACCATGGACGGCTCGCCGCGTCCTAGACAAGCCGCGTGTCTCGTGTGTCGCCGCAGCAAGATTAAATGCGACTGGCGGCCTAATCAGGAACGCTGCAGGCGATGCATCCAGCTCGACTGCGAGTGCGTGCGGCCGGCCTATCACCCCGGCCGACAGAAGGGCATCAAAAAGCAAGCATACACCAGCCCTGCGGGTTTCTGTTTCCCTGGCGTTTTACTGACTGTTCCCCAGCAAGCGGACGGGGCTGGATAAGGCCCTCTACCAAATCGACCAGGCCGTCAAGAGAGCCCGGTCAGCGGCGGAGAAGAACCCGGACGACAACCGGGTGCTGGCCCATCTGCACGGGCTGCTGAGTGGAGCTGACGCCGAAGAGGCGTCCACGGCCCAGGACGTCTACTCCGGGTCTCTCGGCACCGACGCCGACGACGACGCCTTCTCCGGCGAGGACGACGACGAGGACCAGGACCAGGACCAGGACCAGGACCAGGACCAGGACCCCGTGGCAATGAAGGACTTTATCCAGCGCACCGAGGAGAGCCTGGCCATCGACGACGCGGAGAACCCGCTGCAGCTGCTCGCCCGTGCGTCATATATCCAGCCGTCGCCAGACTCACGCCACGGCAGCTCGCCCCAGGTGCCGCTCATGGCCACGGCCAGCCCGCAGCAGCAGTCCGAGGATGAGATCCAGGCCTTCTTTGCCCCGGCCAGTGTGCATCTCGACGTCGGTGAGGATGTCGATCCCGTGTCGCTAGGCCTTGTCTCGGATGAGGAGGCCGAGTCGCTGTTCTCATTGTAAGCCCCGCGCCCCGCCTCGTCTCCGTGTCGTGAGCTCATGTTTGTGCTAGTTTCCATCGGAATCTTGCCCATACGAGATGGGGTCTTGATCCGCGACTGTACACGGTCGAGTTTACTCGCTCTCGGTCAGCCTTTCTCTACACTTCCATCATGGCCATGTCGGCTCTCTTCATGCCGTCAGCTGCAGCCCTATCTAAGCGGCTCTCCAACCACGCAAAAAAGCTGGCCCACCGCGTCATAATCCACCGCTACAAATCCGTCGAGATTGTCCTCGCCTTTATGGTCAACATCCCATGGATGTTCCCCGGCGAACAGAGCACTGACGACGAGACGTGTACCTACATCTCAATAGCCAACACAATTGCCACGGACCTGTCCTTGCACAAGTCCCTGGTTTCCACTGAAATGCTCGACCCAGGCTCGGGGATCGGCCTTGCTAGGGGCGACTGTCTCGATCCTCGGGCTGCTCTAGCAATGGACGGGTATCCAGACCTGGATCCGTGGACTGATCGAGGAAGATTGCTACTTCGCAACCGAGAACGATGCTGGATCTCGCTCTTTGTGCTAGAGAGAGGGTAAGCTGCCCTATTTCATGGCCGGGAGGCTGCTGATTAAGATATAGAATGTCGTTGGCTCGAGGCCGACCGTTTTCAGTCCCAATGACTCGGTCTTTGAAAGACTGCGATATATGGCACAGGTCTGACCTGGCGGACCCCCTTGATGGCCATCTCGTCTCCATGGCAGTTCTAAGACGAGATCTGGTATGTCATGGAGGATGAAGCGTACAGAGACATTGTGCTAACGGGAGCAGGACGGGCTTTTTGCCACAGTTCGTGCCCTCTGCGACGGATCTCAGCATGTCACAAGCGACGGATCATTAATTGCTCAATCGCAAGTTGTCTCTTACCGACAGTCTGGGATGTGAACTGACAGCCGTTAGTATCGAAGGCTCAATAGAGCGGTTTTTTGACCAGTGGTATACCGAATGGGGTGTCTCAATAGGCACTGGAATAGGTAAGTAAACCGTATCGTGAGAGCTGTCAAGTTCGCTGACTCTTTAGACCGTCGACTTCCCCCTTATGTCGAAATTCTCGTTACTCACACTCGCCTGTCCATCTACGGCGGCGTGATAAACCACCCCACAGCCCCGTTGGAAGTCCGCCGATTCTTCCACACGGCTGGCCTTTCGTCCGCGCTCAACGTCATGCGAGCCGCGATCCAGGGCGAGTCTCAGCTGCAGTCGATGCCCAACAACACCGCAATCATGATCTCCTTCGCGGCGTGCTTCGCCCTGACCCTGAGTGCCTATGCCACAGGCGGCTCAGCTCTCGCGCCCAGTATTCGAAACCTCATCAACGAAACCGCTACTGTCCTCGAGAGGATCGGGAGTGTGACGAAGCATCGGAACGGGCTTTCGGTCCTGTACGGGAAGTACCTGAAGCAGATTGTGAAGCGCGCGGCCACCGAGGATACTTCTGGGGCGGCTGCGGCGAAGACGAATATCTCGTCGGCGGCACCAATCACGGACAACGGGCTGCTGGCAACCCCAAGCAGCTTTTTGGACCACCAGGCTCTGTGGTCGGAGACATTGCAGTTCTCAACAATGTCGGACAATCAAATTGCCCAGGTTCTAAATCAACCGGGCAATAATTTCGAGCCCTCTTTCGGAGGGCTGTCTTGGGACGACATGACCAATTTCGACTGGCTGTATTGGCCTGAAGTTGGGATCTAGGCATCGTGATGCAAATTATAGTCAATTTTAATCAAGGTTGCTTCTAACGGAATTCTGCTTTCTGTGGTTGGACCGCGTCGGCTTGCAGCCACGGGATCCCGAATGATGTCAGTTGTCGTAACTTCTCCATGAACACAAACGTCAGAACAGTATGCGGCCTGTCAAGAAAGTCAGAAAAAGATATTATGATTAGTTTGCGCACTCACGTCAGCCTCAACCAGGCAGGCGTCCACCCTCGCATGAGAAATCGAACTCCTTCTTCGCGAAGGCCAGACCGAAGAACGGACACGAGTCCCTATCAAATGTGAGTTGGAGCTCAAACGAAGATGGAAGAAACGGACTTCTTTTCCTGCACTTGATTGCAGACGGCTCTTTAGCACGTCGGCTGGAGCGCAGAGCGTTGTTGCCATGGTGCCTGCCATTAACGAGGCGATGGCGTGTGTCTTGATGTCGTCTCCCAATCCCGCAGAGCCCATCAGGTATTGTTTGGCCGAGGAGTATCTGAAAGAATCTGTGAGCTGTTTGTACAATGGAGAACGCCGGGTTACTTACGTGGCAATTTGCGATACGTCTAGGGACTATTAGTAGTGTTCTTCCTGGGATAATCTTAAGACATACTCATCAACACGCTTCTCGCGATATTGGCAGTGATTCCCTTCCCCAATGTCTGCAGGCCCTCTTCACTAGCCACTCTATACAACGCCTCCACAGGGTTCGAATACCCAAACCTCTGCGCCTGGGGCTTCGCACCGTCGGCGCACATGCGCACGAGGACGACTTCGGCTGGATTACCCACGACGCCCGCGATGCCGCCAGCGACGCCCGCGCAGGCAATGTTCCACGAGACAGGCAACTTGCTCTCGCCCGTGAAGATGAGGGCTTTGGCGGAGAGGAAACTGTGGATTCCGAAACGGGCTGTTGAGTATGTTCCCTGGCGGAGGATCGAGGCCGAGAGTCCGGCCCAGAGGGAGGGGATTCCTGGTATACAGTTAGTTGGGCTCGGAAGGGTTGTGTGTGGACGTACCGTCTCGCGCGGCAAAGCGGTATAGGACGTTTATCATGGAGGCTTTTGATTTGAGGACTTGCATCCTGCTGTTGGCTTGTATCAGTAGAGTCGAAGTATACGGCGGCACATGACAGTACTGACTATTTCGTTTGGTCCAAAGGGTGTGCTGCTCAAAATCAGTACTCGTGATAACTTCTTTCCTCGTGTACCTACTGAAACAAACTGCCATGCAAGCTGCAGCACCTCTTGAAGTAGAAACGTTAGAGTGACAAGCCACGGGGTGATGGCTGGTGTTTACTTACCCCAGCCACAACGGCTCCTTGGTCTTGCGGTCTGAAGCCATTTCTCCACTCTGTATAATCGTATAGCGCGATTTCTAAATCTGGGGAATTCCTAAGCGTACGGAACCTGATACTCGATGGCCTGTTTGTTTTATTGCCCGTCCATGGCTCAGCATCGGGCCCTAAAAGTACCAACCGGCTTTGCGCCGGAGACTCGGAATGTGGGGTTATGCCTCGGTCCCAAGTCTGAAGTCCGACCGTCACGCGTGAAGGTGCATCTGCCAAAGACTCAAAAACCCGTCTCGTTCCCGCCGCTGCGTGCAAGAGTTCCCCCGATGTCGCAACCGCAACGCTCACGCAAGATGTCGAAGCTCTCTGCGTCGCTCAAGGCCCTCGTCAACGCGCCCTTTGCGCGTCCGGGGCCTCTGCCTGCGCCGCGACAGGTGCACGACGTGTTCCAGGCCATTGCGAAGGATGCCTCCAGGCGCAACCTCGGCGTCAACTCGTGGCTGGCTCTCTCCGTATGCTGGCCTGTTACTACCGTGAGAGATGAAACTTGGGCTGATTGCGTGCGAATAGACTGCCACGGCTTTTACCCTCAATTCGCCCGACTCGCTCCCTGTCCTCCACCGCGTTGCCTCGGCTGAGCAGAACGGGGCTGGGGTGCAAACCGCCGAGTTCATGAGGGAAGTCGGCCTCAAGTGCATCAGCTTCAATGGGATCCCGCGATCAATCAACTGCCTGAATGCGTTCTATGCGTCGCTCCCTAAGGAGATCACCTCGCAGCTCAGCACAGTACCCAGCCGAAAGCCCACGACGCAGAATCTGGAGACTGGTTTGGCGCGCGGCCGAGGTCTCTGGGACTCTGTGTACCGGCCATTCGAAGACAAGCTCTACGAAAAGCTTGCCCAATCCCACCCAGATCTCCCCGTGTATATCCTGAGCCATCACTATGCCGGCCTACTAAGCGATCCTCCCGCCTCGGAGCGAGGCGCACTGGCTAGCGTCGGGCGAATCTACACGTCCATAGCAGCCATTTCGTGCTTGAGAGCCCAAACTGGAGTTGGACCTCAGGTGCTGTCACATGTGTTTGGCCTGAGGAAAGGCGTCGAGGATGGGACGTTCCTTTCCGATCGGGATGGCGAGACTGAGGAAGCTGTTAGGTGGTTGGCCAGTGACGAAGGTAGCGAGTGGATTTTGAATACCGTTGACAAAATCGTCGAGGTAATGGGTGGTTCGACTTTTGCCCCTGCTGGAAGGGAGACAAAGTTGTAGTGAAGTGTACATACCTTGCCTTTGAGCATCATGTTAAGCATTAGCGATAACTGTAATATATCACCTCTTGATACAATCACAGCCTGTAAAACCGTCGGAGTGTGATTATCAGAACATTCATTCTCTTAACCAGATGACTGAAGCGTATAGAAGGAGCAGCGAGATTAGGTTAGCAAAAGTTTAGTGAAGGAACAAATGAAATGGTAAAAGCCGCTTCCTGTATTCATAGATCGACTATCTATGGCTATGCATCGCTTATTCAAATATTTGGTCAACTCAATGTTCTTTCACTCCACCAGCAGCTGGTTAATACCCTCCCCTCAATCTTCGGGACACCCGTCGAAGACATTTATTCGTAAGATCGATTTTCATCCAAATCCACAGTAAACGTAGCCTCCGTCTTGCTCCGTACTTCTTCGACTGTGACCCCAGGCGCCAGCTCCGTCAATGCCAGAGTTCCCTCCTGTCTGTTTACCTCAAACACACACTGCCATGCACTATTAGCCACGAAATCATCAATATTCAATGGGTTGACGTACCAAGTCGGTAATAATTGTGCTCACAACTTGAGCCCCTGTCAAAGGCAGCGTGCATTGCTGCAGAATCTTCGACGAGCCATCCTTGGCGACGTGCTCGGTGGCTACGACAATTTTGGTGTTGTCGGGGTTCGCGACAAGGTCCATAGCACCGCCCATGCCCTTGAATACCTTGCCAGGGATCATATAATTCGCAAGATCGCCGGCAGCGCTGACTTGAAGAGCCTGAAAGTGGACTTGTTAGTCGTGTAGATGGGCAGGAGATAACGTGCCACTCACTCCAAGAATAGATACGTCTACATGTCCACCACGGATCATGCCAAAGGACTCGGTAGAATCAAAGCACGATGCTCCAGGCACGAGAGTAACCGTTTCTTTACCGGCATTCACAATATCCCTGGCACCAGTTAGAGAAGGGAAACCAACTCCTGAAAGGGAACTCACGGATCGACCTCGTCAATTGTGGGATACGGGCCCATGCCCAAAATGCCATTTTCAGACTGGATCCAAACCTTTCTATCGGCCGGAAGCAAAGAAGCAGCCAGTGTGGGAATGCCTGATAAGTGTTAGGTCCGATTCAGATCCGAGGAGAAAGAGGCCTTACCAACACCCAGGTTAACATAGTAACCTTGCTTCAGCTCCTTGGCGGCGCGCTTCGCAATGCGGATTCGCTTTTCTTGTGCTTCGCTTGTGGGTTTGGATGAACCGGAGGCCTTCGGAGCACCGTCGTCTCTTAACTTTAACACCTCGATTTTCTTCTCCTCTGTTGACTGGACGATACGGTCGACGAAGATTCCAGGCAAGTTCACGTCGTTGGGGTCGATCGAGCCAACCTCGACGATATTCTCGGCTTCGACGATGGTTAACTTCGCGGCTTTGGCCATGATCGGTCCGAATGCCTTGGTGGTATATCTAGCGGAAGGTTAGTTGAAAGCACGTAGGTAGCTATCTTGATCTTGCTCTTACCTGAAAACGCAGTTTCCTTCTGTATCGGCCTTCCATGCCCTCAAAATCGCGACGTCTCCCGTCAACGAAGTCTCCATGAGAAAGGTTCTGCCATTGAACTCGCGGGTCTCTCTCTTCCGACCCTTTTCGACGACAGCGCCCGATTTATCTAACCGCACGGGGATATCTCCGCTCTGGAGGAGGGTATCTACCAGGGTTAGCAATGATTCCGGGGACGGAGGCGCATGTATTCTTACGGGCTGCCGTGGGTGTAAAGAAGGCCGCGATGCCAGCACCGCCAGCTCGAATACGCTCTGCCAGAGTTCCCTGGGGACACAGCTCAATAGCGAGCTCTCCCGTCAAGTATTTCTTTTCTAACACCTTGTTGTTGCCGAGATATGATAGGATGAGTCGGTCGACCTGGCCTCCGCTCGTGAGGATGGATAAGCCTCCCTTTCCTTCTTGTCCGGCATTATTCGAGACAGCAGTGAGAGAATGAAGTGACTCGGGTCCTCTGCGTTGAAGTGCGGCGATGAGAGTATCTAGAATCTCAGTCATTAGCAATCCCACATGAAAGGAGGGTAGTTTGGCATACCGGCAACACCACATAAGCCGAACCCCGAGCTCAGAATCGTAGATCCGCTTTTGATATCTGCAACAGCAGCATCCGCATCGCGAAATAGCTTCGTCCTCGCATTGGCCGAGAGCACCGCCCTCGTCGACGAGAAGCTGCGACATCCCCGTTGTGCCTCACGCACGCTGAAGCTGCACATCCATGTCAACGGTCCCGGCGCGAGACGTGACCGGATGCGAACCGTCATAAGCATTGATTTCGACATTGTGACTTAGTGCGTTTTTCAAAATGGTTTCCAGGGTTGCTTGGAGAATGGCATCCTTATGATGGTTGGGACGTTCTCGGTGTCATATCTAGTTCCGACGAGACCAGGGCCGATCGGACGTAAAACTAGCACCGATAGGCCATCTTCAATTCGGAGTGAAATAATAGCCCCGGACGCCCACCTTGCTGCATGCCGTCACTTCCCCGCATCTGAAATCTGGGGAAGGCGATTGAGTTGCATTGGAGTATTCTAGTGGGTGGATGGAGGATCGGCTTGGAGATAGAGAGGTGTGTTAGTACGTAAGGCAAGCAGTGGAGTAGCGCAACCAGCATCTGTCCATAGATTTCACTAGTTTAGAGTAGACGGAAGTGCACAACCAAAGCTGAAAGCATTTTGATGGTATAAATTGACCGTCTTGAGGTATTTGGCGCCTGAATGAGCTTACATCTACTATCAAGATAGCAAAATGGATTCCGTTCTGTCACAGCGCCTCTTCGTCGACCACTTTCCTGTGACATGTGGCAGGGCCTTAACATTGACATAAGACCAAATTTGTGTCAGAATGAACCTAGTTTGTATGAAATAACAAGACGATTTATACGACCAGAGAAATGCAGAGTTGACACCTGGTTATCTCAGCTAAGTTTGGATTTCATCACATTTCTTCCGTCTTCTGTCTTCCGTCTCTAAGCCCCTGATCTCTATCTTGAACTACGATTAAGTTCTCTCGAGTCAAATATGGGGGTAGAAACTCGCCTCGTAGAGTATGCCCAACTCAGCTCCTAGGGAAATATACTTTTGTGACGCGGATGGTTTATTTATTCACAAGAATACACCAGTGAAGGAAGTAACGTAGCCACTCTTTGGCGGATATTCAAGGCACGGTGCCCAACACCTAAGGGGACGAGGACATTTGAGATGAAGGTTTGGGTAAAATATTAACTGTATCGGTATTGCCTTTCGAACTTTTATGCCAGAACAGGTTCCTGCCCTGGCCTATCTATGTGGTGATTGTGTGTCTAAATTGCGTCTCTTAAGAGGCAATGCATTGAACCTAATCTACTGCTTAAAATTATTTGTGCTAGAACGCGCATGCATGAAAGAAAGTCTAGTCTGAATGTAGAGGCCTCTTGACAAATACATTCGTCTCCCAGCCGTCGATCTCATCCACGACGGTCTCCCGAATCAGCTCATAGTGGCCCAACTTGGGCAGGATCTTGGCCCAAACCAGCCAGTAAACACCGCCGGCAAAGATGATACCGAAGCCAACGACACAGTGGATCCAATAGGGTAAGTCCTCGTAGACGTTCTGGCCGTCCTCCGGGGGCACGAAGGGAGCAATGACGAGGTAGATGTTGCTGAGCATGAAGAAGACGGTGACGGGCAGAGTGGCGCTGATCGGAGGGTTCCACTTCCAGGCGGCGCGGTTCAGATAAAGGTGGACGAGAGCACCGGCGACAAAGGTGTTGACGATAGCAAGGGGGTAGGAGATGAGGCTACACAGGTTAGAATTGCACTGGGAGGTGACTGAGCGGGAAACTTACTTGAGAATGAAGTTGTAAGCATCACCGGGGGGAGGAGCAAGGATGACGATCAGACAGATGAGCCAGTGCTCGAACAGACCGGCAAGAGGTGCGTTGAAAGGTCGGTTGCTGGCGAAGAAGCGGGAGAAGGGGAGAATACCCTCACGACCAAGCTCCTGCACAAGACGGCCCTGGGAGAAGATGACACTGAGAACGTTGCCGAAGGCGGACAGGGCGACGAAGACGGAGAGAGCACGTTCGGCAGTGGCACCGAAGACATTGCGGAACAGTGAGGCGGCGACGAGACGCTTGGAGGCCAGGATCTCTGCCTTGGGAACAGCGGCAAAGTAGGCAATGTTGACGAGCATGTAGAGAATCGAGACGCTGATGATGGCGACGGGAGCGGCGATCTTGAGGGTGCGCGTGGGGTTCTTGGTCTCGCTGAGGGCGTAGTTGGCGTTGCTGTAGCCGATGAAGCTCCAGATGACGTTGTACAGAGCAGTGACGACACCGTAGGCGCTACCGGTGGTTCCCTCGAAGGCGTTGCTGAAGTTGTCGGGCTTCTCGTCGATCTTGAGGTGGCCGCCGAGGGCGATGAAACCACCCAGGATGATGATGACAACGATAGTGAGCTTGATGATGCCAAGAACGTTTTGGAGTCGAAGTCCCCATTTCAGAGCCGTGCCGTGGATGATGAAGGCAACGGTGATGCAGGCGATACCGACACCGCGCTGGTTCCAGCGGCCGACCTCAACTTTGGCAGCGTGGAGGATATACTCGCCAAAGATGACCGAGTTACCGGACGCCCAGCCCAGAAGGATAACGTAGCCAGTGTACAGGCCGGTGACGAGGAACTTGGGCTTGCGGTAGACGTATTCGAGGTAGTTCTTCTCGCCGCCGTTCTTGGGGATGCCAGTTCCGAACTCGAGATAGACGGCGGTGCCGGCCCCGGCGATGAGGGCGCCGGCAACCCACATGAAGAGCGAAAGACCGGGACTGCCACAGAGGGCGAGAATGGACGACGGCGTAGCGAAGATTCCAGTGCCGATGATGCGGTTGAAGATCAGCATGGAGGCGCTGAAAACACCGATCTGGCGCTTGGCATCTCTGGCTTGCCTCAGACGACCTAGACACTGGGGTTAGCGGAGTTTCTTTTCCTGTTTTTCTTTTGTTCTTAGGATTATTCGACGTACCAGACTCAGTGTCGGATCCAGAGTGGGAGAGGCCAATGCCATCGTGGTCGTTCTTAGTGGAGTCGAAGACCACGGGCTCCTTGGGGCCTTCGTGGCTCATGGTGAAGGATGGGTTGGCCAAGTGGACCAAGGTGAAGGTGAGGGCAAAGGTGAGTAAAGGTGAAGGAGAGACAGCAAAAGACAAGAAAAGTCAGTGGAGAGTGAGTGCGGCCAACTACAAAGGACGGGATTCGATGACCTTATGAATACTTGCAGAGACCCCCCCCCATTTAAGGTGGCAACCCACTCAAGGGAAAATTCCCCCCTGGAGCGTGGAGCGTGGAGCATAGCATGGAGCATGGAGCAGAGCCTCCTTGGCAACGCGGGAGTCTAGAAACAAGCTAGAAGCTAGAAGCTAGAAGCTAGCCTGCAAATCGTGCCATTGTCGAGGTGGCTCGCGACAACATGGAGAGCTGAGAAGCGCCGAATAGAAACCGCCCGCTTGGCGATTTGGGGGTGGTTGATCCCGGGAACCAGCGGCTTGGAGAGGTTTGCAGAGGCTTTGACTCGTCCCTGAATGGCTTTTTCCCTCGCTGAGACGCAGGCTTGTTGTCGACGTGGGCAGCCAATGTGTCATGGTTTTGCGCTTTGGGACGACCAGGTCGATGGCGCAATCTGATGTGATCGCACCCGCCCCAGTTGCGGACCCAATCACACGCGGCGCCGGTGCAAATTCTATCCACCTTGGGACTTCATCTGACATGCTACAGGATCAGGCCTGGGACATGACCTTTTGCTGCCTCGTGAGACCTTGTTTGCACTTGCTAATGGCTTGATTCACCTTCCGCATCAGTCTCAGTCTCCCGGCAAGCGGTCGGCCTCCCGGTTCCCGCCTCCGCTGCTACGGGACTGTAGGCTACTAGCTGGGGTTCTTGAAAGACATAGACTCCCAGACTACCAGCCGGCTGGGTCAAAGCTGACGCTTGCCATCCCACGCATTTACCCTAATATCACCGCATCAACACGTTCCTAGTGCTGCGGACCCGTGCCGAGAACGATGATGTGATCACGGAGAAGCCTTCAATTCCGGTAGGCGAACCTAGCCACCTATGGTTTTTTTTTGTTTTTTTTTTGCCATGCAGGACTCGAATGTGTCTGGATCGCCCAACGACCACTACTCGGTTGGTTGGTTTGTCGTTCGTCGTGACGGCATCGCCGGGATCGACGTCCCCGTCGGCACGACGCGAGTGGAGTGAGTAAAGTCCCGGACTCCCGGCGCTCGGCGGACCCGTCTGTAGTACCACTGCCACCCAAGAGCTGGGGGCTTCCCGAAGATCCAGAAGTGCATCCTTGCAGGTTGGTATGTACATGCCATCGATGTTCTGGCGAGCGATGGTCTTCGCCACGCGAGAATCATATCAGACCCGGCGCGTCCAATACGAACTCCTAGGTGTTGTGCCATCGGCATGCTGAACACGTCACGTCGAGGCAGCCACCAGTTTTCTCGACCTGGCGTCCTACACCTGGAACATGTAAGACCACCCGCTGCAAAAGTTTATGTCCGGTGTTTGCTTGGCCTTTCAGGTATATAGGGAGCTATTGGCTCTTCTCCAGGCGAGACTAACGGCTGTTGGTGTTGGCGGGTATGGCGTGCGAAGGCCAAGAAACAGACCCTTGACAATCCCGACTATTTTAAATACACTGCCAATGCGACTCAGCCGAATTCACCCCATTCAGGAAGGAGACAAGTCGTTTAGCCTTGGAGATGTCCTAGAGGCTTTGTTTTCTCTCGGCGTGCTGCTGCTGGAACGAGACATGTGAATTACGCCGTCTCAAAAGGTCCCGTCATGATCTCGATTCCTGCGTCCGTCTTCACGTCGGGTAGGTTTTTGCACGTAAGAGCTTCTAGTAATTCAGCTCCGGTGGTTCCTCTAGTATTTGTAATATCATAGCGTATCCTTGATTTATTACGGATTTCATTTGCTGATTTCATGTAAGTCGAACGTGGTTCCAAGCCATCCTTGGACGTGGAGTCACACCGACTGGATGGAGGAAACCCAAGGATCTGGTTGAGAGATGGTACCTCTAGAAATGCTACCTCATTTTTAAAATCTTTAATTTTTATTTCTAATTAATCATTAAACTCTCCCTAGTGGTTGCCTGGTCGTCAACAATCAACACGAACTGCGCCGCATCGCGTCCAACTCAATGCGGACTGTGGCTAAGCCATGGCGTCGCAGCCTGGTGTGGCAGTGCACCGTGGTGCAATTAAGCAACGCGTTGCACGGCCAACAGAGCGCGTTTCGCCATCACCATCATCGCCAGTGACGCAATTCCAATCCGCAGGGACATCTGCCGTCCTCGTTGCCTGCGCCAGAAAAGGAAGTCGTTCTTTATGTTTGCGAGCCCGTCGTCACATGCCGCCATGCTCCCGCCGCGTCCCCCCACCGGTATAGCTCCCCCAAGCTTCCCCTGCGAGCTCCCGCTCACTGCTTGCGACGGGCAATCGCATCCGTTGCGTCGGAAGCACCATCCGCTGACTTTGATATGACGTCTCTAGACCCCTACGACGTGCCCGCGTCGCCGGTAAGGGCCAAGGACAAGAAAGACGCCGTTGATTCGCCCTCGGAGAGCAGCCGGGCTGCTCTGGCCCGCGACAGCGACAGCAACAAGGACGCTGGCGTGACGGCTGCTGAGACCACTCCCAAGAAGAAGGACCCTGCGAACGGCTTCGTCGATTCCCCAAAAGCCGAGTCGAGCGAGAAGAAAAGCACCAAGAAACAGGTTGAAGAAGCGACCCCTGACGCCGAGGAGGCTCCCGCGAGCAAAAGCAGCACCGCGGCGAACGCAGATTCCGCCGAACTTGAGGTCGAAAGCTTCGAGTCGCATCGCGTCGACGAATCGCAAGCGACTGTGGATATACTGGTTCGTTGGGTCAACGGAGAGAAGACCTGGGAGTCCGAATGGAACCTCCAGCACCAGGTGCCGACGCTTGTCTTCAAGTACTGGGACCAGCTCGACGGCCGTGAAGCGGCCACGGGCTTGGATATCTATCACGTGTTCCGCATCCTGAAGCGCGCCACGCCGCCCAAGGCCAAGAAGAACCGCTACATGTACCAGGTCCAGTGGGTTGGCTACCGCCGCACCGACGCCACGTGGGAGCACGAGAGCAAGATTAAGGAGATTGCGCCGGACGAGCTGATCAAGTTCGAGGCCAAGAATGGAGCTGCCTCGGATGCCCCGCCGCAGAAGCGCGTGGGTGGCCGTGGTCCCGGTCGTCCCAGGAAGAAGCCCAAGGTCTCTGCAGACTAAGGTGTCTGGGACGCAGATATTGCGGAATACCTAATTGAAGATAGATTGGGGAATTTGGGTGACCATTTCACGACGCGTTTCCAGCCTGGGAGGCTTCTGGCAATTGTCTGACGTGGGTTAATAGACCTGGTCTTGGTTGCACGCCATGAGATGCATGTGGATAATGAGTAGTTGAATGTGAAGGTATGACTGGGGCAGACGTTGGTAACCATGGATTGTTCCACATGAGAGGAATTTGGGATGAGGATTAACAGAAGCTGCGGCAGACCTTTGGGTTGAGCCTTTGTTCCGTTCTCACAGCTTGTAACACCGCCAACTGTTCCGGTTGCGCTGGAGAATGTAGATGATGGAAGCAAACAGCGCCGGTACGATATGACCTTTTGCTATTTTTTTTGTCTATTTCAATATATCTTTTTCAAACTAGAGGGCTCTCATGATACCTGTGTCTATGTAAAGACCAGAGCTTTTGGCTGAGGCGTATATGTTTATAGTCTTGGCCCACAGGCCGAACGGGGACGATGCTTGGGTTTTTGGGGTCGCCACATCTTACCTGGATCCAGAAAGTCTTGAAGATCTGAGTCATTAAGATCTGGCGTGCCCTGCCTGAGATGCTTCATCTGCCTATGTCCCGTGGGCCTTCTTAGGGTGGAGGGTGGATTCTAAATGGTCTGTTCCTTCAGTCGTCTCGCACAAGACTTTGTTCATCGTCCTTCTCGGGCTTCGCCTTCATGAGAGGCCAGCGGCCGTGATCCTCGCGGAACCGCATGAGACTGAACTGCGCAATGACGAGAAGCCAGTAGGCGTTGTAGGAAATAACGGAGCCATACGTTGCCGAGTTGTTCCAGCCGACGACGGCATTGAGAATGGCCCAGGGCCCTCCGCCGTTGAGCTGAGGGTTGCAGCACTGCAGGATGTTAGCCTGGAAGGACCCGTTGGAGGAGAATTGGAGAAACTCACGTTGACGTGCCAAATGCTCCGGTCGATGTCGTACGAGCCAGGACCATCGCCGAGCTCGGCTGCATCGCCGCCGACGACCTTGTTCCACTGCTGCTGCTCAATGAGCCAGATGGCTCGGGAGAAGAGACCTGCAGCTACCAGATACAGGAGACAGGTGGAAGCGACAAGGAAAGGTTGCAGTCTTGCCATTGAACCGCCCCTAAGATGGAGGTTAGTTGATGCTGCAACAGTAATACGCTCATAGCAGAGAATGGCACTCACTTGTAAAGACCGTAGCCGACGAGGGCTCCGAAAAACAGCCCGAAGATGACGGGCAGCGGGACAGCCGTCACGGGGGCAGAGAAGGATACGCCGGCAACGAAGACAATGCCCTCGATGCCCTCGCGCAGCACCGTGATGAAGGGCAAGACGAACATGGCATATTTCTCAAAGAGGTTCACGAGCCACGCCCGGTTGCCAGCGCGGGTCTGCACGGGTGACTCAATGGCCTTGGCCAGCTTGGCCTGCCACTTCTCCTGCATGTTGCCGATGCGGAGCAGCGCGCCGCCCATGATGGTGATGATGACGGAGGAGATGATGGAGAAGACGGCCTCGTAGTAGTACTCATGGTCCGCCCAGGCGTCGGTGCCGAGGAGGTAGAAGATGCCGATGATGACGCCGGAGCCGATGAGGCACAGGAGGAACCCGAGCGCCGTGCCCAACCAGACCTAGCGGGATGGTTTAGCCTCAAAGCATGAAAGAAAAAGGGAAATGTACGGGGGGTTTTTTCTTTCTTTGTACATACCTGGGTGCGCAAGGTTTGGTACAGCTTGGGATCGCGCTGCGAGCCGTCGAGCGTCTGCTTGAGAAAGGCCAGCAACACGGAGACGATGATGGCCGTCTCGAGCGTCTCGCGGAAGACGACGACGAAGACGGGGACGGAGAACAGCTCGAGCCCCATTTTGAGCGGGTGAGTTGGATGAGATGCGGTCGGGACGGCGTCAGAAGAGAGAGAGGTCTCTATCTACGCATCCCTCAGATCAGATCAGATAAAGTGCGAAGCGGCCGAGATGCTCCGACATGGGGGTGAGACAAAACTGCAAAAAGGCCGTACTGTGCGAGCCCGTCATGGTTGCGCCTCCAGCGGAGTTCCAAGCTACAAAATGCGTCCGCGTGCTCGAAAATTTGCCTCGGTCGTGGCCCCGTCTTTGGCCAAGAGTGGCTGGGGCGCTGCTGCTAACGGGGTCGTCAAGCCCACTTGGTTGGGCCAGAGGAGGGCTCGTGAGCTGATGCCAGGATGTATAGCAAAAAACAACTCTTTTTGTGTCTGTTGAATAAACCCCTCAAGCCGTTGTTGTTTTGAGTTGGCTGTGGGAACGGGTGTCGATACTAATCTATCCAGGTTGAGACAAGACCGAGACGAAAGACTGGAAACGTCAGATTAATCGTCAGCCGAAAGAGCCTCAAAACCGCCCTGATCTGCCCGCTGCATATTCTGGCTTTCCTGCTAGGATCTTCCCGCGCTTGCTTCGGTCCCTGGTCCGAAGTCGGCATTATCAGATTGATAAGATTTGTCACCGCGGACGGCCGTACAGTACGCAGCATACGGTACAGAAAAACCACACATGCCTGTTCTAGCGTGGTGAACTCGTCCTCGGGGCTGCGAGCTTTCATCATTCCCACGCCCAAAATCTAACCTCCAAGCGCCGCAGTCCGCCCTCGACGTGTATTCCCAGACGTTCCGGGAACGTCGTCCAGGCAGTTCCATCTCCCATCGCCGTATTCCAGCTCATCTTGGGAGCCTCCGCGGGCCGTGCAACGATGGGGCGAGCTTCACTGCGTCTCGGCCTGCTCTCGGCCTTGACCCTCCTCTCACCAGCTTTGGCGGCGACGGTCTCTTATGACTTCAATATCGAGTGGGTGAGGGCGAACCCAGATGGCGCTTTTGAGCGTCCTGTCATCGGTATCAACGGCGAATGGCCCATCAAGGTGCGTGTAGCTGCGGCTTTCCGTCGTGTTGTCTCAAGCTAACAACCTCCCGCAGACTATCGAAGCCAATGTCGGCGACACCATCTTGATCAACGCCCACAACGGGCTTGGGAACCAGTCCACTTCGCTGCATTTCCATGGCCTATTCATGAACGGCACAAACCACATGGACGGCCCCGCGCAAGTCACGCAGTGTCCCATCCAACCCGGGGACTCGTTCCTGTACAACTTCACGGCATGTCCCTCCTGTTCCCCGTGTCTTACATGAGAGCCTCACATGACTAATGATTCTGCAGATCACCCAGCCAGGCACCTATTGGTACCACTCACACTTCGAGGGTCAGTATCCCGACGGTCTCCGGGCACCGCTCATCATCCATGACCCTGAATCGCCCTTCATTGGGCAGTATGACGAAGAGCTCGTCGTGTCCCTCTCGGACTGGTACCACGATGAGATGCGTGTCTTGATCCCCCAATTCTTGCGCAAGGGAAACCCCACGGGCGCCGAACCAGTCCCTCAGGCCGCCCTGATGAACGAGACCCAGAACCTCAAGGTTCCCGTTGAGACGAGCAGGACCTATCTCGTCCGACTGATCAATATCGGCGCCTTTGCCGGTCAATACTTTTGGATCGAGGGCCACAACATGTCCATCGTCGAGGTCGATGGCGTCTACACCAAGCCCGCAGTAGCCGAGATGATTTACCTATCGGCAGCCCAACGGTGCAGCTTCCTCCTCACCACCAAGGCCAGCGACGAGGCAAACTTCCCCATCGTCGCCAGCATGGATACTGTAAGCTTGAAGCAGATGCACAATTAATCGTGCTAGTATTAACGTGGCCCTATAGACCCTCTTCGACGTGATGCCGGATGATCTAGATTGGAACGTCACTGGATGGCTGGTTTACGACGAAGCAAAGGCCCTGCCGAAACCCGCCTTCGTCGATGAGTTTGAACCCTACAACGATATGGACCTCGTTCCAGTCGACGAAATGGAGATCCTGCCCGAGCCGAACCAGGTCGTTGAGCTCAATGTCGTCATGGACAACTTGCACGACGGCGCCAACTACGCCTTCTTCAACAACATCACCTACCAGCCGCCAAAGGTACCTACTCTTTACACTGCCCTAACTAGTGGCGACAAGGCCACCAACCCTCGCGTTTATGGATCATACACCAACAGCTTCGTGCTCGAGAAGGGTGAGATCGTCCAGATTGTGCTGAACAATCTCGACGACGGGCGGCACCCGTTCCATCTTCACGGCCATGACTTCCAGGCACTGTATCGCAGCGACGAAGATGAAGGTCTATACCCAGGAGCCGGCGTCGAGTTTCCTGGTACCCCGATGAGGCGAGACACCATTGTTGTGTACGGCAATGGATATGTCGTGCTCCGATTCAAGGCGGACAACCCAGGTATGCGACATCACGAGGACCTCAAGTCCAACACTGACAACGTATAGGCGTCTGGCTTTTCCACTGCCACATCGAATGGCACGTCACCTCGGGCCTGATCGCAACATTTATCGAGGCACCATTGGAGCTCCAGACCACCATCAAGCTTCCCCAGGGCCACTTGGACGCCTGCAAGTCCGGGGATATTCCCTTCGAGGGCAACGCCGCTGGCCACACCGACGACCTCCTGGACCTTTCTGGCGAGAACTCGCCCCCTCCGCCCCTACCAGCCGGGTATGTATACGTAGCTACCTGTGCTCAACATGGACTTTGAAGGCTGACATGACGATAGATTCACGTTCCAAGGGATCGTGGCCCTTCTCGTCAGCTCGGCGATGGGCATCATCGGAATCTGGACCGTAGGCTCGTATGGAATGAGGGCGGGACGCGGGAAGAAGCCGAGTGCCGAGAGAGAGCCGCTTCTGGCGACCCCAGAACATGCTGCTGGGCTCTCCGAGTCTTCCGGCCGTGAGGAGCCGATAGAGGCAGCCGCTGACAGTGAGAATACTCTGTTGCGTCGATGACAGACTTGCATGGTTGGATCAAGAGATGCATTATTAATAGTTGAACATAGCCCTGATGTCAGGTACAACAGCAATAGAGCTTTTACATAAGTACTTGAACGGACATGCAACTGAGAAGCCGTTACCAGTGAATCACAAGATTTAATTGATCGCTTTTCTACCGAGAATACGCCTGCGTCTGCTGTGGAGCAGTCTCCGCCGGTTGTGGCGAAGCGCTGGACTTGAGTGTCCAACTTATCTTTACAAGACCATCGTATTCAATCGCTAAACACCATCAGCCCGATATCTCATTTTCCTCTTCGTCATTCGCGCTAAACCTGTTGCCCACTCTGCGCCTGAGGGGGTATTCCCACCGGGAACTGTGACGGCTCCCTCAGGTGGCTAGGCGTCCCCAGCGGCTTCATGGCCTTTTGTCCATATGCCCGATAGGCGACCTTGCGACCACAGGTTTCGCAGTAGTGACTAATATTGGACCCCCAGTAGCAGAGGTAAGGAGCGAGAGCGCCGCAGAAGGAGACGAAGAATAGGCAGACGGCGATGATGCTGGGGAGGAATGGTTAGAGGCGCAGAGGAAAACGGAGGGCGTGGATTGTCCTTACTGGGTCAGCCATGAGGGGGACTTCTTGACGGTCGTTAGTGATCGTTTTTGGCAGAAGGGGCAGTCGACGGCGTCGCTCTGCTTGTCGAGCAGATGTAGCGGTGTGACGGTTGCCGGGATCGTCATGGACGTCTGTCCGTGGTAGCCTCCGTTCATTTTCTGCTGCTGTTCAAAGGTAGGTCTAGGCGGCGGCTGGTGTTCGTGTTCCTGTTGTTGCTGCTGTTGTTCCTGCTGCTGTTCCTGCTGCTGTGTATA
Source organism: Neonectria hederae (assembly GCA_003385265.1). Classification (NCBI taxonomy): domain Eukaryota; kingdom Fungi; phylum Ascomycota; class Sordariomycetes; order Hypocreales; family Nectriaceae; genus Neonectria; species Neonectria hederae. Next base: position 60,476 of record QGQB01000013.1, read on the forward strand.
TCCTCCATTCTCACCCCCGTCCTGGTAGCCGGCGGGAGGCATCGGTGCGACGTGGGTCAGTTCGATGGGCTTCTTGGCCGCCTCGTGATGGCCCTCGGGGACGACTTCGGGGAGGTTCTCGTCGTCGATTGGCCTGTGGATCGCGCGCGTCAGCTACTCGCAGCTCAGACATGTGAGCCCCCCAGTCGACGAACCTGGCGGCTTCTAGGCCTTCTTCATCTGCCACGGGTCGTCGATGGACGATTTTCTCGTCGACGGGAGGCGGCACCGGCACCGGTGTCGACGTGTACGACGGCGGGGAGACGGCCATGTGCGACGCGGGCTCTGCGGGATGCGAGGGCGGTGATGGGAGCGACATGGCGGTGGTTTTCTTAGTTGCAGCGAGGCGGAATTGGGAATTCAACGGCGGGCAACAGGTCTTCTAGTTCGCGTTTGAGAATTATCGTACAGCCTTACGAGACAGGACTGGAATGGGAAAGATGTTGACTCGGTAGGCCATGTTTTTCACTATTAGTGGCGGGGGACTCGGGGAAATTGGGATTGAATCCTATGACGCCCCTGGAAATGCGCAGGAGCATCAGCCAATGCTGCAGACCGGGGATCCCTGCAAGCGCTATGTGTAAGGCTTTCGCTCCGCCGATGTTTCATCTGTTTTGGTCTGCTGAAAATCTCCACCTCCTAGGGACTCAAGGTGTGTTTTCCTCTGGAATCTAAGAAGTGCCGTCGTGATCTTTGGGTTCGCACCACACGGAGCAGCACAAATGAGGTGGTCTCTGCGAGGAATACGAACAAAGACTATAGAGCCAAGAAACGCCCGAAATTCCTTGGAATGGATGTTGTTTGGGGATCGACATGCTGAGTGATACTCTCTGAGCTGGACACCTATTTTCGGATTAGCTATGTCTCGGTAGTCTCCATTGAGGATTCATCGGTAAACTATCCTAAGCGAGTAGCGATCCCTAGCCTATCTTTCCCAGCGTCATTGCGAGTACCTCATAGTTACAGGAACGGCATCAACGAGATAGTTCTCAACTAGGAGCCATCGCCTCTTGATTGAACCGAACCTCTTCGATTTCTCCTCGTACAAAGTACACAACAGCTTTCTCTACCTGCCAAAAAACACGAGCAGCCAGAAATTTGTCTGGGGTCTAACCAAGTCGCTTGCCGCTATTGTCAAGCCCCTTGCCTAGTGCTTACACACATGACGCGCTTGAGGAGGCGTAGACGCGCCACTGCCCCTCGAAGTGGTAAAGTGGCCTGCCTGCTAAGCTTAGTACGCAGCAAGTTATTGCCCAGGTTTGAGTGCGAGTGTGGTGACCTACTACGTAGCAGTACACAAGGATGGAATAGGCCTTTGCTGATTCGAAATGAGAACTGTTGGTTGATTCAAGAAAATGTATATAAGACTAAACTCTGTCTAACCTCTATATATCCCGAGTCGAACCAAACTAATAGACTTTCTCGGTCGCCAGATATTCCGCGCTGAACGGATAATCCACGTAGCCAACCGGTGAGTTGCTATTATAGAAAGTGTTGCGGTCGTATGCACCAAGCTCCAGACCCACCTTGAACCTGTATACCAGATCTGGGTTTGCAATGAAGTATCTCCCAAACATTACCACAATGTCCTTGTCCGGATACTCTTCATCGACGTGTTTCTGGGCATCCGCCAGCTTGTACCCCCCGGCAACAAGCAGAGGCCCGTTCCAAAGCTTGTAGGCAAAATCTAACCCCTCACTGCCGTCGTAATCGTCACTGCCACACACCCGCGACTCGATCAGGTGAAGGTATGCCAGGTTTGCCTGGCTGGCCTTGTAGATGATGTCGGAAAATTGCGGGATTGGGTCCTCCATCCCCATGCCCTGGAACGAACTCCACGGGCTGAGACGCAGACCAACGCGTTCTGGGCCGACAGCGTCGACAACAGCCTTCATGATTTCGTTGGGAAAGCGAGACCTGTTCTCCACGCTCCCACCGTACTCGTCCTGACGCTTGTTACTAATGTCTTGGGTGAACTGATCGACGAGATATCCGTTCGCGGCGTGGAACTCGACACCGTCAAATCCGGCGCTGATGGCGTTCTTCGCGGCGGTTGCGAAGTCTCGAACCGTCTGCTTAATCTCCTCGATGGTCATGGACTGTGGGATCGGGTAGCCTTCGCCAATTGGAATAGCGCTAGGTCCTCGGATGATGACTCCCTCTTTCTTAGCCACTTCAGCCTCTGCAGCACGGCCCATTGCAAATATTTGACAGAAGATGAAGGAGCCTCGGCGGTGGACTTCGTCGGTGATGGTTCTCCAGGCGGCGATCTGTTCTTCGCTCCAAATCCCAGGCGCGTTAGTAAACCCGCCGCAGGCTGATGGCGAGACGAAGGTGCCCTCGCTGATAATCAAGGTGCCAGGTACAGAGGCTCGTTGGCCGTAGTATTCCTTCATCTGAGGTAACGGTAGACGGTCGCTAGTCGCCCGGAGGCGAGTGAGTGGAGCCATCCCGATGCGATGCTTCACTTCCATGTTGCCGATTTTCAGCGGCTTGAAAAGACGTTGTTCCGCCATGATGAAATATTTTCGGGTGTCGTATGATGTGACGAAGTAGTGAAGTGCTGTATCCTGGTGGCTTGGATAGCTGGGTGACGAACATTTCAACGGCTTGGACCTTGGAGTTTATATACCCTTCGTCTCGTGGTTCCATGACAAACTTGCCGTAGTGAACGGACATAATCGTTAGAAGGGCTTACCAATTCAATGGTTAAGAATAGAGAGAGTTCCACTCGAGAAATAGAGATGCTTCCTATCAAGGACCAGACATACTTCCCATCAAGGAAAATAGATACTTCCTATCAAGGAAGAGAGATGTTTCCAACGAAGGCACGTCCGTTTAGGGAAACCAGGTGGTTCCGAACGAGGAAACAACCTAATTCCCATTCAGGAAAGAAGTTACTTCTAGAAAGGGCTTAGTTCGGCAGATGGAGAAAGGCGGGCGACTCCTAGTCTGATTTATAAGCATGCATTGAATGTGATGTCTTGAAGTTTTGGCCCCCACTGAAGGAAATGCGTGTAAGAAAGACGCCGTTTTGTTAATAATCTGACAGGATCATTGAGACGTCCCACTTTAAACCATTACATCCCAAAAGTCATCATCCGATTGCCAGTCTTCGCATTGGCAGTCTTGCACAATGGCGTCAACAGGTCACAGTATCGCTGAAGCCGGAAGCGAACCTATCGCAGGTAGGTGAAGCAGACTGAGGGCGGTTACTCGTTGTTTGCTTCCAAACTAACCCTTTTCAGCTGGACATTTTCAGTTCATCTCGTTTCAAGCTCCAGATGACGCAAATGACAAGGTCACCAGGCGTACAGCCCGATCGCATGCTGTAAAACAGGCACTCGCGAAGAAACGAAAGCTTCAGCAAGACTCGGGGGACAATTTTCGTGTCACGACTTCGAAAGACAAACCTAGGAGGTTGGTGAGCAACAGGTCGCGTGCTGGAATTGTAGCCGCGCCGCTTTTCTCCCTGTCCGCAGGCGAGCTCGATCCGTTCCAAACACTTGCGGTGGATTCATCGAGATTGCAGAGACTGCTTGGCGACTGTAAGCTACTCCTGCTCTATGAAGCTGCCTCAGACAGGCTAACAATACGTGGTTTAGGCAAGGCCAGGCAGGCTCCTGAGCCGGTCTTCAGTGTTGCGGAAGAACTTGCATTCCAGAACTTTCGGTCGGTTTTCCGAACTGGCTTAGTTGATCCCGCGCTTCTGAACGCTGTCATGCTTTCATTGTCATTCGCGGCAACTAGGGGCAGCATTGACCGAGAGTGTCTCGGATACAAGGGTCAAGCAATTGGCTATATTCGTGAGAAGATGAGTTCTCTGGATGAAGCCGCTTCCGAATCAACCATTGGAGCCATTTTGCTACTGACCGGCGTGGAGGTCTGTAAACCTTAGTCTTTGGACTATCCCGGTGTCTCGAGCTGCGTTAAGCTGATACTTCATGTCCAGGCTTGCCTTGGGATGACATCTCAGGTCCAACTTCACATGGGGGCAGTGCAGCTCATACTTAAGATGTGTCAATCGAAGGGCCTTTATCTCACTGGAGGGATCAAACGGGCCATATTCTGGTAAGTAAGGATGCAATACTGCTGTGACTTACTCTTACACTAGCCAACAGGCAAGACCTACATTCCTCGATTTTAGCAGGGTCAACTCGCATTGTTGATCACACGACTTTCGCCGAGCTTCAATGGACAAGGGATTCATTCACTCCAAACTTCTTTCGGGTGCCACCAGGATTCCAGACGCGTTCCCACTTATTCACCAAAGAGTTCATCGAAGTGCTTGAAGATATACATGCATTGCAATGCATTCGTGACATTCCCCATTTCTCAAAGGGTAACGTAATACTGATGACGCGCATCAATAATCACACAGCATCCATCCAATCCAGACTTGTGGGCTTGCCGAATACCTCTCCTTTCCTGGAGTGTTGTCATCTTGCGGCATATGTATCCTCAGTCATGCTATGCTGCACGGTCTGGTGCGCTTTAGTGATTCCGGTAGGTGAACCCCAGATATCGCAAAATCTATTTCTCCTACCAGACTTGTTTATTCGACAGATATGTGAGTATGCTGACCTTAGATTCCGCAGTCCTATGTTTCCTCACAACTACTCCGCAAAGTACAACAGGCGAACAACGATCCCATATGGGATGATCACCCTGATTTATTGATTTGGATCCTATACATCGGCGGGGCATTTGCTCCGGCAGGGACGGTACGCTCTGGATATATCCAGCTGCTGCGCTCGAACAACACTGCCAGATTTGGAGACTTGTACGGATCATGGCCAGAACTGCTTGAAATCTTGACACAGTTTACTTGGTCAGAAAGAGCATTCATGTCGCAGGTCAAGGCGCTCTGGGAAGAGACGTCAGCCTAACGAGGTTTCATACATATATTCCTAGGAGTAAATTTGAGTAAGCGGGCAGTGTCGCTTTTCTTGGAGAAGATGCAGCCGATAGGGAGTCCGGACTTCCCCGGGCAGCTTTCCTTAAAAAAGCCGGAAAAGGAGGGTAATAAATTTGAGACACATTTGCTTTCTCCTCTCTCTCCTGCGGTCGACTTGGCCTTTCTTCTCTACCCCCATTGCCACCAGCTTGCATTCTCTGGAACGTGATAGTTCGGTACTGGTATAAGGGGATTATAACTGCAGTTGTATGGAATCCAGCTCAAGCTGATAACCTAATAACCTAGTAGTTACAATTGCACACGGAGCTGGAATCAAGTACCTGCAGAGGCTCAGATCCCTCAATCACTACATCTTTTCCGTTCAGAGCCTGGACGCTAATAGTTCCGGCTGTCATATCGGTGAGCGTAAACCTGTTGAATCCCGCAACAAGATCCTTTTTCCCAGCTGAGTTGCACCACTTGAAGCAGATATAGTAAGACCGATCTGACCCTCTGCCACCAGAATAACGTCCTGAAAAGTCAAATCAGTGTTAATCAGAACAGAACAGCATAATTTTACATATTGCTATCACGTTGTCAGCATTATCAATCCCGTCGAGTTTGCCAAATCCGTCCGGAGAACAATCCGTGATCATCAACAATGTATGATGCTAGAAGACACCCTCAGCTGTAGTGCCGTTGGCTGACACCATCTTCTCGATGCTCGTGTCTCCTTGCTTCCAAGCCTGGATAAAGAAAGGAAGAACCTCCCAGTAGCCAGTGTGGTTGTATCCATCGGTATATGCAGGAATCGCACCTCCATCCATGACTTCAGACCATAAGTTTCCCATGTAGTGGCTCTCGCCAGCGCCGTTACATGTCTAGATTTAGAGCATGTCTAGCCACAGTCAAGTTCGACTACCAGGCATATTGATCTGACACTAGTCAGCTCAAACCCATCTCTGTGGGCATCGCAGGCATCGCAGGCATACCAAAATTGATAGGGAAAGCGTCAATCTCTAGATTCAGGGCGTCAAGAATGTCTTTGCGGTAATGATCATTGCCGATGTTGGCAATCTAAGCCCGTCAGAAATCGAGTGAGCTTCCGTGGTTCCATAACAAACCATATAATGAGCAAAACTACACATATTAATGTCATCCTTCCACCCTCCTGCAATTACCATGTCGCCACTATGTGGAAAATTAATTCCGTAGGTATGAAACATTTCATTCAGGTCATTGTTTGGCATTGTAAGAGTATTCCGTGAAGCTAGGCATGTTGCAGACCAATCTTCCGAAACGAGTGAGCTGATAAAGATAAAGAATATAAAATGATACCGATTACGAAGTAGTCAGTGCATTATGTGTCATTCACTGCTGCAATAATCAGGGGCCTGGCTAGTTTTGCCGAGGGTTTGACATCAGATGACTTGACGACATATCTGGTCATGGCAATCAACATCAACCGTGAAGGAAGAGGGGTAAGAGCCCATGCAGCAAAGCCTAGCCGCTTACGAATCAGAAGTGGACCACAGTATACAGCAGTTACTCTCTGATCTTAATGTATTGTTGACTCGTGTGCGAGATAGTGTGATTGATCTCCCCTGGGAGCACAAGTATATGTTCACATTATTCTATGGCATGGATCTAGACTTGGATTTCTAGTTAAATAATGAGCCTTGTTGTCTTGAGACACCACGGTTGAGTTCATAAGACTTGAATTAATGAATAGAAACAGGCATCCAGCTTTCAAATGGGCTACAGATTCTTACTCTATGCTAACAACCATATATACTGTTCTGTACCGTGATAGGTTTATAGAAGCATGCGCCTAGGTTAAGCTAGGTATGCAACTGTGAAATAAGTCGTCGCTGGGAGGATACATCACTGGGAGGATAGATGATGAGTAACAGGTATGATAATTGAGAATGTAAATATCTGATTCGAAAGAGAAGGGTTTGCGTTTATATCTTGGTGATCACCGACAACGAGCCTTCATCCAACCCAAGGTTGGCCCCGCCTGCGAATAATCTCAGATACAAATATTGCCTAAGCCCCATCGATAGTGACTCGGTATTGGGTGCCCGACTTCTGAATATCAATCGAAGTGTAGGTTTGAGGGCGAAGGGACCTTGAAATGGAAGTGCTCCCGGCAGTTATGGTATACTTGTACGTGAGGCCGTTCAAGGGACCGCTGTTAACGAACAGGACCGTGTATTTGCCGTTGCCATCAGGTGTAATCCGGTATGTGAAATCTGCGTTCCCGTCGACATAGACCTCCGTAGGCCAGTCGTGGACTTTATCGTAGATCGCCCTGGCTTCGATGGTGTTCTCGGAGCGGGGACTGTTCTTCAATTCAGGGGAGCGGTTGGCGATTGCGGCAACTCCATCCTCGCGAACGGCGAGACCGGCAGTGTTTCCTTGGTCGCTTGGGACGAGGGCCGCTGGGAGGGCAGAGGCAATGGCAATGAAGTTGAAGAGAGAAAGGACGCGCATTGTGGCGAGATTTTGAAGAATAGACTTGTTGTTGTAAGGTTGGACTGATTGATCTATGTCGAGAGGTTGATATATTTTCTCAATGACGAGGAACACGGCGGCTTATATAGGCAGGCGCATACACTCTACGGGGCTGGTGCTGTTTCTGTCTATCGCCCGAAAGGTAAAGCGAAGACGGACTCGGACTACTTAACGCCGGCTACATCACACAATCCGTCGATCTTTGCCGTGCCGTATGCGAGCACGGAGCAATTGCTCTAAGAATGAGCCAAAAAGCCGGGTACCCAACAGTTCAGCAGATCATATTGCGCAATATAGGTGGAGTCTACCAGGAATGTCGTATTTATGCGGAAGCGACCTTCCAAATCTTGACCAAGGCCGTTCCCATACAAGAGAATACCACCACGTCAACCGTGGGAAAACCCCGTACATGCTATGCTACGATTTTGAAGTCTTTGGTTCCCGTATGTATCTCGTATTGCTTCTAGGGCCTGTTGTTTCAGTGTGTGAGGGGTCATTTTACCAGATACTCGCGCCTTGACCATGTTGGGGAGACTCTACCGGATTCGACACCATAATGAAGGATAGTAGCAAGTAAATCTCTCGGCATAGGCAACCTATCCTTCCACTACTGCGACGTAAGGTTCCTTCTAAAAGGCCCAAATATCTCGGCTCCTGCCGTGAGATGAGGTGTTCCCTGTCACCTTGCAGGGTCCACAGAAGCAGAAGAGGAGCACCTTTGAAAAGCCAAGCTGCCAAGTACCGCCAAGAACTGCCATAATGCAATGCCGGCGATGGGGCCGAGGAACAAGTCTGCCGAGTTAAAACAAGCTTCCACTAGAAACAAAGCGTGACTAACGCCACGAAAGCTTCACTCGCTCGCTGCCTTCATTTCCCCAGCCCTTTCTAGACGAAACCGACGTTTCCCTACTAACAAGCTAGCGCACTTGATCACGACTCTGATTAGGCAGTCTCCGGTACAGCCCACAACGGTTTCAAATGTTAGTTCGTCTACAGTATCTCGTGGTTCTAGAAGGTGAAAGAAGGATGAGAGGTCTAAGTTATTCATTGAAGAAGGCAACCTGATTGGCACCTTTTGGTATTTTGATACTTCATTCTTTGCCGCTGAGCTGGGTACCTTTACAGCGTTTTCCAGGGAATAACTACATAAAAGTGGAATATTGGGTTATGTACTAAACTAACACTTGAAATCCTTGTGCTGCAGAATTCGGTGGCCTATTCTTGTGAAACACCGCAGCTGTTAATCGCGCGGGGCTGCATCCACCGCTCGAACCGGGACCGAAACGGTGAGTTGAATTCGCCGAGAGGTGGCGGGCCTCGCTGGCTTAGTCAACACACCTTGTGTAAGATTATTCGGGGTTTAGAAGCTGATGAGGTGGATGCATGGCTTTAAGGCTTCTCCTGCAGCACTGACAGAGAATCAATAATAGCTGATACAGATTACCAGTTCTTGGCAGTGGCAATTGCAGCTCCGCTTCGAAGCGTAGACTTGTGGTGCATGGGAATTGGATGCAACGCTGCGAACATTATAAATAGTTGTATAAACCTGACTTTCTTTCGAACGTGACTCCAGATCAATCACATCAGAATCATCATCTTTCTATGAACCAGCGCGTTTCTCAGCATCTAGCCATGTCTTTCAGCAAGCTTCTAGCTGTTGCTACGGTCTTCCTCGCAAGTGCTTCGGCATTTACGTATGAGAGGCTGGATCGAAACAAATCTGTCAGTTGAAGAAAGTCAACTCCATTTACACACAGACTGACAGTCTGTTAGATGATCCTTATTCTCGACGAACAAGTCGGCCTGTTCAACCTCGTACGGGATCTTGAGCCTATCTATTTCAGGCAGAACATCCTCGCTCATGCGGCGTTGGCGAAGGCCTTTGACCTGCCCGTCGTGATGAGCACCTCTGCCCAAACGGGTAAGTATCTAGCACAGTTCTCTCGTCTAAAAATTGTGCTAATCAAGATGATCAGGACCCAATGGCCCCCTGCCAGGAGAGATTCTTGAAATGTTTCCCGATGCACCTCTTATTCAACGCCCAGGCCAGGTCAACGCGATGGATAATGCCGATGTACGACAAGCCATTGCACAGACAAACAGGACCCAAATAATTATTGCCGGTATTTTGACAGACATTTGTTAGTTGACGATTCACACTCGTAGCTCCCATGTTCTAGACGTGGCCCTGCTTGAGACGACAAGATGGCTAACCCTCACATAGGTACCGCCTTCTGTGCCCTCTCCCTCCGAGAGGCTGACTATTCTGTCTGGGCCAACATCGAGGCCTCGGGAACTACAAGTGACATGGTTCGTGATGCAGCAAACGACAGAATGAAGGATGCTGGCGTGCACTTGGTTTCTCTGGGAGCCATTTTTGGAGAGTTGATGCGCGACTGGCGTACGCCCCCGAGCGGCATCGGTGCATTCAGCTATCTGGACTTGTACAACCCAGCCATCGGCATGCTGGTCAGAGGTCATACCGCTGCGATTGAGAACGGCACTATTAGTCCAGGTCAAACCGACCTGCCGTAGAGATCGCTGTCGTTCAAATGAAAGGCAGACAAAAGGGCGGTTTCAGAGCTTGAGTTAGGAAACTAGGGGTCAGGATTAAGCATGTTTCCATCGGACAGTTCTCAGACTTATGTCAGCTGAGAAATCCAAAAAGGGGACGGAGGAGATTAAATTCTACGTAGATTAGCTAAATTATTAGCATGAAAGTTTTACCAACTCCGTGTATATCTCCCAATGTCCTAAATCTGATAGCCATGATTGAAAAATGGGGTAGACATTGAAATTGCTTATAATAAAGAAAGATAAAATGGTTTTCCTGCTAGCAATGCTAAATGCCAAGATAGCTTTCTTTGTATGTTAAGTCAAGGCAAAACAAATGATTGTGAGCAAAGGTATTGATCAAATTAATAGAAGGGAAAAAGCAGGCACTTCCACTAACTGCGTTTGTTGTTGCTCTAAGTAGGAGCCACTGACTACAAGTCCTACTGCCATAAAAACCCAAATGTCGGAAATCATCAACACACCGGCCATGCAAAGAAGACCAGACAATTCTATGCCCAAACCATCCCACGAGACGACTATACTTGCGAGATAACATCTTTCCTTAAGTGATAGGCAGCAAGCCCGACAGATAAAGGAAATCCTAGATCGTTCTAACCATCTCCACTGAACCAAAGGCCGTCTTCTGGGCCATAAACGACCCCTTTGCTACAATCCCACCCTGGTAGGCGATATTGGAAGGAGACCTGTCTCCAAACATTTCCTGGTCGTCGTGAAGGGGGAATATTTTCAGATGGTCCCCATTTAAAAACTTCAAATCCTAGCTCAGCAGATACGTGATATTCGACGTGGGGGAGGTCCAGGTTCTGTCATGGGACGCTTCGAATTCGAAGGAAAGAATTTGCGTGCCCCATTCGTGCATACCGTGACCAATCTCCACTGTCCGGGGAATGGCAAGTTTCAGTCGATCGCCCAGACGCTAGCTTTGACATCTGATTTAGGGAAGTTGACTTCAAGCCAGGCCCAGTTGCTGAGAGGCGCGCCATAGGAGGACTGGCGATCATACCAGGAGTAAACAAGTTGTCTTGGTCGATGTCCAAGGCGGTCTGGTACAAATTCAACGTACCAGTGGCTCTATAACTCGGAAGGGCCTACACACCGTCGTCTGTAAGGGCCTTTAACCTGAAGCTAGGGTAATTGACTAAAAATCTGCTCGGATCGACAAAAGACTTAGGTAAAGGAAATAGCTGAGATAGACCCAGTGAGACTCGGTGAAGTTGAGAGGATACCGCTTTCTAGACTGTCACTTCATGTTAGCCTCAGTTAAAAGTCTGTTGATAGATGCTACTGACATCTGCGTATGATTTGGTAACCTTTGGCTTGAGGAAGTATAAACCTAAAAGCTTCACAGAGGCTGGCCAAGAAAGCAAGCCGCGTTCCCAGAGTGTATAGCAATTGCTCTCCAAATTCAAGGTATGGTTTATTATCATGTCAGACAGCTAGTGTCGTTCATCTCCACTAGGAACATACGTACTCAATCATTTTTAACAGTCACCTTGCGATATCTGACAACTTCGGTACCACTCTCATCGAAAGTTCGATCGGCAACGATCTTGTATCCACCAATTCGAGGGAAAACCTTGGTCCAAAAAGCCCAGTACACTCCTCCCAAAATCAAAACCGCCACTCCGACAACAGGGAAAACGTAGTAAGGGTACCCGTCCGCGTTCCAGCTACCCTCTGGTGGGATAAAGGGAACTAACGCCAGGAAGATGTTGGAGAGAAGGTAGAGGACGGAGATGGGAAGAAACGTATGCCAGGGCGAGGTCCAGTTTTCGGATTTTGTCCATTGAAGGTAGATAAGACCGGCAGTGACGAAGCCGTTGATCCAAGAACCGGGGTAGGTGTATCTAGGAGCCTATTGTTAGCTAACTTTTAACGGATACGAGGGAGGAGTCGACGCACAGATTGACAATAAAGTTGTACGCTGGGCCTGCAGGAGGGGCAACGAGGACAATTACAGTCACGATCCAATGAATGAAGAGCTGCATCTGGTTAGGATAGGTTGAGTAACATCGAAGAAAAACTTACAGATGCAGCTGGGGCGTTGAAAGGACGGTTCGATGCCCAGAAACGACTGAATGGCAGCATCCCTTCCTTGGCCAACTCCTGGTTCAAGCGAGAGTGTGCGAACGAGACGGCGAGAACGTTTCCCAAGTTGCTCAGCGCGACAAAGGCAGGCAAGCTGCGAGCCGCGGCACTCTTTCCAAAGATGTTGCGGAAGAACAGGCCAGCGACAATGACTTCAGACTTGGCGAGATCCGACTTGGGGATGGCGGCAAAGTAGGCGACGTTGGCGAGCACGTAGAGGATCGTGACGCCACCGATGGCCAGAGGTGCCGCGATTGACAGTGTCTTTCGAGGGTGCTTGAGTTCACTTAGCACATAATTGGCATTCTCCCATCCTTTATAGCTGTAAATGATGTTGAGGAGGGCGTTTGAGTAGGCATATGCTCCTCCGCCTCCGTAACCATCTCCAGTCTCGATCTTGAAAGCGTTGTCGAAGTTGTGTGGGTTCGGTACGAGTCGGTGCCCTGCAAGGGCGGCAAAGCCAGAAAAGACGATGAAAAGCAAGATGACGACTTTGAAAATCCCAAGGACGTTGAACAGCCTAATTCCCCATTTCGGCAACGTGCTGTGGAGGACAACGGCAATGGTTACGCAAAGGATGGCAAGACCACGAGCCTCCCAGCCGTCTGGAACCTCGCGACCGGATGCGAAAAGAATGTATCTGCCAAAAGCAAGAGAGTTTCCGGAAGAAAAGCCAAGAAGAATCATCTGCGAGGCCAGAACACATGTCGCGAGGTATCGTGGTCGACGATAGACGCGTTCGAGATAGTTCTTTTCGCCGCCGGAGCGAGGAATTGCAAGGCCGAATTCCAGGAACACACTGAGCCCGAAGAAGGTGAGCAAGCCGCCAATAACCCACAGCATCAGACTGATGCCGACGGAGCCGGTCGCTGCAAAGATGCTGGACGGGGTTGAGAAGACTATAGCTTTCGTTAATTGCAAGTATAATAGTTGAGAGCCGGTGAACCTACTTCCAGTTCCGATCATCTTGTTCAGAATCAAGAAAACAGAACCAGTGATGCCGATCTTTCTATCTTCGGTGTAGGAGTACTGCTGAGCCTCTATGGTGCTGTCATGGTCGGTGTGGTGCTCATCCTCGCTCCCGCCCGTCTTCTGGCCCACCTCGGCAGTCAGCGGATCCTTGGCGTGTTCTGCCATTTTAACGATTGAAACGATGAATCTTTGGTGGAGATAAATCAGGATGAGGACGGCTTCCCACGATACTTAAATGCTTTCGGGCCCTTCAGCGTTACCTCGCGTCATCACATTCATCGTTGACGTGTGCCGTGGCTGGGAGTGAGACGAGCCAGCATGATCAGGTCCCGACATGGTCCATCCAAACAGTAAGGGCAGGTGTGTACAGTATCTGCGCCTCAGCAAGGATGTATGGTTGCCGCTACATGTGCATTCCGGGCGATGTAACCGAGCATGTAACGTCAAGATTCCTTTGCCCATTGCATATCGACCAGGCCACCCATGCGCTGACGCTCGGCCTTCCTATTTCTTTGCACCGGGCCCTCAGAGTCGCTGCGGCGGCTCTTGGCAGAGGCCAGTTGCGGTAGTTGGGTGTGGTCGTTTGGTGTGGCGACGGGATGTCGACATCAAGCCCTGGACTCGCGGAATGGCTTGGGCCGGTCGATCATGCCCCGGTTGTTGCTCGAAGCGGAAGGTGGCTAGAACCTGGGCCAGAGATTGGCAGCGCAATTGCTTGGGCCTATTAGGCTTTCTTCTTTAGCTTTGGAATATGCTCATAAGCTTATGGGTACCTGGGGTAGCACGAGCTAGGATCTGGGTGAATCGGCGAGATTGTGTGAGGCATTCCCACCGATCACAGGACTTGTACGCCACCGTCGTCCGCATGCATTGTGTATCCGCCAAGACATCTACTTTGGTCTGCTGAACACTAGTGGACGTTAGGTAAAATAAGCAGTCGACGGTGTAACCGCGCCCAACGAAGCACCATGTCACCAATGATACAGGTGGATAAGTCGCAGTGTCAACCATTGTAGTCACTCCTTATCATCACGTGTATATGTAGCGTCTCCGAGCAGACTTCGTAGCAGACTTATTCTCGGGAAGATCGCCTCTCCAGTCTCACTGTGCTGGAGTTGTTGGAAGCCGAATGCATTTTTCGCCCAGTTCTTGTAGCCGCATTGAAAGCAATGTAAGTGTATGTATATGGAGTGTAAGATCACGTGTTGTTGCGTTCATCAATACTTTCATGACTATTCTGAACTTGGTCAAGATTTGGTTTGATCCGGACTGTCTAGGGTAGCTGAGTGGCCAAGACATATCTTAAACAGCATCTGTACGCTCGCCAGAACAGCGTGATCTCTTCAACGTCAAACTCCTCCTCTCTCGATAATTTAGTCATTCAAGTCACGATAACATCCTGTTTACAGCTACTAGAACCTCGGACCCAAGGAGTTACTGCCAAGTCTACTCGCCCCGTGAATCTACCGTGGCCGATGTATTTCCGATGCTTAGCCATGCGGTCCGACATGCCGAGTGGGGTTTGATTGACGAGATGCAGCCATTCACAGGTCACTCGAGAGTACCTGACATGACATTTCTGTTCCTCATGACGCGGATCCTTCATCCTTCCTCTCCTTTTAAACCCTACACCGTCTAGAAGTATCTGGAATTGAGACCTGAACTTCTCATTGTCGACTTCTCTGTCTAATATTTTGAAGCCCGCAATGGCGACGACCACGGAGCTTGCACCTGGCCTGGTTTCCGAGAGCTATGAGCTTGCCGACCGTCCAAACAACGCCTCGGCAGGCCGAGAGGAACCCCCAGAGCCCCCATCAAACGCAACCGATTCGAAACTTGACCGAGCGACCATCTTGAAAATCACGAGCGCAGCGTTTTCATTCTTCGTTGCAGGTGTGAATGATGGCAGTGTCGGAGCCTTGGTCCCATATGTCATCCGGGATTACGGGATCAACACGGCCATAGTCTCATCAGTGTGGGAGACGAGCGCAGCCCACCCAACAATGATCCATAACCACTGACAGTTCCGTAGGTATGGAGCCAACTTCATGGGATGGCTGTCGGGAGCCATGACAAACACCCACCTCTCGCAAAAGTTCGATCTCGGCTGGATGCTTCTGCTTGGTGCGGTGCTACAGGTGGCTGCGCATGCTCTGCGCGCATGGGGCCCCCCGTTTGTGCTGTATACCATCACTTTCTGGCTGGTGAGTCTTGGCCAAGCCTACCAAGACACCCACGGCAACACCTTCGTTGCTGGCACTAAAGGGGCACATCGGTGGCTCGCTGTGATCCACGCCATGTATATGGCCGGGTGTCTTTGCGGCCCCTTTGTCGCGACAGCAGTGGCTTCTGCGGGGGAGACCTCTCACTGGTATCTGTTTTTCCTTTTCCCCCTGGCAATAGGCCTTGTCAACGTGGGTCTTGTGTTCGTTGCCTTCCGGGACAGCGTTGGATACAGACGAAAGCAACCTCCCAATGATGCCACGAGTGCTGTAGATGCAGAGCTGGCTCCTGCTCCAGAGAGTACCTCTGAGGATGACGGTGCATTCGGCCTCATTAAAGAAACACTGAAAACACGGAGCGTTTGGCTACTGAGCCTATTCTTCTTTTGCTTCTTGGGGGCAACACTAACCGCCAATGGTTGGGTTGTCGAATACCTCGTTGTTGTTCGCGATGGGAACCTGTCGCAAATGGGCTACGTCCCGGCCGGTTTCAATGGAGGCTCACTGCTCGGGAGGCTGCTTCTGGCAGAACCCACCCATCGATTTGGAGCCCGAAAGATGATCTTTTTATTCAGTATTTTGAGCATCGGTCTTCAACTGTTGTTCTGGCTGTAAGTGCTTCCCCGGGACGCGAGGAATATGGCTAATCGAAGTTAGGGTACCCAACATTATTGCGGCTTCCATTTCGATCAGTCTTTTGGGATTTTTCATGGGACCCTACTTTGCTACAGCAAGCCTCCTGCGAAATGTGTCGTTGATCCGGATGCTGACAATATGGACAGGGAATCTCGGTCGGATCAAAACTGTTTTCGCCTCGAATTTATTCCACGGCCTTGGCTTTCGTGTTTGTGTTTGCACAACTAGGCGGCTGCTTTTTCCCCATTATAACGGGTCTTATTGCGGCCAAGGCGGGCGTTGGAATCCTGCAGCCGATGCTGTGTGCGCTTTTGGCAGCAACTACAATCAGCTGGCTGCTTGTTCCGAAACCGAAGGACAGTGAAAACACGTCGCTCCACCGGGAGTAGGACAACGAAGGGTACAGCAATGGCGATGTGGCAAGCTTGAGACTGTCGCGGTCGAAGATGCGCTGGATTGTCAAACAGAAATGACAAATAGCTGCCATGTATCAAATGTTCACCAAGCCGGAATGGATTTGTGATGAGATTGTGGTTGAAGGTATGTTATGTGGTAGTATATCACATCCTAATGAGGTAATTGGAACTTGGAACAAAAGGGAATATCCGTTTTGATTCTCGACGCGCAACTCGAGGAGCAAGCTAGAGGCTAGATGGTCTAACGGGTTTTCCGAGGGTAGACGACCGATAGCAATACGCACTGTGGTTCTGGATCAAGTCCGGTTTGTATGCCAAAGAGTGATTCGCGAACGTTGCTATGAGATGTAACGAGCACGTCGGTTGCTCCTAGTCCTAAAGCTCCTAAAAAAGAGCTAATTCCATGTCCCTACAGTTTACTCGTCGGTGCTTGATGCTGCAACAGACGAGCCATGAGTGGCAAGGACAGGTCGAAGAGAGTCGGCCGTGTGGCAGGAGGACGGTGAGTCTTTTGGACAGACAAGTTAGGACAACACAGCTGATGGTCACGTCTTAGTAACGCGTGAACTTCCTCAACCACGGGTCAAACTGCCTCACAGAGAAGACAAGAACCCCCCTTTCCAACCCCGCGGCCAGCCCTCAACTCAATCGGGAGGCAGTAGGGTTGCTCCGGGTACATGTCATCGAAGACTCGTCGCCAGGACTGTTCCTTAACCTCCGCGTTGTGGCATGCTCTTCGGCTACGACACGGGAGTTACCTCTGGTGACTTGGTTGTGCTCGAAACCAATGTCGACGCGGACTGTTGAGACCGTGGGAAAAGGAATTCTTCGCGGCTCTGTGTGCTGTATGCTCTTTTCCATGGAACATTACATGAAGCGCCCCAAGCTGGTCCCCCAACTACCAAGGGACATCTTGAAGATTGCCCCCATCTAATTATATTGCAGAAATCACTTCTTCCAACTACCGCGGCCGCATGTATCCGACCGCGAACGAGCAGCAGATCCAGAAGATGGTTGCTCATTTTCAACACGGCGTCACGCAGTACAAGGCTCTTAACGAGGAGGTCTCTGTTCGCACCGCTCTCAAGAGCCTTGTTATAGTGGCTCCCAGCCACCAGCAGCCATTGTGGCCTGCGGACTGATACCCTTCTGGCAACTCTGCGGCTTCAACATGCTCATATACTACTCCGCCACGCTATTCCAGATCGTGGGCTTCAACAACCTCATTGCCGTCCGGACCATCGTCACAGCTACCAACCGAATCTTGAATTTCCTGTCCATCTTCCTCATCGACCGCGTGGGACATGGTAGACTGCTGCTCTAGACCATGTGGGGAATATCTGTCTTTGAGCATGCTGGATATGTTATCAAAGGTGATGAAGTCAAAGTCTACGGCTCTAGGCGAAATTCGTTTCAAAAATAGGCTGCTCTAGGGCTAGCATTTAGTTTTGTACGCTGGAAACTTATTATCTGATAACTAAACTCATTTTTGATTATCCTGATCACTACTACCATCCCAACTCGAGTCAATTTTGACATCCAACGCCAACAACATTTCCACGTTAAGTAAGCTCATCAGTCTTCTCTGGGCTTCACCTTGACATGAAAGTTAGTTGGGCGCCAATTGAACCAACCGTCCTGATGGAGTTGATATCCCGGGTCGTCCAGCTCAAAGTCAATCTCTTTGATAAACTTCGTCATCACAATCATGGTCCACAGCCACGCGTAGTGCTTCCCGATACACTCTCGCTTTCCATTCCCGAACCCCTTCTTCACTCCCGATGGCAACTTGTCGTATGCCTCGCCTACCATTCGCTCTGGTCGGAAAGCCAACGGGTCTTCAAATACGGCGGGGTCGCGGTTCACTCCGGCCAGGACAATGATCATGGCTTGGTTGTGAGCGACTTGGTACTTGCCACCTCCCAGCAATACTGGGCTCTTGCTCTCACTCGGAATAGGCTCAATGTTGAAACCAGGCGCGGCAAACGACAGGCGGAGTGACTCGCGCACGATGCCCTCGACGTATGGGAGCTGTGATATATGGTCATACGTCAAATCCTCGGACCCCACGACTGAATCAATCTCCTTCCGTGCCGTGGCTACAACGGCCGGGTTCTTCAGAAGATAGTAGATAGCCGTGGAGACTAGGCATGGCGCCGTGCTACTCCCGATTGGCATTGACACAATCTCGTCGATGATTTGTGATTCAGTCAACGCCTTTCCTGTCTCGGGATCTTTGGCATTGAGCATGGCAGCGATGAGATCCTCGTTGTCTGTGGGGTTGTCCTTGCGATTTTGGACCGCATTTGCAGCGTATGTGCGCATCGTGGCCGTGGCAGATTTGAACTTGCTGCCGAGCAACCAATTGAGGAAGCCGGGTCGGTTGGGTCGCTTCATCGCTTCCGACGTCGCATCCTCCATTGCTTTGATCATTGGGTGCTCGGGGCCATCGAGACAAGAGAGCTTCTGGCCGAAGAGGACAAGTGTAGTAGCCTCCAGGTTCAGTCTGTTGAGTTCCCCCATGGCAGATATCTTGTTGTTGCTACCGAGGCTCTTCCACTTATGGATAAGCTCATTTGTTGTGGAGTGCATTGAGTTGAATCCTTCGGCGAGCGAATCTTTCGTGAGTTTTGGTGCAAGGATGCGATGGGCGATTCCCCAGCTCGGCTCATTGTCGTAAGCCGTGAAGAGGGCATCGTGGACAGCGTATCGAATCTCCACGATCGGACCACCCACGTACTTTCGGAATCGCTTCTCGTCGCAAATTTCCTCGGCGAGGGCGGCGCCAGCGACGAAGACGATGGTATGGCCGAGGACCTTGATCTGGAAGATTTCTCCGTATTTTTCGGCAAGAGTCTTCAGTGAGGCCCAGGTATTGTTTGGGTTGATATCGCGAATGTTGCCCAACAAGGGTAAGCCTGGCGGCTGAGGGATAGGTGTCGGCGAGGCCATGGTGTGATTTGTTTTTTGAGAAAGGAAAATGAGAAACCCTGGGCACACAGCTCCAGCAGCAGCTTGGGTTTGACCGCCTTATGAGCTGTCCCGAAGGCCCACGTCAGAGCCCATTCACTACCTGCCGCTGTCTCACGGTACTACGGCACAAGTAAGACACGGCACAT
Source organism: Neonectria hederae (assembly GCA_003385265.1). Taxonomy (NCBI): domain Eukaryota; kingdom Fungi; phylum Ascomycota; class Sordariomycetes; order Hypocreales; family Nectriaceae; genus Neonectria; species Neonectria hederae. The sequence goes on from QGQB01000013.1 coordinate 79,959, forward strand.
ATCACGGCTCCCCATTGGCCACGAGCCTCCCGCCCGCTGCACATGTCTCAGTAGAAGTGGAGTTGTGCAACCAGCTGAAGTCATCGCGATGGACTATCCCCGAGTTCTCATAGGCGGGCTAGTCTCCGGTGGTTGGGCCCGGGACCAGCCGCCGTGATGAGGCGGGCTGAACATGCCTTGAACCCGTAGATCTTGGAGCTTGCAAAGGCTATATATTATAAATGGCGGGTTGTAATTGGGCTGGGAAATTAACAAGGACAGAGACGGCATAGCTCCGAAGGGATCGCCACCAATAGCTCGATACCAGTGACGCAGTTCAGGTTTCCCCTGCACGTCAATTATAGTAGCATGAAACTATCATTTATCGACGTCAGGACGCTTCTATGCCACTTCAAATTTTCATTGCCCTCGGTCTTCCGGAGCGCCCATAGGTCCCTAACCAACCCTGATAGGTGAGTCCAGATGGCGAATCCCGACCTGTTCGCAAAGACCTCGAGGCACTTTAGCACGCGATTCTGCGGCATGGTGTGACATGTCTCAAAGGCGATGATGGCGATTGGCCACAGCATCGGCGAAAACGGGCGATTAGTGCTCGTTCCCAAGGCTTCGATGTGGTGCAGCGATTGCTCGATCAATGGCTGGACGTCCTCTATGGGCGAGTCTTTCACCGTGCGCTTCATATAAATCAATGCCGCAAAGTAATACGTGTAGCCGTGGTGGTAGACAAGATCGCAGTACTCTTTACCGTTTGACGCGCTGGGCTTCTTTGGCGCAGAAAGATAGAGCTCAAGCTCCAGTCGGTCCAGGTTTTGAGGAGACCTCGAGGTATGCTGAACGGAGGTTTGGCCATTCGAGCGTTTGTCCTCCATCTGAATCACTTTCATGGCATTGAGGCACTGCAGGATCGACTGAGGCAGACCAAATGCCATGTCCAAGATGTACGGCCCCGGTTGTGACGCGGGATCGTAGTGGAGTTCCCAAAAGGAAGCTTCGTGGCCATCCAGTAGAAGCTGGGATTGCACAAGAGTCGCCATGCCTGTGAACATCTGATAGATTACCGATGCTGATTCCGTCTGGTGCCAAACTTGAGGGTTGATGTGGTTCACCCATTCTACAGCTCCCCGGAAGTGCAGGCGCCAGAACGGAGTGGGCACCGTGATGGCTTCGTTCAAAATACACATGAGAAGGGACGCAAGAACGGGCACACATTGGCTGAGGTCGTCGGACTGGATATTCTGGCCAAGGTGAGTGATTCCTAAGTTATGATGTTCCAGCGCCACATTCTCAAGCGTGCGCCTCGATCCCGGCGTGCTCTTCGTCTGCGACAGGTGGAACGCAGACGCAGAACAAATGAGATGGAACAGGGCTGTTGCACCGGTCGATGATTTCAAGTCTGCCCGGGCCCCTTCGAGGGCAATCGGCATCATGATCGTCCGCAGGGGATTATGGATTCCCGGGACCGGGTTCAGAGCATCGCAGAGATGTAGCGTCCAGTGTTCCATGAGCTGGCACTGGAGAGCAGGGTTTGGCAGGACGTCGAGATGTCGTAAAGGGGCTTCGATATTGGGCATCCGTGTCTGATGGTGGCCTTGATTGGGCGGGTACACCGAGGGTGGTGAATTAGATCGCCGTTGGGGAAGCCATGTGATGTCTTGATAGCTGACGTCGATGTCGTTGGAGGTTATAGGTGTGGGGATCTCGCAGCTAGTTACGATAGGACCAGGAGAGTGGTCGTTGTGTTGTGTATCATGTTGGTTATCCTGGCCATCGGGTTGTCCCAGTCGCGTCTGCGAAGGCCCATATGAAGCTCTCGAAGCCAAGCCTTGGCCCAGAATTTTGTACGAGTCAAACAACCGGGAGCTCAATCCGCCATCGGGAGATTCGTCCTCGAGGGCAGGACCTGGATCAAGGCCCATTGAGCCCGTTGCGTCATGCTGCGTCGAGCTCCTTGAGGGCGCCGTGGATTCTCTACTGGCTCTCCCGTCTCCCTGGTCGATTGAGTTTTCGCGCGAGTTGAAGACAGTGCTCGTTGGCATGCGCCTGGCTTTCCTCGAGGATGGCCCCCGCAGCCTGAAGTTCGACGGGTCACGCACCGAGGTCCATGATAGCCTCACGCCGTAGCCTTCGCAGCTAACGCCCGAGCGTTGGCAGCGGTTGCAGTTCGGTCGTGTCTCGTCGCACTTGACATGTTTGGCTCTGCAGGTCCAGCACCCGGAAAACGTCTTGGTGCGAGGCTTCCGTCCCTGGGTGGAGTCAATGTCGGATTGTGCGCTCTCGTGCATGTTCTGCTGTGTTTTGGAAAAGGCAGGATGAAGTGACCGCCGCTGTAATCATGTAATATGCATGAATGGGGCGGCGTCCTTGATCGGAGTTTTTGGCAAGAGAACATCTTCTGAAAAGTCGCCATCGTGCTCCACTCGCTGACGATTCGTTCTGCGAATCCAACACGAGCTCACCATCTAGACCTAATTAGTACTAAGTCATCATCCCTGACAGTGTTCCCCGCTCGATCCCAGCCATCAAGCTCCAGCTCCTGCTCCGATCCTCGACGCCCGGGCATCTTAAATCCACCTGATCGCATCTGCAGTTCCGCACGTTCCAGGTGTTGGTTCGAATGATGCCTGCATGCAGCTGATTTATTGCCGGGTGGTCTGATGCTTGTCGTCTCACTACCCAGAGAGTAGCAATTCTCTGAAGGTATGGATCCTGATCTCCCGGCAGTTCCGTACTTTGGGACCCGATCTCCAGGTACCGTACCATAGAATTGCATCTGCGTAAAACTATTTATACAGCAAAGAGCTGTCAGCCGCTATTTACTAGTAAAGGTAAGCTCCCAAACTAAGATTGCCAGTTGTATTAAGCTTGTGCTGATGGTCATCTGACCGCCAGTTGTTTGGCGACTAAGCTGCATGACAGCTCTCTCGCCCGCAGACACGAAGGTCAGCGAAGTTGCACAGGTCGTATGTCTGTGTGTTGAAGTACGAATGAAGTACCAACTTCTCCTAAGCTCATTTCAAATCATTAGTACGTAATTGCACTACCCGTTGGACATTCATTCGGTCTTATTTGCATGCACGCGCCGTACCCTACACCGACGCGCGTTGTGAGGTGCTGGTGTCCAAAATGGGGAGAGCGACAGCAAAAGTCGTTCAAGAAATCGATCTCTCACATTTTCACGTTCACATGACACTTATAATTCCGTCCGCGTGTTGGATTGGCTTGCGACAACGGGGTAACAAGGTGTCAAGGGGCAGGATCTGAGCACCTTGAACAAAGGACGAAAGAGGAAATTTCCCGAATAGGCAGTTGACCGCGACTCTCCACCAAAAACAATGTCCGTTCTCGCTCCAAACAAAGGCGGCGCATTTTTATATCGAAAGCATAACTAAATTTTATTAGTGATGATGGCACGAGGGCCGCGAAGCTTGCTCCCCTCGTTGGTGGACATTGGATGCTTGCTCATGCTGTGTATCGTGAGCGGACGCGTTGAATACGAGAAGATGCCTGCTTTCCCCTTCATTCTTGGATCCTTTCGGTGCGAACTGATCGTTATTCGTTATTCGTTGTTCATCGTCAGATCAACCACCGAGGTGCTCACTGTAGAAACACCACCTGACTCTGTGGTCGGTGAAGTTGGACTACGACTCAGTGTTAATAATAGGGTTCTCAATTAAAGTTGCATCGTGAGTTGCAGTTCAAGCGGCTGAAATATTGATGTGGTTCTTCCGTGAAGCAGTGCGGCCCCACTTCCTCAAATCATCTAGCCTTTATGACAGAAGAAACACCCTTACTGACGAGCTCACTATGAAGTCAAATGCCGAAGTGCAACGGTAAGTGTTGAAGTACGTGGCCTGCTCGTTGAATTTCATTCGGTCCCTCTCGCCGGCGTGAGCTTCCAAAAAAGGTCTAGATCATCACATGGCTAAATGAGGTGGTGCTTGCAGCTTCGCTCACACCCGGACGACCCATCGTTCCGAATAATGGGGCGGAAGGTCTCGAAGAACCTGGAACGCCAGGTACGGGAGTTCATGGCGTGGTATCCAATGAGTTACCTGGAGAACTGGGCCTTACAAGTAAAGCAAGCGGGACCTGCCAGCCCGACCCAGGACTAAGAGTGGGTGCTCCCGGACCGCGATCGCCTAAACCTATTGTGGCAATTCACACCGACGTATGGACCCCGACTGGAAGACTCGCCCTTACTAGATCGAGGGTTCTCATGACGAGACGTACCGCGCTCGTGGCTTTGATATAAAAGAGGAACTGGCCCATGAAGAAATTTCTTTGTTTGGTACTATATCTTGAGTGAAAGGACCTTGTCTGAATACTCGTCGCCAACTGTTCCATCTCGGGCTTTCTGACACCTCATGATAAATCTCGTCATCTCAATCACCAAGTCCTCGTCATATATAGCACACCCTGGTCGTACAGCCCGTCGCACTGCTCACGCACCATGCCGGACCTTACAAACCTTGTAAGGCCTCTTCGAAGCTTGCCATTCACCAAGGCCTCTCGAGAACGACATAACTCGGCAGTCTCGATCGATTGGACGATTGAAAGTTCACCTACCATCCTCCTCGGTAGCGACGAAGGCAGTCTACCGTCATTCCTGTCAGGCCAATTATCACTCAACATCAAGGAGGACTCCGCGGATATTGAAGGATTCAGCGCCAGACTTGTCGTCCACACTATTCAGAAGAGGCCTTTCAAGAACCGATGTGTCAACTGCAAGGATCAATCTGTTACGTTGCACAAATGGCAGTTCCTGACTCAACCGACTACTCTACGAAACGGTAGTCACCAGTTCCCCTTTTCCACCCTCATCCCAGACCATCTTCCGGCTTCCATGGATTCAGCTCTCCTATCCGTTTCCTACGAGTTCCTGGCCGAAGTCCACTTCAAGCCTAAAGACATGCCTAGCAGCGCTTCCCAAACAACAACCTTTAAACGCAACCTTACTGTCAGACGATGTCTGTCCGTTCCCAGTGGTCCTCTTTCATCAACGCGCAAGTTTGCTTCTGCGGGAATCAATGTCAACAGTCAAATCGACTCCATTATTCGGCCGGGAGGAGTTAACAAGGTTTCGCTCACGCTTGACGGCCTTCTTAATAACCCAGGGAATGGCCAGAACCACCAGCTTTGGCGTATCTGGAAGGGTTCTTGGCGGTTGGAGGAGAACATCAAAGCGGTTGCTAAGGCGTGTGAGCGACACAGCGATGCAGCGTCTGCGGCTGGGAATACGAACTTGGTTCGCAACAAGACCCGCCTTTTAGGGGAGAAGGACATCTACAGCGGATGGAATTCGAAGGATGCCGAAGGAACAGCTGAGGTGGAATTTAATTTCGACATCCGTCAAAATTCCAACAGTCCTCTACTCAGCTATTCATATGACACAAAGAGCCTCGACGGCACTGAGGTAACTCATTCGCTGGTTATCGAGCTCGTGTTTGTCAAAGAGCATTTCCCAGAAGGCAAGCCACATTTGGCAATTCGAACAGGCGTGGGACGCATCCTGCGCTTGAACTACCGGGTCGCCCTGGCTGATGACCCCGACATGGGTTCTGGATGGGTTGTCGAGAACCTGCCCTGTTACCAGGACGAATGGTCAAGTCCACCCGCCTATTTGGACGACGAAGTGCTTCAAGAGGAGATAATTTCGAATTGAGCAATTCTTAGCGATTTGAGGATTGACTAGCCGAGGGAAAACTTGAATAATTGGGAATGGGTGTACCAACAGATGATAGATGAATGAATGATACCAACACACACAATTAAGAGAAATCAAAACTGAAGATATGTTTGTGACCCTAAGTATCACTTCCACTGTCCCCGTAACACTCATGTTTTTACTTAAATGGAAAAAGCGGGGTGGTTTGGGATGAGACTACTCTACTAAGCTCTTGATGGCCTCCAGATCGCCTTTCCTCCATTCCTTTGCCTTGCCTTGCCATCTCTCACCCTTGCCTCCACCCTTGATATGCGGAACAAGTTCTTGAAGCTTTCTGACAACCTCCGACACTGAATCTTTCTGCCCAATGACCACAACAGGGCCTCCTCCTTGGCCTTCACCGCTAGCCAAGATGACGATACCCCCGTCTTTTACCTCATCTTTCACCTCGAAAACGACCATGTTCAAGAAATCAAGAGTATCTGAAGGTCGATAGACCCATGCGTTCTTTCCAGCCTGCAGAACAGCTTTCACTCGCTCTCCTTCAAACCTTGCAATCTCTGACAGCAAGCTTCGCTCGCGTTTCTTCAAATCCGCTGCAGTGTCACATACCTTTTTGATACCAGTTACGACTTCAGCAGGGACGCTTGATGAGGATGTAGTTTTCGCGATTGTCCGCAGCGCATTGATAGACTCGGTGGATAACTTTATAGCTCGGTCACCTGCAGAGAAGTACAAGCGGAAGTTCGTGGAATGAACTGGTTGAGCGAAGTGCAGCAGAATGAGAGAGATGTGTGAAGTTTGAGCTAGATGAGTGCCGCAGCATCTGGGAGTGTCACGTTAGTTGTGGATCGTGAGGTGGTTGAGGGACATACGTGTTGTGATCAATATCTCCGATATGGATGACCCGAACGAGGCCCTTGTCCTGATCATAATCACCAGGCAATTTGTTGGTTTCGGCGCCGTCGGGAGTCGTGACTGTAATGGCAACATTCTCGCGAATGATCTCATTACACCTGTCTTGGATGGTTTGCATCTCTGTCTGAGATGGTTTTCTAGGCAAGTCCACGTAGTTCATGCCACCATCTGTTCCCATGCCCCAGCCCAAAGTTTTGAGGTTTTCGTATGTGTCCATGACGGCAGAGAGCAAGTGTTGGCCAGTGTGCTGCTGCATGTGGTCCCATCGACGATTGAAATCAACGTCTTGGCGAACTTTCATGCCAGGAGTCAAGGCGTCTCCTACATGATAGATGCATTGGAGCCCCTGACGCTCGACACGCGTGATGGGGATCGGCTCTGGAGAAGGAGAAGACACAGGCAGGACAGAGCCGTAGTCACAGGGCTGGCCGCCACCTGGAGCCTTTGTTAGACCAGATAGGGAGACGGATTCCTCATGAAACTACCTTCGGGAAATAATACAGAGTCAGAAAACTCGACTAGCCACGAGTCTGGAGCGTCTAGAGGTGAGGAATCTGTTGCTGCCTGCTTCTTTTTCTGGCCTCTCGTCTGGTTGGCCTTAGGCGGTGAGAATTTGACGCATGATACCACTTCTGCCTCAATGGAGCGGAGGTAGGAGTCTCTCTGACATGCCAGTGCTCCCACGACGTGAGCCTGAGAGCTTGGAATGGACTCGATCATTCTGGACGGGTGTTTGCGAATTTGAAAGAGGAGTGATTGGACAATGGGGGAAGAATGGAACTCGAGGATGATAAGAGAGTGGGGCTTGCCGACTGCATTACTCGGATAAAATACCATCGGTATCCACAAGTATGGCGATAGAGCGGCTGATAATGAATCGAACCAGATGACGTCCGTCTGGTTGAATTCATCCAGTTGATTTATTTGATTCTACGTGAGGCTTTATCTTCGTGAATGCTACAATTCCGAAACCCACATGGTCAGGTTGAGAATCTGTCTTAGTGCGAATAATATCACTGAGACTGAGAAGGTCACTAGACTCCGTGGCTGGACTCAAAAGTTCGATGTTCCAATTAACACTGCAAAGAATGAGACTGGCTCCTCTATAAGTTAACCTAAAAGACCTCTATTAAGCTGCAACTTTGTTGCGCCTCCCGATGACTCAGTTTGAAGACCAATATGCCTCAATGTTTAGACAGCATGGCGATAATTCAAGGACTCCAGCATTTCGAAGTGGTACAAGTTGAAATGATGACGCCAATCAAGGCGTTTCGCCATCTATGGTTAAGCCAGCAGACTCCGGAGGACCCTTGAATACTACACCAATGTAAGTACTTGAAGCCAGCCCGTGGCGCACAACTGTTGAACATACCTTTTCTTGCGTGAATCGCATACCATACGGCGCTGATGAAGAGAAACCCGGCTAAAACCACGCTGGCGTAGTTCATTGTGACTGCCGTGACTGGCAGAACTGATGGCATGGCGAAAAGAACCACCTCAAATGCAATCCAGGCCAGCGCAATTGAATTCACTACCCATCCTAGCCCGTTGGGCATTTTCCACCTCGCCGCCGCAACCTCACGACGCTGGTGATAGACGGAGAGTGAGATGGGAATACCGTAAGAGAGAGCGAGCGCAATGACGCCCACCGAGACAAAGGCAAGGAACGCAGACGATGACCCGAGGTTGATGATCCCGAGAAGCATCTGGACGATGGTGGTAAGGGCCAATGCCCAGATAGGCACGCCGTGACGCTCGTCGATTCTGCTCCAGAGTCGTGACCAGGGAATCGCCTGATCGCGCGCAAAGGCCCAGGTACACCGCGAGGCAGCGACTGTGATGGATATAGAGCAGAAGACAGTAATGACAATGATGAGAAATGTCAAGGCTAGGCCACCTCCGGGCGTCCCCATGACCTGTCCGTAGATGTATGGGAGGGCCTGGCTCACGGGCGAGTTTTCGATGATCTCGGTCAAATCGGGGAGGGTGGCGCATATGGGAATGATCTTCTCCGAGGTTAGCATGTGGTTAAGAACGGAGATTTGGATCAGGTTTTGATGCATACAAAAAAGAGGCCCGCCAAGCCGCCGATAGGGACACACAGTGACAATGCTCTCGGTAGTCGTACAGTTGCGTCACCGCATTCTTCAGCCATGGAAGAGATCATTCCAATGGCAGAGAACCTGAAGACTTGTCAGTGTGAACCGTCAGTGTGGAAAGGGAGTGCGTACGTGTAGGCACCAGGCAGGATGCCGATGAAGAACGAAAATGAGCCCCATCCGGACAAGCTTGTATCATAGAAGCCCTAGACATACGCAGTTAATTCGGTGCCACTCTAGTGATTTTGGGGAAAAATTGCAAATAGCAATCCTGGGGGCTTGGAGACATACGAGTGTGTCTTTGACTGAGTGGCGGCCCACATCCGCCTTGACTGACATGCTGACCATCGTGGCAATGATGGCCAAGATGGTGAACGCAGCGCACAGTGTATCAACAATGGGCAAAACCGAGTTGCCGAATGCAACAATAAAAAATGTCAACACGCACATGGCGTAGAAGATCAACAGAAGCTGCCACGGCTCCGGGCTGAAGTCAGGATGGTACAGGGCCACGGTCGCGGCAATGAGAGAGGCCATGCCGAAGTTGACGGAAAGAGTAATGGTCCAGTTGCCAATGAGCCATACCCAGCCGGTGAGGAAGGAGAAAGCAGTGCGTGTCTTGGGACTTGCGAGTTGATACGCCCAGTAGTACGGTCCGGCTGATGTGGGATACCTGGACGCAAGCTCGGCGAGGGAGAGGGCGACACATTCGGACAACACGCATACAGCGACCCATCCAACGAACATGGGAAGCTGACCTGGAGTATGTATAAGTATGGAATTGATCTCTAACGTGGGGACGAAATTAGCGGACCTCCTCCATAGATGGCTGTGATGAGAGGCGATCCAAAGCCGTAAGGTATCTGCATCCTTTTTTTTTAGCTACACAGCCAGACAAAGGCGAAGGCGGGACAAGTTGTGACGACGAACCGCAGCGATGGCAAGGGACTGGAACAAAAGCGTAAACATAGTCCGGTTCCGTTGCATTTCGGGCTTATACCCGAGGACCTCGAGGTCGTGGACATCACGCGACGCACCGACCGCGACGTCGGCCACGTCGGCTGTGTCGGACAAGGACTTCTTGATATCAGACATTACTGCGGTGCCTCAAAAGAAGAGGTGGCACAGAGATGGAATGGGCGAGCAAAACGGGGATTGAGATCACGGCAATTGGAACAGCAAGACGCGGTGTCTTATATGGCTGATCCTACTTGGTTAGTAGTACTTCTTTTGGCAATGATAAGAGCAGAGGACTAGAGGCTATCCGTGGCTGGTGATGCAAGGCCGGCAAGATACCGTCCAGTATACAAGGACCGTCACTAATTGATTGAGGCCAGGAAGTATCCTAAGCTGAGGTCTAGACCATGTCGCATGCATGGACGCGGTCGGTCGACCAGGTTCTCGAGGAGGCTAAGCTAGAAATGGGTAAAATGTCCCTAGCGAGGTGTCGATCGGCTCGCGCCCAAGAGCACGGCGTCGCTCAAACAAGCAATCTTATCCTAGTCACTGCGCAACGGAGACCAGCAGACCAAGATTGGCGGGGGAAATGAGTACATGTGTTTTGATGTCGGCTTGTCTTTTGAAGAGGATTCACTTGGTTTTGTATGTGAGTATGCTTTGCTTTGGGACGGCATCGTGTGTCGAAGCGGAGGCAGGAGCAGGCGTAATCTTGGCATCAATGCACAGTAGCGGATGCATCTTTGGAGGTGAATGTGACTGGTCACGCTTGACTGACAGACGCGTGAGGCATGGCGGATGGATGTCATTGATCCTAGGCCTTGGTCGGGGGTTTTAATCAATGTTCCCGCCGTCTAGAGACATGGCTTATCTATGGTCCAAAAAGGTACTGGATGGGGTTAGAACGCGACAACGTTCCTGTATGCGTGATAGGCCTGTGTTGAATGCTGAACATGGCTGAAACCCTGCGATTCGGATGCTCGGCACTTCGGTCGCTGATAGTGAGGGAGCACAAGACGCCCTAAACAGGACTGACTCCAGTGGCAGATGCAGTCTGCGATAGATAGATAATTACCCCGCATAATCCGACCCGATGCTGCATTGTGGATGAGTTGTTTTCCATTACTAACAGTAACACCTACTGCAGAGCCTCCGAGACCGCCGTTTCCCCAGACTCTTGGCCGTCAATGCCAAGAAGCAGATCTTCCTAATAAGCGCGTCCAAGTCCGATGAAGTGCCGCTCCAAGTCCCGGACAGGGTGTCGCACCTGCAAGATCAAGCGAGTAGGTCTAATCTCCACTGTCTTATCTCAGCTATCTGCTGTCAGATGGCCTTCGAGATGCTCACACCTTTTTAGCTGAAATGCGGCGAGGAGACGCCGCAGTGCCGCAACTGTGTTTCCAAAGGCGTTGCTTGTCCAGGCTATCAGAAAGATCTGAAATGGTCTACAAAGTATGAGAACCGTCGCGTTACGCTACCGGCTGAGCCCGTCGAATTCGACAAGCTTGCATCGGCTGCGTCAAAGTCGATTTGCGCCCGTTCAAATCGACAGGGACCGACTCGACAGCCGCACAGAGCAAAAAGAGAAGCTGTGATCGATTTAGTCGCTGGTGCTGGTGTACCATTGGTCTCCAACGAGACGGTTAAAACCACACAAAAGTACGAAGACAGCCTCAAATCACCAAAGTTGGGTGGCCAGTACCCGGATCGAGCGCCATCATCACCCCAATCGGATGAGAATCGTCAGATTGCACAGAAGCTCAGCCTATGCCAAAACCTGACCCAACCGTCTACTAGACTCGTTGAGCTATGGTTCAAGTCAGTTTGTGGAGTGTGGTCCGCATTCGACTCGCCAGCCAACCCGTTTCGCCGCCTTTGCTCATCTCTCTGGAGTTCCTCCGAGGTTGTCTTCTATTCTCTCCAGAGCATGGCCAGTACCTCACTCACTATCGACTCACCCGACTTGAAGGAAGTGACAGCCCTGGCTCCACGGCTAGCAAACCAGGCATTGATTCAAGAATTGCAAACCCTCTTCAAAGCGCCTAAGGGTGTATCTTCCGTCCCCGCTGGCTTGCTCATATCCCTGTTCTGCATGAGCTCATCCTGCAGTTGGGTGGACTCGCGAGAGCTTGGACTGCAGTACCTGGGGAATGCTCGGGTCGTGCTAGATCTTCTTGAGCTTAACCTTCCTTCCTTGGATGAAGAAGATCGCCAGCTGCTGGGGTTCTTCAGGGGATGCCTCGTTTATGAACAGATGCTCCGAGGTATTGTGAGCAACCGAGAAGAGGATATCAGTGTGCTTCTCGAGTGGAATACAGCTGATCTAAAATTGGATCCGCTTGATCTGCATCCTTGGACGGGTGTGTCGACTGGTATTGTCATGCTGCTTGGTAAAGCAATGGCACTATGTCGAAGGTCTCGCGATCTCTGGCGCCACCGACCAGTCGCGACCTGCAATCTCATGCTTCAGGCCCTTCACGACATTGGGGAAGGGCAGAAGCTTGAGGAAAGGCTATTGTCAATCGAGGTTCCAAACAAACCCGAGGAATCCGACAGCACTCCAAGTGACGGAGAGTCAGTGCGACTTGACTTGTACAACGCTACCGAAGCTTTCCGTCTTTCGTCCTTGCTACAGCTTTATCAGAGTTTTCCCGACTTACTGTCGAGGCGACTTCCTAGCCATGAAGCCGGAGAAAGCCAGGCATTTCAGACTCAGTGGCTGACTGGGCTTGCTGGTCGCATCACTAAAGTCATAGAGGAGATTCCATCCACGTCTCCCATGCGGTGTTTGCAGCCGCTGCTCTGTGTATGCGCCGGCAGTGGCTTGCGCTACCAAACCGCGCAAAGTTCGGAGACGTCATGCAAAGAAATTAGATCTCCTATTGACCGAGAAGAACATGCATCGCCTCGAGATCTAAACACGACGCCAACCGCCCCCGACCAGGAATCAAGATGTCTTGAGGTAGATCAAGCACGGAATCTGTTGCTTTCACGATTAAAAGAGCTGGATCAGGGAATTCTGTCTAATTCAGTAACCGTTGCAAGACAATTACTGTTCGCGATATGGACGGCGTTTGATAAAGACTCGCCGCTGCAGCAAAGTCACTGGATGGATATCATGGCCGGGACGAAGTCGTGGACCGTTTTCGGATAGTGGAGGTTGTAATACCACAATCTTGCTGCTGTTTCTAAATACTAGGTTTCGTAGCAATCGGACATTTGACGGTATCGTACTTGATTACCTCCTCAACCCTCCGCTAGATCCTAGGCTTTGCGAAGTATTTGCCTGTGGCTGAGCATGCTCATTTATTTCTCATCTTCGACTGCCTTTGTTGAAAGCAGTGTGATAACTGGAGTACACCTACAAGGTCGGCGGAGTCATGCTGTGTGCCTTATTAGTGCTCCGGTTTTGGTCCCCGAGATGCAACTTGCCCGTGTGGCGCTGAGGACTCGAGGCGCAGTAGTGACGCTAGCAGGCCTCTGCGTGAGCGGCTCTAAGACTATTTTCGCAAGTTCGTGTCAAGTAAATACCTGCACTCGTGAACTTTGAGAAAAGAAGTGTTGTCTTAATATAATTCAGTGATTTGGACTGGCTTCCCCACGTTGTTTACTGTTCTTAGACGACTGTGCTTCTAAAGACTGCCAAAATCCCTGCAGAATCATCGACTCCAGCCCACCCTCAAGGCCGCAAAATCCGAAAACCCCTACCCCTGAGTCCTGAACCAATCTAAACAATTGCAGCATCTAACATGTCCTGTTTGAAACCATGCGGAGATGACCCTGGGCAGTCATAATCACCGCTTACTCGGGTGGACCTCTGAGTGCTGGCACCATTGGCCTACGGCCACTCCGAAGCAGACTAGTGTATGCTCACTCTCGTGCATTAAAGAGTCGCCGACCTGAGAGCTTGCCGAAATACCCAGTATTTTGTTCATCTGGTAGTTCCCGGAAGATGGGACTTATGGCATCTTGAGAATGATATAAAGGAGAGAGAGCTGCTCTCAGCTTGTCATCGGTAGACAGTCTCAACACCAATCTAAATAACAACCCTTCAGATTTTCTCACAAACCATCCGACAGGAAACACGCACGATCAATGAGTTCATTCAAGTCCATCGCCATCTTGGCGCTCTTCAGCCTTGTAGCCAGCGCTGCACCAAGCCCCTCTGCGACTCCTCTACCCACTCTCGGATCCTCTCTCGCGTCCTGTTCATTCATCGACCCCCAAAAGAACCTTGCCTGCAACTTGGAGGGCGACGCCAACGACCTCGGCTCGGTTGTCGCCCGAGGATCCCTCAGCCTGCCGCAATGCGCTGCATTCTGCGCTTCCGTCGAGGGCTGCAAGTCATTTTCAATGGACCAGAACGATAAGTGCGAGGGATACTCCAACAGCCTCCCCAAGGCCAACATCAAGCGATACGAGACTGGCATGTTTTGGTACGACATGCTTTGCCTTCGCTGCAACAACGGTAGGTCTTTGCTCACTTCGCCCATGACAGTCCGCCACGACTAACAATTTGAACCTAGGCGACCGTGTCCTTGATCTAAACTTCGAGGATATCAGAGCCGAAGACTGGACGCTTGAAACCTCTGCCGACGACAGCTTCTATTACGACATTGCGCCCGCGTACTCTCCCAACAGGGGAACAACAAAGGCCTTCCGAATCCTGGAAGTGGTCAACGAAGGAACCGCAACAGCTACGTACTCCAAGGACCTCAACCTGCAGGCCGGCACCACCTACAAGTTCGCCTTCTCTACCAGAACGAGCTATGTCCCCATGGCCGTTGGCCACGTCAGCTTCGGCCTCGTGAGTCTCACCATCTCCGGCGCCTCTGAGAATGCTTTCGAAGGGGGGCCAAATGACGGCGTCGATCTCGGCAAGGGCTGGTACCGATTCGAAAACAAGTTTACCGTCGAGGAGGGTGCAGCGGGGTCCAATTTCCTCTCCATTGGAGTGACCGCCAGTGGCTTCCAGGTTGACTGGTTCATTGATGAGATTGAGATCTGGACTTTTTAGCATGTTTCAATTGCGAGGCGTTGCAAATCATTTAGTTCTAGCAATGGGGAGATGTTTGCCGTCAAGGGCTCAAAACCTTTTAGAAATAGCGAGTGTTTGCACATAGAGAGCGGTGCTTTATTAGCGATAGAATACATAAGAGAGATGCCTCCGGCTTTGACCTAGCTCTTTTATCAACCGTCTACTCACCAATCTGGCTGAGCAGCCGTAGCAACACCCTTGACCTCCCTTCTGGAACCTCATTTGTTGGGCTACTTCTACCAGCTAGTCAAATTCCGAGGACAAATATCGCACCTTGAACCTTCTTGCCAAAGAGCTGACATCGGCAACACGAAGAGCTTGGGTACACAGCTCCTATAAATAAGAAGTTTGAATGATCTTATTTATCGCTAGTCAATCGATTCATAGCTCTGCGTATATTGTTTCAACGTCATCATACCGTGCAGCTAGCCCCCGGCAATCAAGTAGCTCTCGGCAATGTAAAAAGGCTGATGGGTCGGCTTCAACGCTACGGAGACTCGCAATAAGGCGTCCCTAGGAAATACAAATTATTGCCCTTTTCTGCCTATTCTACCACTTCAAAGCTCATTCTCTAGATAGGTGTTATTGGCAGCAATAAGGGTCGTTGCTTTGCTAGGTTTGGATTCCAGTAATGCTAATTACCCTGTCGCGCACCTCCAGCTAGAAATCAACGAGTGGTGACATGTCCATTATTGAGAAGAATGACACATGTTTGACACTGGTATTAAAAGGGCGAGCGTCTTAGGTACTGGAAGGTATACATATATTGGGCGGCGCTAAGACTGACAGAGTCTGCTGTACATCTGTCTCTGTGACTTCTATCACCAAACGCACACCAAGAGTTCCTCTCTTTCTTGTATCCTTCAGTCACCTGGATCGTTCCAACTCACGCACAAGCTGTACAGACGGCGGCGGCGGCAGCCTGGACGGAGAGAGCCGTGGCAAATCCACAGTTGCCGACAACGCAGTTAAGAGCTGAGGCCTGGATCACATCGGAGCTGAGGCACTGGCAGGCAATATCAGAGCAACCAGCTCCAGCAGCTGCCGAAGAAATGCAGGGAGCCTTGGGACACCTGGTCAGTATGCCATTCGTCTTTGTGTTCTTAGAGGCCACGCATCTGGATTCAACTTACACCACAGGTCGGGATGGCAGAGGTCTCAGGGCACTCGGTTGGTGCAGCCTGGGGAAGGCCAAAGGCAATGCTGGGAAGCACAGCCACGAGGAATGTAGTAGTGAATTGCATTTTAGCTGAAATTTCTGGTTTGTTGTGTATGAAGTGTGATTTGTTGTGTTGATTCTGTTCGAAGGAGGAACGTATGAAGATATTTATATTTCGCCTTCTTCGTCAATACGTTGTAGCATTATGCTTTTCTATTACGTATTATGCAATTCCTGGATGCATCTTTTCTCGGCTGCCTTGTACGAAAAGGACATCGTTATGCCGTCCCAGAGTTTCATAAGATCCGTACCGGGATTCTTCCTTGATTCTCAACAAATAGAAGCCGAGAATGCTTCCCCATGGGGCGCTTTGACCTCCCCAGATCTTCACACGCTCCGATACAACCGTAGTCCGGGGCCAAAAGCGGGCGACCGGCCGAAGAACACAACCGACCGACCGAGGAATGCAACAGTAGATTCTCATAGTTGGCGTCGCATGTGAATGTTGCGAGGGGTTTGGATCATGTGTCGGGAGTGACACGAGCGTTTGCTTCAAGTATGACTTGCCGATTGATGGAAACCATAGCCGTGCTTCTCCGCACTCAACTACCCAAGGGGTTTCATCAGCCAACCCCGCAGGAATATCACTGCCCTGACTATAATAGATGCAGTAAGTAAACAAGCTCAATAAACTACCAGTATTCGCAGTCTGGGGACCTACCTAAGAGGGTTAGATCCCCGGCCACCCAGGACCTGGTTCAAGACATAATGAGATTCTAGCAGCAGCTCTCCTCTTTGCTGTCTGAGCTCCTGTAGCCTATTAAGGTCCGGTTTAAAAGGCTAGTATCCAACTCGTTATAATAGGCCAACTATTTGATAAATAAAGAGGGGAAAGTTGTCCATAGCTAAGAATTAACCGACTAGGAAGGCTTGATACCTTGCTTGCTTCAGTGGTTTAGAGAGCCTTTGAAAGTCTAATACTTGTCAAGGCTTACTAGAGAAGTTACCCTTACTTCTAAAACTATTCTGTTTTGTATAAGCTCCCGAGTAGTCTCTAATGTTTTATATACCGCGGAGAACAAAGCTATAATAGCCCCAGTAGCCAAGCGTAGCCCTAGACCCACTGAACATTACTTAAGAAGTCTCAATGAGTAATCTCTGCCTACTCGCTAGTCTCATAATATATGAGTACTTACTTTCAGCCTGATATCTCACCCGGGCTGTATCAAAACCTGTACTGCTCCGTTCTATGGGGGATTTTTAGTCAACCCTATCCCGCTAACTGAGGCTATAGTCTAATAGCAGTATATTAAAGGATTATCTAAATCCAGCCCTTACGCCGCTACATAAAAAGTCAGCCTAACACTACTATGCTTTCTCTTTAAGTCAGTCAAGTCAGCTAACCCTATGGTGTAGAGACTATAAATGGAAAACAGCGCTCTATCCTGAAAGATACTCCAGTCCTCCGTACATCACAATACTTAAAATCCATTCTCTTAGATCTCTCGTGTTGTATTCTATGTCATGGCTTCGTCTGACTCAGAACTAAAAAATCAGACCCTTCCTCTCCACAATAAGATTACGGCTAAAGACGGGCGTGGGGAATGGACAGTAGATCTTAGACACCACTGACCAACCCAGAACCAGAACATCTAGAATCAGCCACCTCGGAAGTAGGAACTAGACTTTTGGTTTGTAGGGGTGTTGAAGAAACCCCCGGTCTACTGAGAGGAATAGCTCTAGCCAGGCCTGCCCAAACAGCACTGCTCCCGAAGTGAGCTAATCTTCTCGTCCACCTCTTACTGTATCATGGGTTGCTGTGTGCTTCAGTTCCGTCTTGATAATGCCAACGGCTTGCGTGATTTCCGATGTGACTTTCGCTTCCGCTTGATGACAGTCGTCGCGCCATTCTCACGTAGTAGCCGCACAACGGACTCGTGCCCTTCCCTAGCGGCATGTGATAGTGGCGTTAGGTTCCGTACGTCCTTCGACTCAATATCAGCACCCTTCTCGAGAAGTAGACTGACAACATCCTCTCGCCCTTCTCTAGCAGCCCATGACAGCAGCGTCTGGCCTTTGTTAGTTCTTGATTCGATATCAGCGCCCTTCTCGAGCAGCAGAATCACAACGTCCTTGCGCCCTTCCCTGGCAGCCCAGAATAGCGGTGTCCAGTCATGCCCATCCTTCGACTTGATGGCGCTCTCCTCAAAAAGTAGCCGTGTATATCTCGCCCGTCTCCTTTCAAAAGGCGAAGAAGCCGAAAAGCAGGACGCTCGAGATCAATAGGATCGTAGCTGAATACTTCCATGTCTCGTGGGGCACACGATGCGACGGCAGGAGGAAAAGGCACGCGATACGAAAGGGTGGACAGATCTGGTTGGCAGAAGAGGTGTCTTGGTCTAGTTCCACGACCCCAAACCACGTGAAGCTTGTAATAGTTGGAGGAGAGAGGAGAGAATCGGATGTCACCAAGGTAAGCGGTTGGAATTTGAGGTGGCGAACGACGTGTGATCGAGATTTAGCTGATCAGGCTGGCTCGAGTGGGGTTGTTGAGCTGTTGGGCTCGCTGAAGTGCAGCGCCTGAGTCCGCATGAAGGACGCTGTCACTGAGAGATACTTTAAATATAAGTTGATAATATGTAGAATAAGCATATGTTAGCAAATGTTAAAGCTCTTTCATTAACGATACGTCTTATCTTGGGCTCTTAAGTGCAACCACTACTTACTAACTATAGTTCTTTGACTACCTATTCATAATAATCTTGCTCCTCCCGTTGTTCTTCTTCGCCTTCCTCCTCTTCAGCTTGTTGTTCCTCTTCCGCTTCCTGTTCTTGTTCCTCCTCTTCCTGCTCCTCTTGCTGTTCTTCCTCTTCCTCCTGTTGCTCAACCTCCTCCTGCTCTTCGGCTTCTGCCTGCTCTTCACCCTCCTCTTCAAAGTCTCCGTCTCTAGTACGCATCCCATCCTCTTCATCAGGATTTCCCATATCTCGGTTCGCGGCCTGTTCATCGTCGTCATCCTGGAACCCTCTCGCAGCAGCTGCACCTCCAACAGCGCCAATCAACCCTCCAACTGCAGCACCTAAGGCACCGCCTCGACTCTTGTCCCTGGACTCGCCGCCTTCGCTGTCGGGATTGAAGCCGCGGGAACGAGTCCCTCCCTCTTGCCAGCCTCCAACCTCGCCATTGATGCCCCTTGTCTGCTGATTGCCTCCTTGCGCCGTCTCATTCTGTTCAGGTGAGTCTTCTGGCTCTGAATCAACCTCCACGTCGTCAATGTCCTGGTACTGGTTGATGACATCATCGCCAAAGTCGCTATTCTTGTCGTCTTCTGGCTCGACTGGATTGGCCTGTTTGGCCTGTTTGGCCTGTTTGGCCTGTTTGGCTTGGTTGACTTGGCTGATATGGCGGTGACGCTGAACCCTCTTGAACTGGAACAGCATCCCCTTGATGTTGGGAAACTTCTTCGGCTCCTTACCGGCGCGGACCTTCAACGCTGCCAAGATCAACTTGAAGTCCTCCTTGCGCTTGAGCTTCAGTGCCGTCTCCAGCGCAGCTGTGTACGCCTCGGCCGGGAAGCCCTCCTGCTCAAGAAGCAGATTAAGCACATCGTACCGCCCCTGGTCATCGAAGTCGTCCTCACGAACAACCGCAGCGACAAGAGGACTGCCGTACTTGCCGGCCCACACATCTACGCGAGCCTCGTTTTCCAGCAGGAGCGCACAGAGCGCAGTATCACCCTTGAGAGCTGCTGCTTGCAATGCAGTGCCGTGCTTCCCGGAGACAACGTTGGGATCAGCGCCGGCTTCGAGCAACAGACGAGCGTTTCGGTTGCAACCTGCAAACGCTGCTGCTTGGAGGGGAGTGCCTATCTTTGCGGCTGGCCCCCGGGGTGATGGGGAGACATCCAAGTTCGGCTCTTTGGCTAGTAACTGACGAAGACCGCCGTCATCTTCTTGTACCGCGGCGGCGTGGATGGCTGTAACGTGGTCACCTCCCTGGACGTCGACGTCGATATCTTCCGCGTGGGCAAGGATCACCTTCAGACATTCTGGCGTGTCTGAGGCGGCAGCAGCCTGAAGGACCGTGTTGTACGGCCCAGCGTGAACGTTGGGGTCTGCTCCTCGCTCTAGAAGCAGCTGGCAAGTTTCAGTATGTCCACTGGCTGCAGCGGCATGAAGAGCGCTACCGTTGTGCTTGCCGCTCAAGTCAATATGAGCGCCGCGGTCGAGCAGAACCTTGACGCAGTCGCTATCACCAACCAGAGCGGAGATGATCAAAGCCGTGTCTTCGTCGGGATCCTTTTGGTCGACTTCTGCTCCATGTTGAATCAAGAGCTCGAGACTCTTCGAAGGGAGAGCCATGGCCGCATTGATGAGAGGCGTGCTCCCGTCAGATCCTCCGAAGACGTTGGGGTCAGCCCCGGCTTTGAGCAACAACTCCACGAGTTCGCCATAGCCATGACTTGTAGATGCTACTAGCGGGTTGGTGAAGGTTCCCGCGCCATAGTTTGGGTTTGCATGTCGGTCGAGCAATATCCGCGCGACATCTACGTTACCAGACACACAGGCTTCTTGCAAAGCTGTCCCTCCAGCAGCACGCTTGCTAAACCCGTTAACATCGGCGCCGTGGTTGAGCAGCAGGTTGACGATCTCGGTGTGCCCGTTCGAGGCCGCAGCCTGAAGAGGATATCCCTCGGGTGCGTTGACGTTCGCACCATGCTTGATGAGGATCTGTAGGATGGACTCCGTGCCATCAAATGCAGACGCCGTCAACGCGTTGCCGTACTCTTCACCCACTGCATTCGGATTGGCATTGCATTCCTCAAGGAGGAACTTGATGGTCGACTCCTGCTGCGCATCTGTGGCCATGTAAAGCGCCGTGTTGACGGCTTCAGGCGAGATGACGTTCTCTTCACGGCTGTTCCACAGCTGCGTGACGATTTGGTCATGGCCGTAGAACGCCGCCTTGCCAAATGCCGCGTCGAATGGCAATCCTGAGCCGCTGCCCAGGATCACGTCGACGACGGTGGGGAAACCGCCTGACGAAGCTTCTTCTAGAGCACGTTGGCGGGAGGCCGGATTCTCGTCTAGAGCAAGGAGCGTCTTGACGATGTTGGCGTTCCCGGTTGACGCCGCCGCGGCGAGAGCGCTGCCGTATTCCTTCGAGGTGATGTTCGCGTCACCTCCGGCTTCTAACAGCTTAGCAACCAGGGCTTCGTAGCCGCCGAGGACGGCGACAGCGACTGGAGGCTCTGAGTCCTCTGCTGTCAAGGTCGCGTCTGCGCCGTGCTCCAGGAGTAGCTCAGCCGCTTTCGTCTGTCGCCATGCCAGCGCGAGCGTCAGCGGTGTGCCGACCTCTTTTGCCACGGCGTTGATGGCGGCAGCTTCGCCAGCTTTGTCGTAGTTGATGAGCATCTGCATAACCTCGACGCGATCCTCGGATGCAGCCATGTGCAGCGGAGTCCAAGCTCCCGTCTCGCGGCCATTATTAATGGCTGCTCCTTTCTCCAGCAACCTCTCACACACTTCTATGTGGCCCCGGGATGCGGCCCAGTGCAGCGGCTCGTTGTCCCATGAATCAAGACTGTGCAGCTCGTCCGTGTGGCCATCAGCCAGGAGAGAGTCGACAAGCGGGAGCAGGCCGAAGAATGCGGCAATGTGCAGCGCCGTCATATTCTTCAGCTCGTCGTTGCCCTCCTTGGAGGCATAACTTCCCCACCAACGCTTGCGGGCGGATGAGTCGAGCGACCAGAACCGGTGCTTGATGTCGAGGGTGTCGACAAAGTCAGGTGTCGCCTTGTAGCCGTGTCGGAGCCAGTACTTGAGGGGATACTCCAAGGCGTATACGTCCACGCTGTCATCTTCAGGCTCCTCTTCTTCCTCATCCGGGAAGAGCTCATCGATCTCGGCCGAGGCTTGGCTCTCCTCTGTGGGAGCCGTCCTCTGCAGCGTCAAGTTGTCGTCATCGCCGCCTCCGAGCTCCTTGAGCATGTATGAGAAGCAACGAAGGCCGACGATACCGTGCTGCCATTCAATCTCGGTCTTGTCATCCTCGTCCTCGCCCGCGAGGCCAATGAGGCTTCTCAGCTCCAGCTTCACCAGAGCATCTTTGGCGAGAGGATGAATGAAGGTGACTTTGGTCACTCTCCTGTAGCCGAGGGTGTCGTCCCAGGTGTCCATGTCATAGACCCTGAGAAGCGGGCCACAGGCTCTGACTTGCTCGAGAATCTTGGCTTCCGCATCGTCGGCTGTGATGTCAGTGTCTAACTCGGCAAGCACAGCCAACTCTTGAAGTGTCGGGTCTTCGTAAGCAACCACGAGCGTTCGGAGAATTTCTTTGGTGGTCTCGATGCCCTCTTTGTCCGCATCTGTGAGCTCCTGACGTAGCTATTAGTATCACGATTGTCCGTTTAGTGTGTTGTTTCAGACATACCTCAATCCAAGTCCGATTAATGAGTTCGCTGAGATCTTGCGGGAGCAATCCCAGCGTCTTCCTCACGTTGACAAAGTTCGGCGGGAGTTCCCCCAGTAGGCAGCACACCACCTCAACCCAGAGCGTGTTGCTCTCGGCCCTCTTCTCGAGGCTACTGAAGACAAAGTACTGCAGAGCTAGGCTATAGTTCTTCGCAGTAGCAAGCGTCTTAACCCTGTCGCGGGTGTAAGAGCGTAGGTGCTGACGTCGCAAGCTGCTCATGGACGAGTCATTCATGTTGATTCTCAACGAACCTAGCTCATTCTCTTCCTGCAGCACAGCCTTGATGTTGGGACGGTCTCTGCTCAGGAACAGCCACCTAACCTTTTCTCTGATGGGATCGTCAATGGATCCGGCCTCAGCCAACAGAACCTCGGGAATGGCTCGTAGGAACTCGACCGTGCTCGGCTGCTCCTTGGAGAGGTAGTGGACGTTATTAACTATGAAGTAGACCTCGTGGACGGATGGGTCTCGCAGCATCTCCGTCAATCCTTTCCAAAGCTTCGATAGGCTGAACTGGCCCTCTGAACTGTGACCACCACCTCTGGATTTGTTTGGGTTCTGGGCAGCGAAGGTCTTGACGTACTGCGCCAGCGCTCGTCTCTTGAGAATGAGCTGCCAGATCAACGACTTGAGTATGTTCTCAGCCACACTACCGTCCGGCGTCGAGTCGCAGAAGAAGTAGGCAACCATGACGTCTCTGGCGCCGAGAATCATATTGTTTGCCTCTCGCTTCTTCAACTCCTCGACAACCGTGACAGCAGCCTTGGATTTGCCGAGACCTTCATCGCCAGATACCCAGAGACAGGGATTCGCAGGTGCCTGGGTCGTATCGGTCTGCGTGGACCAGTGGACGTACTTCGGCTCTTGCAAGATCCAGCTCGAGTCTCCGCTGAGGTTGTCGGCACCTCGTCGCTTGGTCTGAAAATCGACGACATTGAGGCTTTCAGAGAGCCGCTGGAATGTGTTGTCATCGACAACCGATTGTCGCGATGCTCTGAGACGAGCCTTGACGATCAACTGGGAGCTTTTGACAATGTCCTTGAGGTGGTGGCGCACGACCTCGTAGCGACCGTCCTTGGCGCTGTCGAAGCGGTTGAGCTGGCGATGGTTACATGCCAGGCCTCTGACGACAGCTCCATCAATGGTGGCAGAGTCCCGGGTGACGACAATCTCCTCGGGACCGAGCTTGAAGTGGTTCTTGGGTGCCCACGCCGAGATCTTCTCCTTCATGTAGTTTGTCTTGGCCTGCTCAAAGATGCAAGCAAGATTGGCCTTGGGCTCCTTGAACGACAGGTTGATGAAGTCTCTGCGCAGCTCTTCGAGCGACTCGTGCTCCGGGTCTAGAATCTGGAGCATCTGCGTCGGGATGGCGCCGCCGACATGCTCCAGGAATGTGGCGAGCAGCAGAGCCTTGGCTTGGGCCGAGGAGCCTTTGAACGGCGTGCCGAAGAAGATGCCGCCGGCGAAACACTCGAAGATGCGCATGTGCTCAATCTTCTCGGGCTGTGCGGCCGCCAGCGTCAACGCCTTGGCGACAACAAGGCCGCCCATGCTGTGTGCGAGGAAGACAATGGGTCGTGTGGTTTCGGCCGCATCGCCGCCCTTTCGCTTCTCGACGAGACTGTCAAGAAGCAGACTGGCGACATTGTACAGAGTTTGTTGCTTGGCATCGGCGCCGAGCCATCGCGACTCGTAATGGTACAGAAGAATGCGAGCGCCGGGGATGTCGGAGCGGATGCCTTCTCGCTCGTTCTTCAGCCAGTTGAAGCCGCCAGGGGTCTCGGAGCCAAAGCTCTTGGACGGGTCGGCTCCCAGGCCTGGGACGGCAATGATACTGGGTACGGCGTCAGCTTCAAGAATATCAATTTTTCAAATGAAGACTAAACATACTCGACATTGATCGGGCTTTGAGTTGGCTGGTCAGGAAGAGGGGCGAGCACTTCCAGCCCCTGTTGAGCGGTTGACATGTTGCCTCCTTGGACTGTCAACAGTCCCTTGCTAGGAGAGGAGTGATTGTTTCTGGAGAATTGGTGATTTTGATCGATTTAACAAGATGATACCATCTACAGAGGAACTTGCGCCTCATAGACGTGCCTGAAGCGACAATCGGAGTGCGAGGAGGGGGACCTGGCCATATATGTCCGTATTACCTCCAATGCCGTTACTGTTAGCGACAGCGTGCATCATCTTGGCCCCCAACTCTTAGCCCCCAAAACCTCGCTACTAGGGGCGTGTCAGCCGCATGCAGCCACAGAATTAGTGGCCCAGCATGGGTGCGAGAGACCGGACTTAAAACACGAGATGCCCTACGAGCTGCAAGAGGAGCAAGGACCAGAGCTAAATCGTAACATAGATGAGGAGATATGACGAGGCCTGGATGCCTCCAGAGTAGGTAGTATTGCTTCGCAGTCTGCAAAGCAGTACTGTAATTGGTAGATGGAGCTGTTGGGGGCCATGGTCTGTGACGAGCAGAGAATCCTCCTTGGGGTCTGCATAAGCCGTTACAACACCAAAACAGCCACAGGACTGACGCCCTTGACACCTGGTAGGCCCCTCTATGCAACTCCAACGCAGAGTTTACCGGTCTCGAATCTCTCGTCCAGAGCGACCGGGCGAACCAGGCCCGGCCCGACAGCGTCGTTGGGTCATCCAGGACGAGCTGCTCCAATCGCGGCCTGTCTTGATACTGGGGTTCCTAAGCTGCGATGCAACCCGGGGCAGACCGTAGCCTTATAGGGCCAGGGTTACATGAGCTAACGAATGCACCAGGAACTTTGGTCTCCAGGCTACAGGATGCCATCCTGGCCGATGAGGCGGCCCGCTGGCCACTACCAGACAAGCGCTGACATGCTCTGGTTAGTTTACTTCTTTTCACACTTCAGGCACATTTCGCGCTTTCACGTGAGGGATGAATCACAAATGGGATCCTGCTACAAGCCACCTCGCCGCCCCTGATTTAGAAGCGTCGACTCTTGGCCAACCTGGGGGCTGGAACTCCTTCTCTATTTCTCAAGCATCGATCCCCCTTGTCACCGGGACAGCAGCCATTTCCTCTTCCTCTATCCATCATCACAAATAACGGGCTGACAGTTGATCCGTTCAAGCTCCTCACCTTTATTCCGAGCCTAATGATTGATGCCCCATCGTTAGGTTACGCTGCTGAATAATGTCTCAATCCGCCCCATTCTCCAGCAACATCCTAACCGACAACGACGATGGTGACGCCGAAATCGACAACCACGCCGTTTTGGTGGATCAGTTCCCGGCGTCGTACCGGCTCAGCCAATACGACCTTTACGCGCCGTTGGCGATTCCCGAGCTGAAGCTCATCGTCGACGAGTTAGACCCAAGACGCCTACACGACATCATCCGCTTCCTCTGGCTAGCCGGACGGCCCGTCCCGCCGCATCCACTACACCACCAGTTGCTGATGGGCCGTGAGATTGTCGTCAGCGAACGCATAGACGTCCATCTCGTCTGGGGCCGCGGTCGCATCTTCATCAAGCCCATCCCGCCGTTCTTGCTGAACCGACATTTCTGGAGCCAACACCTCTCCTGTCGCTGCGCTGAATCGAGTGGCGATCAGGAATCAAGCCTCATCTGCTCTCCGTCGAAGCCGTGTCAGCGCCGGCATCTCCATCAGTGCGCGGTCGGCTTTTTGATCTCGTACGTGGCGCTCATCGTGCACCGGAGCGACTTTCTCATCGCGCAGGAGAAGGGTCTTGTCCCAGAAGAAGTGACCTGGCCGCGATGGCGTCGTTTTGTTCGCGAGCTCCTACACGACAGCCGGAATGATAGCTTGAGTGTGGAAAGGCTGTACGCCGACGTGGCCGAGCGCTTCATCTACGGCGAGCTACGTCTCAACCGACTCCAACTCATCGACAAAGCGTTGCACGGGCCGTTTTCAAAGGGTTTCTTGACGGTATGGAACTCGTACGGGAGTTTCTTCCAACAGAACTCGGCTATGATTATCGGTGGTACCGCATACATCCTGTTGGTTCTGTCGGCGATCCAAGTCGGTCTGGGAACGACGCGACTTGCGGACGACGATGCTTTCCAGGCTGCGTCATACGGTTTTACGCTGTTTTCGGTCCTCGGGCCACTTGCAGCTTTTGCGATAATGGTCATCTTATTCGCCATGGCATTTTTGTATAACCTGGCCAAGACAAGGAAGGGTGAAGCAACCAGGGCGAGGAAGCTGGGGAGGACATGGGGGGTACAGCGGCGAAACAAAGAACAGGAGGAAAATGCGAGGGGGATGACGGTGGAATGGACCGGGAAAGATAATTCTGCGAGTGTGTGATAGACTATTACTATCCCTACATACCTAAAGTGGCCATCGAAGTACTTTACAGCCACATTTTCCTAACAAGGCAGCATATGAACCCCGTTATCTTGGCTTACCTATTGTCGATTGCATTAATCAAGTTCAGCTCAAAGGTGAACCCCTTTAACCCAATCCCACGTAGCTACCCGTTTTGCGTTGAATTGCATGCATGCACGCAGGTTGCAAGCCCTGGTTGCGCGGATGATTCACCAGAGATTGAAGCCAAGCTTGATGCCAGCATTGTTGACGTTTCTCGACTTGTCTACTTCCGCCTCCCGGTTCAGTCTCCTGGGCACAAAGTTGATGTCCCCTCCACTATCGATGGCCGAAGCTTCATGGTTTTTGAAAAGGTAGAGGGCAAGGAAAACATCTGGGGCGAGCTCGATCTGCATGCAAAGGTACAGAGGTCCTTTTTAGTTCCACCCCCCTCTCTCCCTTCGCATCATTGACTCAACATAGTGGTATGCTATGTTGGGCGTGGGGTCGCCGCTGGACGTTATTTGGTAAGCCGAGGTGGTGAATGAGGAATACAAAAGCCGATTTCCGTAACGGCGAAACTGCCTTATATTGCTCAATAGAGTTCGGGACAACACGTAATGCGGAGGACGGAGTCGAGAGGAGGGGAAAACAAGCATTAATTCCAACATTGCAGTACCCGGGAGGGCCCGGACCGTCCGTCAACGGAACGATGGAAGACCAAGAGGAGCTCTCTATCTGCGACGTTAAGCGCTGACAATGGGGATTTAAAGATAAAATGTCACCTCTTAGCACGTAAGATAGAGAGAGATAGAACCCCTAATAGAGAGAGTTTGCTCAGCCTGGGATGAGATTGCATCGGATGACCTGATGGTACCCGAGCTTGGTCCGCGTGCGGGGCTTATTTGGTTGGCTCATGTATCGCCTCGGAGCCTCGGAAGCTCGTCATCGCTGAAACCTTGTTTTGTCATTAATCTCCCGTCAGCGCTACAACAAAGGTTCTTCTCTGCCATAAATCTCAGGAGTCCTCTCCTTGGAAGAAACGACATATTCTCCACAGATTGAACAGAAACCATGGCTTCAAGGGCCAGTATCGTAAGTATATCTC
The DNA here is from genome assembly GCA_003385265.1 of Neonectria hederae. Taxonomy (NCBI): domain Eukaryota; kingdom Fungi; phylum Ascomycota; class Sordariomycetes; order Hypocreales; family Nectriaceae; genus Neonectria; species Neonectria hederae. Next base: position 107,680 of record QGQB01000013.1, read on the forward strand.
CATCCAACATCCGTGCCTTCTGCTTATGCCAATGGCAGGTCTTGCTGTGCTTTGCCCTGCTAGGGCCATTCATCTGGCCACGCGTCCAAATACTTTCTCTGTTCATCAAAAATGCGCCAGAGAAGCTTCAGCGCATGAACGCACTCGAAGCTCTGGAACTCAAGTTTGAGGACCGTGTTCGGAACTGTGAGGATGCTCTCCTACTTGAAGATAAGGGTCTGGCAATTCTGAGCTGTGACCCGGGGAGAGAAAGGTGGAATACAGTCATGGTAAGCGAAATCTCTGTTTGGTTCATCCTCTACTTGGCCTAAGCAGGGCATGTTGGATTACTTGACATGGTGGACTATCATCACTCATGACTGCGCTAGTCGAGTCTTCCACATACCTCGTCAAAATTCCTGCATCTCTCTTGGACTTGTACTTATCTCGAAATATAGGGAATCTTCTACTCTGGCCCGGCCACTGGCGGCGGACTTTGGCTCTATGACTACGCTTCCGGCACCGATTCTCTCACGTCACTCGAGCTTGTCGGCTACGATGGAGATCTACACCCATTGGGTCTGGCATACGACACTGCTTCAGGCAAGCTATTCGTTGCCAATCACCACACGGACGGGTCTCGTGTCGATGTATTCGACCTTGATTTGCCGGCTGACCGACCAATTGCCAAGCATCATCGCTCGATCAAGCACCCCCTGATTCATGGCCCAAATTCCATTACGTTGATCAACAGTAACGAATTCTACGTCACTAATGATCATCATTTCCTCGCCCGCCAACACAAGTTCCTATCTCGTGTAGAAACGTACACTAGTGCTCCTGGAGGTAGTGTTGTTTACGTTGATCTTTCAACAGACACAGCACGCGTAGTCGCGCGGCTCCCGTTCGCGAATGGAATCGAGTTTCTCAATGAGACGACACTAGCCGTGTCAGCCACGAGCGCTGCGTCTGTTCACATCTACAGCGTCGAAGCGACAACACATGACATCACACAGCGCTCTTCCTTCAAGGTCCCGTTCATGCCAGATAACTTGAGCGTCGACAAGAACGGCGCTCTTCTGGTTGCTGGACACCCTCATGCACCATCGCTTACAAAATATGCCGAGAGTCGAGCGCTTTGCAACTCAGAAGAAGGTGAACGAGCTGAGGTGTGCAAAACTGCCACGGCTGGGACCTGGGTCTCGGAGTGGACGGCTGAAGGGGGGAGGAAGGACTTGTTCGTGGATACGTGGTTTCCGTCAGGCTGTACGGCTCTGCGAGACGTTGCGAGAAAGACGGGCATCATAACTGGGTTGTATGCAAAGGGCATTCTGGTTTGGAAAGAGTAAGGTGAAGGGTGTAGAACTGGGATCAAGCACGCCAGCCATCCGAGGTTGACATCTATTCAGTGATTTCCGATCGAATGGGCGGCGAGAAAGAGTCATGAGTGGAAACTCACTGTTTCAATATTACTCGATGGCCATAGACTTAGTCTTGATTTAGTAGTAGCTGAATATTCCTCTTGTCAACTTTCCCAACAGCCTTTTCACTAGCCGTGAGACGCCTGCGTAGGCGATCGGGAAATTTAGTACACTGACACGGGACTGCTTTTCTGAATTTCATTAGCTATCTATAAAAGGTTAATGAGTTAGGTTGGACTCATTCTACGGCTTCTCAATCTACAATTAGAGTACAGAACCAGTGGAATAAGTGACGTTCGGGTAGTAAATCTATCGAGACGGAGCAATTCATCAGACTTCTTTTCTAAAGGGATGTAGAGAATATTGCAGGAGAAAGGCGAAGGGTAGTGCTTTCAGCGCGCATTCGATATTATCATAATATATAAGCATACCTAACGCTTAGCATTAGCGTTGTGCGCACCACCGTCTTCCTTGGCTGGAAATGGTTCCGATATGGGATTTCTGAAGGTCACCCTTTTCTTTGGGCGCCAAACTCCTCGTGCATTCAGAGCACTCCGCGGTGGAGGATCAATCTCCATCGGGAAGTTAATGCCTCGTGTAGTAAGAAGGTCGAGTAGAGTGTTGTAAAAGCCCTCTACTTGATTACGGCTGTAGGTCTTGAGTTCATCGCGAGTGTGGTTAATGAACCCGAAGCCGTGCTCGAAGACGTTGGCCGTTAGCTCGCCCTTCCAATCGAGGCTCCTCACCAACTGCGCCCTCCTCACCTGGCTTTGGCGCAATTCCCGGCCTATTTTACTAGTGGCACTCAGCGGTTTCCATTCGGCAATCTCGGACAAAATCATCATAAGAGACCAGACGTCATCGTACCAACCGGGGTTGCTAGCGTCACAGTCGGGAGATTGATGGATTGGGGACGGTTGGCACATCCAGCCCATTGTGTAAGGCTTGGCATACTCTCGGCCGTTGCCTGTGTCGAGGAACAAGAAGCTCTCGGTTTGCAAGGCTCCGTGAACAATGTCCCAGTCAACACACATGGATCGCACTTGCTTTGCGATGAGCCAGGCAAGACGGCGCCTGTGCGCAGGCGGAGGCTTTGGGATATTATCGTCCTTGAGGATGCAGTAGAGATCAGCTACAGAACCAGGGCATATGTAGGCAACTTCGACTGAATTTCCGTGGAATCTCGCGTCCTTCATTTTGAGCGTGCGAAGTTCCTTGTTCTTGTCTTCGTTGCCGTCTGCAGAAATCTTCTTGATCTTGGTGAAGATGGCCAGGTTGAGATTCGGCACTTCTTGTAGGTGGATGACTTTCTGCCCGTCTTGCTCACCCCTGTGGACCACTTTCCGTTTAATAAGCGGCCCGGTGTGTACTTGAAGAGATGTCATAGTTCTTTTGCCTTGCTGGGTCTGTGTGGTAGGTCATGTACGAGGCTCTACGTGGAGTGGTTGGTGCTCAGTGTTTTCGGCGTGTTGCTTGGGTGTGGTGAGGACGAATGTATCGTTGTGAAAGATGCCTGTATTTATACCTATTCAAAACATTTCTTTCTTGTATCAGAGAGATGTTATATTTGCAGAGTATTTACATGCTTTGCGTTGAACTGCGTTGAGCTCTTTGTTCTTGATGCACTGAACGAGTCGGACATAGGCAACTGTGTGACTTGTGCCTGGAACCAGAGCCCTCAAGTGTGTGTTTGTTCTTTCATCCTTCAATACTTTGAAGATGCTACAACTGATATTTCGGAAAATTCATTGTCACATGTTTTCCCTCTTGAAAGAAACCTTCAGCGCACAAAGAACATGGGGCAAATAATGAGTCCCGAGCCCGTATTTGGAGGGAGTGGGCCATCGGAGTTGAAGTGTAGAGGATTAGACAGCGTTTTCTTAATTAAAATTTGAATACTTGAGTAATGTCCAGTATCTTCCAAGACGGCATGTCGCGATGAAGGTAGTGTAACCGCCGATGGTCCATCTTCAATAGCAAGCCCTTTTTAGTAATCAGGCTTACTCTACCACAAGCACCTCTGCGGAGCCGTGAAGACGCATAACGCGGGAATGTTACTTGAGTCCTCCGAGCCTGACCTCCTGCATTAGCTTCCTTCGCTCTTCGGCTTTCAAGCCACCCAAGTACGCCCACGCCATGCTCAGTAAACACCACAGTGCAACCTATGAATAAGCAGACTTGATTTGGTTGCTGCATGATTTCTCATTCTAGAATGCGTCGGAATGCAGTATCGCAGTGGCAGATATTACAAATGCTGCAACAATCCACGGGAGGAGAATACTTAATAGGTCTTGGGTTCGCGCAGCTGAGACGGAGAATAAATACAATCAGCATCACACACTCAATAGTTCTTGCTACTACGGAGTATCTGATCAACACCGTCTCGGTTCACCCACCAACAAAACCCACACTTATCAACCCAGGTTAAAGTTCTTAAAAATGTCTTCACCTTTCAAGAACATCCTCATCGTTGGAGCCACAGGCTCTATCGGTTCCATTGTTTTCCAAGCACTACTCAACGAACCATCTTTCACCGTCACTGCTCTGCAGCGCTCGTCATCCAAGAACAAGCTCCCCTCAAACGTCAATGTCATCACCATTGACAACTCTTACCCGCTCGAGGCACTCGTGGCTGCATTCGAGGGCCAGGATGCAATCATCAACTGCATGACCTCACCTGCCGTTAGCGACCAACGCCGTTTCATTGATGCCGCCGTGGCTGCCAAGGTCAAGCGATACGTCCCTTCCGAATATGGCCTCAACAACAATAACGCCGACGCACGGGCGCTCAGTTCCGTCTTTCGCAGCAAAGGTGAAGTCCAGGACTATCTTCGCTCGAAGGAGTCTCTTGGCTTGGAGTGGATGAGTATCGCCTGCGGAATGTGGCTCAAGTGGAGCGCACAGCACAACTTCCTGGGCATGCATATCAAGGAAAATAAGTTTGTCTTCTGGGACGATGGCGAGGGCTGGTTTAGCGTGTCAACGGAAGAGAATGCCGCCCTTGGACTGGCCAATGCCCTGTCGAAGAAATGGGAGGAGACCAAGAACCGGATCGTGTACCTGAGTGATTTTGCCATGACGCAGAACCAGCTGCTGGAAGCCATTGAACGCATTGGCGGAGAAAAGTTCGCAACCGATACGATCAACAGTGCCGAATACGTCAAGGAGAAGCAGGCTGCAGTGGAGGCTGGAGATCCTTATGCGATGTACGACTTGATCGAGACCGGCTTTGTAACTGGGAAATACAGCGGTCACCTTGAGAAGGAAGGCGAAATCAGCAACGGGCTGCTGGGTCTTCCAAGCAACTCTGTGGACGAGGTAGTCAAGGTTGCCCTTGAAGCCGTCAAGAACATGTAAGGGTGGCCGCGATGACTTCAAGATCAATTTAGGTAGTCAAGTAGTTATGGTATCATAGTTTGGACATCACAGTCTACCATCCCCTGGGTGTCAGTATGATAGTCTCCCGGATTGCGCATTGTCATAGATGTGCCAGCCCGATACAGCTTCAAGAGCCTTAAGCTATACGCCACAGACCCTGGTGCCCTAAGAAGCTCACTCTATGCAAGAACGAAATTTCGTAGCTCCCTAGATCCGCTCTTTTGTTCGTCCAGAGCTCGGCCCTCCATGTATCCATCGACATAGCAATCCCCAACAAATACAAATTCCTCGCCATGCTTCCTGAGCACAAGAGGCGTCGAACATCCCAAAGCAACGCAAATGATATCGTTTGCACTTGTGTTATCAGAAGCGAGACACAAGAGGCCGGAAATCGTTATGAGGAACTTCCGTCCCTTCATGGCCGTCTTGAAGTAGTCTTCAACTGCTTGAGATATCTCATCGGAAGACATTTCCGGAGTCGCTTGTGCATAGCTTTGCATCGTTTCATCCGAGTTGAAAGCCCCGTACCGTTCGCGAAGCAAGCGAGTGAAGACTTGGTACGTTCGTCCAATTATGTCTGTCGGAGTGCTGCTTGGGTACCTGAACCTATCCAAAGACACGGTCCGGCAAAACGCTGCATGATCGTCATCACTTGCTGGACTCTTCTGACTCAAGAAGATCCAATACCACTGCAGAAAGGCCATCAAGTATGTACTGGTGCTAGGGGCATTCTCGACGCCCATTCCTACAAAGTCGGCGGTTCCAAGAATGATGCCTGTGATAGATAATTTCCTCCTTCGGTTGAAAAGGTGAGAAGAAGCTGCAGTGTCTCTAGCGGCGTTGAAGCGACTGTTGGGGATCCCACGAAGAGGTCCTCTCCAGCTGGAGAGGTGTGACCAGTCTGGAACCCAGGAGGGAAGCATATGGATGTTCTCGGCAAGAACGGGATTTGACGCGCAGCAAATAATATCCAGCCTGTCAGTCTTCGCGATTACGTAGTCGACAATGTCAGTGTAGACATCTCGCGGGTCTGATTTGTAGTTGACCCGAAACTGTGAACGGTCGGTCTCGGAGAGAATGCCAAGAAGAGCATAAAGCTTGTCCCGTGGGTCGCGACATAATTTGTCGGCGCATAGTAGGAGACAACTGAAAAGATCTGCATTGCCAGTTGCATGCAGCGCATGTAACGATTGGAGTGTACTCGGACCAAACGAAACCAGGCAGTCCACATATGTCACACATTTCCTGGAAAGTGCTTGCCGGCCTTGTTCGAGATGGAAACCTCTCATGAGGTCTACCTTGCATGCTCGGAGAAGCTTCGATGCTTCGAGGTATACCTCCCACGGATGAACGGAGTCACCACATAGAATAGTGACCTTTCGTGCGTTGAATATCTCCTGAACTACCCAAAGTCTGCGCCAGTAGTCGCGCTCAAATAGGTCAACAAGAGCTTGCCAGTGGCGACTTCGTTTCTGGTCGTTGATGATGGATACCAACGCGGTTCGTGAGCCCTTGCATTCTGTCAATTCGCAAAGCAGCTCGGTTGCGGCGTAACTATCATTCGCCTCGGGGCCGAGCCAGAGAGCTACCATCACCGCCTTTTGGTATATGATGGTCATGAGACCAACTTGATAGCTCCGTTCTTCGAGGTCATGCTGATTAATGCATATGGCGTCCGCCCACACAGTTACAGCGCTGGAGACGGATCTGATTCTGGATAACGCTTGCCAAAGGCTTGTTGTGACAGGAAACTCATGGCCGTCTAATACTACGAGTCTGGTGTCAAGGGGATCGCCCCATGAGTAAGAGATTGCGGTGTAATCCTGCGACACATCCAGGGAAGTATGGAAAATATGGCATTGGATCTTGTGTGAGATATCGGGCAAGATCCGAAGCAGGCGAATTTCGTTATTTCGGGGGTCCAAGGCTTGATACTGGAAAGTTGTGTCTCCGATACATCTCGGCCGTGGACTTGACGATCGATGTCGCATCCGCTTAGGCAGAGGTTCTGATGATTCAATACCAGTTCTGGGCTTCGATGTTGACATCCCATTGCGGGTTTCCATATATCGGCTGAATTTCCTGGCATGGCGGTGAGGTTTGCCCCCAACAAGTGAACGAGACGAGGTTGGCGAGGTCAGGTGTCTCTCGTCTCGGCCGAGTCTACCAGTATCTGCGATGCCTTGAGGGGAGGAAAATTGAGGCTGCGTAGAACGGCCTACATTACTAGTAACACCATCTCGGTCGGCAGATTTTGAATCAGGCTGTAGCTGAATGGGCGATACACTTGCTGTGCTGGCTTTTCGGAGTTCGTTTTGAGGGCTGGCGGCCCTGACTTCCGGCTGCTCAAACTGGTGTTGCATTTCTAGGGATGCTGGTAGACTAGTAAAATAGCCCCGCTAGATAGTAATAGCTGCGACAGTGAAGGAATCTTTGGTAATGGCTTCATAGGGCATCTGATATAGCAGAGGTTGAAAAATTCCCTTTGACGGGCGAACTGAGGCGCTTCTACATGCTCGTCTTGGTTGGGCTGAAACTTTTAGGCTGCGATATTTAGGCTACAATCAGCAGCCTCAAGGCTGTAGCCGCTCTGCACGAAGTGAACTTTTCCTAGTCATCTGCCGGATCTCGTGATCTGCCGGATACCAACCTATCAATTTGACTTCAGACAACCAAAACCCAGGAGTCTTGATTCAAATGTCTCCAATTTTCAACTACAGTAGAAGACTTTACTCCTCCGCGACTATTCATGTGACAACCTGCTTCTATCATGCCTTCTACATTCGGCCCTGTCAACCGTAAATTCTCCGTCTACGGCGCGGCAAAACATCATCAGCCGTTCGTCAGCTTTGGTCAAAACCAACACCCTCGTCCAGTTCACACCCAAGTCTTCACTTCAGCGGTTCCATGAGCTGTTCTAAGCCGAGCAAAGAGCAGGCACATTCTAAAAACAAGGACAGAAAAGATATCACTCGTCTCGGCCCAATATTGCCAGAGAAAGTCGAGCCCTGCTCACTCCAGCCTCAGTTCTATGAACCAAAAGTTGTCAGGCTGGCTAGATGTAGACCCTGGACTAAGCGGTGGAAGCGTTCTTACAATTGCTTCTTAGAACATAAGATCGAAATTCTTGGGGTGGGGCATGGACACAAACTAACAGAAAGCTACGGCGTTTTGGAATCGGTTTGAAAACTAAAGTAGACATTTGGGAGCTTGAACGAGAGGAAATAGTAGTTGTGGGAGACTGCGTAGGATTAGTTTTTCCATCTCCGTTTTCAATACCATGCCCTCATTGATTAGCACGTTCATGTGCATTCCTCAGGTCGTGCTTCGTGATCTCTCCTACTAGTTTCTTAGTGGTATAATTAGAGGTAATGGTTCAATCTGGTTTTGCCCCGCCAACTTCACCCTAGTCAGACCCACAGGCCCTCCGTACTTAGCGATCTAAATTTCGCTTTCACACGTTGTCTCTCCCTGTTTTTGAAGAGAATTTGTTCTTTTCAAAGTTGATAAAATAATATTAATCAGGCACTAGCTAATTTGACTCGGCGTCTTGCAGTATTTTTGTGATTTGGGATACAGTACGTGCTAGACTTGATAAGTTGATATCAAATATTAATCCGACGCGGATGTGGTGGTTGCCGTGCCGACCACCCCCACCCCCTGTTGTTCTAATCCATCGTCTATCATCAACTCTCCTCCACAATCATCATCGTCATCATGCATCAAGTCAGCCCAAAATCTTCTAACCTCAGAACCTCACATACAAAAGAATAATGCCACACACTCCAGCAGACCCAGCAAACCCGTTGCTTTTTGTTGAGAGCTGGCTCGAAAGCCTTGTCCCCCCGACGAATTGCGACGTGCAATCGGACGCCGGACCAGCCTTTCCATCTTTCGCCCTTGGAAGCCTACGAGCACAACGCCTTGCGATGTCGACCCCAAAACAGTCACCACGAAAACGCCCCAGGACGGTGTTACCAACAGTGACGGATCACGAAGATGCGGTGCAGAGAGCCGGATCAGCGACAACAAGCGCAACTGTTTCGCAGCCGAGCGACGCCGTCGAACCAACAGACGAGACAGAGGAGGAAACGCCGCGGTCATCAAGAAGCATTCTTCCCTACCATATCAGCTACCGAAATTCACTCTTCGGGCAATCGAACTTTACGTCAAGAAGCGGGAGTCCGCAGCCATGGAGGTTCCGCGAGGCGTCGGCATCAGAACCACCGTCTTTGTCGCCCACACGCTCAGAGTCCAGCACCGCGACGAGCAGAACGACGACAACAGGCGCGTCTCGACGGCCTAAGAGTCCCGTCAAGTCAACGGCCGATCTGCGTCTTGCTGCGAAGCCGTTCGAATACAATGACGAGGCTGTGCTACCTCCAATACTACAGGATCTTGGAGACGTCCGAGACCACATAGGGATAATCCCAGCTATCATAAAAGTAGGCCAACCGCAGACCACCAAGTTTTCCGACTCTAATCTTTGTTATTAGGAGGATATCCAGAAGGTACTTGGTGCTAACGAAACGATGCGACCGTGGATGGTCGACAACAACCAAACAATCGATCGAGAAGAAGCTCTCAAGCAGCTTGACGAGATGCGATTAATCCTCAACGAATCAAGATACTGCCAGCGGGAAGGTGCCTCAGAGGCAGCCTGGAACGACGGCGTGACAAGTCGCATTCTCTTTCTTGCACTACGCGGGATCGATGGCGTCAGACACCACAACATGTATGCTTGCTTGCCTGTCTGACCTTTTCAACCGAATTGCTAACGATCCCGGAAATAGTACAACTGCCCGTCCAGAGAGCTCTCTAGTGCCCAAAGACCTTGGCGGCGACCACTTTGACAGCAAGCTTGTTGACTACTCCATCAACCTCGTGACCCAGCCACAAGACCATGGAGATGAGACCGAAGATGGTCTAGAGCAGGCTATTCGAGCCCTCCTCTCTAACGCGCCAAACAAGCGAAAGACAATCAACCAGACATTCTACGGTCCCGTTCGATTCAGTCCTGCTGGAGTAAACATCGAGACCAAGGCGAACTCAACGTCCGATGGCCGTGCACAGCTTTCCATATGGATTGCCGCCTGGATGGAACAAATGCGTTACCTTCGAGCTATGTCATTTAATTCTAATCAAGTGCTGAATTCGTTACAAACATCGGATATCTCACAACAGCCAATCGAATTGCCAATGCCCTTGGTTGTGGCCACGGGCAGTATATGGAAATTGTATCTTGCCAAAGACTTTAAGACGAAGATCGTCATCAGTTCTTTGTTCACGATTGGAGATACAAGCTCGCTTATTGGGATATTTTGTCTTCTAAAGTCGTTGCAGATACTGTCCAAATGGGTCGATGGGCCGTTTCGCAAGTATATACAGGAGGAGATCTTAGCCATCCCACTATCAAGTACAAATTAAATGAAGGTGGCTTCTGCTAGAAGACAGTGATATGCCTCCTATGATGTATATGATCAGCGTCTCCCAAGTCCTTTAGCCTTTGCAGCGATGACGGAGTTGTTTATCCTGTCGCTTGAATGATGCTGCCCCCGGGAAGCTCTGAGATTTGACAAGCATCTTTTTACTTCCTTTTCAGGCCTACCCGGTAATGCACACTATCAAGATGAGTATTGCTAGGCTCACGAACAACCTTTGCTACATGCATCAATGGGTATAGAGCCATAACCCTATTTCTCTATGTAGACCAAGGTATCTCCTCTGTCTGCCAACCGGACCGGGCCCACACGGCCTATGCTAAAGAAAGGGTTAGAGGTAGTAGTTAATGGTAGAGATTAAGGTTCGTTCAGTTCAGTTAAGGGTAAGAATAATGTTGGGGACAGGATTGGCCTGTTGGGTGTATTGTATACGATTTCATTAATATTAGGATACAGTAGGGCCTACTAAATCTAGTCTATGTCTTAATATACTTCTTAATGTACCTAGTAATACTCACTATGGAATTCATCATGAAAGAGCAGAGGTTAATAATCTACAGTAGCGGACGTGGCATATCGAGGGAGGACAGTTATCGTGCAGACTTTCAAGCGTAGCCCGATTACCAGGCAGTATGATGCGTGTCCATCGCGAGTAAAGCTCGTGTTCGTAGGACCATGAATTGAGATTTGGCATGCGAAAACAATTGCTCTAAGGCTATGGAACAGGCGCAGTCTCAAATCTCACACTACCTTTGGCTCGGCATGGTGAGGGCATAAGAAACTAGTGTCGAGGCTACGTCACAAAACTCGTCTCTCCAGTGTTACTGCTCTCTGTCTGTTCCTCGCCGACTTCTGCGTAAAGCTTCACATCCACCATGTCTTTTTCACGCTCTGGTCAACGTCGGGCCAAAGCAGCCCCAGTTCCCGATTAGCTCGTCGATAGTCTCCTGCTACTTTCTATTGTTCATATCAACTGAGCAATCGACTAGACTACGCTTAACATCTAAATGGGCTATACCGCAAGCGACGGAAAGCAGACCCCTACCTAAAGACAAGACCTAAGTTGTAAATGACGCTCGTCCCTACCGCAGCGATATCGAGTAGGGCAGTTCATCGCGGAAATCACTGAACCCCATAAGAAAGGGCGCTGGAGGAAAAGCCCCGATTTTCACGAGTCGTCAGAAATGTTAGTCAACATGATCATGAACTTCAATGACGCCGTTTGTAGCCGAGTCAAAGAAGCCCGACAGCCACTCTCGAATATAGTCACTGACCCCAGCGATTCCCCTAGACTAAATCCTATCAAAATGATTCTACAATACTTTAGACTTTATGCTACTTTCAAACAGTGAACCTATAGTATTATAAGGTTGCTAAAAAGGGCAAATATTAGTCTGATCCCTTATAACCTATACACTATATATAGTTAAGCTTATACCCTTCCTTATAGATATAACTCTTTAATTAATCACTTAATTCTCACTTTAATAGGTTATAAGCCTAGGAAAGCTATCTATAAATTTACTAAGTTTCTCTATTTAAAACTAATATATTAACTTAATAATTTTAGGGCCTAATATCCTTCCTTCTACTATATATATACTAAATAGATAATATATCTAATACTTCTATAGATTAACTAAATATATACTAAAGCTATAATAAATCTAATTTTTCCCCTTTTCTAAGAGGATTATAAATACTTACTACATAGAAAAAAGAACTTAATATTAACTTTAGCTTTAAAAGAAATATTAAAAGAGCTTTCTAACTTCCTCTTAAAAAGTAGAATTTTCAAATAAAATTATATTAATCTATAAAAATTACTAAGTAATATAAATATAACTAAGATAATCTACTTATAATTTCCTATACCTATAGTAAGACTTTTAGTATTAAGAACCCTTATACCTAAATATATTAAGATATATATATACTATCTATAGTCTTAACTACTTATAAAATCTATATTCTTTTACTTCCTTAATAAAGAAAAGTTCCTAAGCTTAATATTAGCTATTAATATTTACTCTAATTAGACTTAATTAAGCTTAAATAATAATAATTTATTCTTCCTTACTTAAACCCTTTCTAATTCCTTTAAAGTTATATTAAACTAATCTAACTACTTAGACTCTCTCTTAAATATATTCTCTATAGATATCTAAAGCTTAGAAATTAACTTTATTATACTTTCTAACTTTATTATAATTTCTAACTCTAAATAAAAATAGTTATTTAGCCCTATGTATTTTTCTACTAACCTTAATAAACTTTTACCTAATAATAATAAGCTACTCTTTAATTCTTATCTTATAACTTAATATCTCTTAATTAAATAATTTATTCTTTATAATATTTAACTTAGTAAATATTACTAATAAACTATTTAAAATCCCTTTACTAAAAGCCCCTAGTAACTAAATTAGCTAGAATTATAAAATATAAGATTACTTCTTAATAGCTAAGTATAAAGACCTATTTACCTAAAATAAAGCTTAATCTAATAGTAATATAGAATCTAAAAAAATTAAAAATTAGGAAATTAAGTAGGAATAAACTTATAGTATTATACTTAACTAACTTAGATATAATGTATAAGACTTAGCTAAGGATAAGAGGATACTTACTAAGATATTTAAGACTCTCTAGAAATACTTTATTTTAATAGGAAGTACTATCTTCTAGGAATTTAACTAGAGGTATAATAGACTATTCTTCTAAGCTTATATTAATATTTCTAATTTTACTACTTAACTTTATAAAACCTATATTAAACTCTTAGCCCTAGACTAAATATATTAAATTTATAAATTATACTTTATTAGTAAATTCCTTATAGGACTTAGCCCTTTATATAAGATTTTTCTCTCTGCTTTTTACTAGAATAATAACCTATTCCTAACTTAAGATAATAATAATAATATTATAAAAGAGACTATTACCTTTAATACTTATCTTAAAGCAGTAAAATATAATAAATATAACTAGAAGCTTTATAAGACTTAATATAGTATTCTTACTATTTAAGGACTTAACCCTAATAATAGATATAATAGACTTATCTATATAGGCTATAGAAAAACTAGCTATCTAAAAGATAACTATTAATAGAATTACTTAGAACTCTAAAGATAGTAAGAATAAAGGAATCTATATAGGATTAATTAAGGATAATAGTAATATAAGTAGAATAATCATTAAGCTATTAGTAATAATAAAGATAAATAAACTAATAAAGCTATTACTATACTTACTTAGCTTAATATAGCTATAATTACCTTTAAGGGTAATATTATAATAATTATTACTATAGCTCTAAATAGATATACTAACTTCCTTAAGAATATCTATATCCTTAATAGTAAAGCTTTATTTTATATTATATATAAATAAGGCAGTTTTTAGTAACTTAATAAGAATATAAAAATAATTAATAGCTTTAGTAATATAATAATATTAATAAGTAATTATAAAGTATATATACTATAAATAAAGGGAGTAAATAGAAAAATAATTACCTTTAATAATACTTTCTTTATTTCTACTAGATATATTAACCTTATCTTAGTATTTACCCTAATTAATAATAAATCTAAAGTTATATTTAATAATAAAAAGGCTATAGTAATCTAAGATAATAATATTATCCTTATTATAATTTACTACTTTAGAATCTATATTATTAATAAAGATAATATTAACTTTAACTTTATACTTATTACTTTCTTAATCTAAGATAAGGATTTAAAAATCTAGTATATAAAGTTAAGATACTTTAGTAAATAGAATATAAAGAAACTTATTACTATATTTACTAGTATAAAACTAATCTAAGTTAAGTTATTCTATAATCCTTATACTTAAGGAAAAATAAAAGAATTTCCCTATTAATACTTTATTAAAAAGGGATTCTAACTACTTAAAAGCCTCTATATTAATATTACTAATCCCTTTAAGGTTATAAGACTTAAAGAGTATTAATACTAAGTTACTTTTATAGATAACTTTATATAGATAATATAAGTCTTCTCTCTAATAAATAAATAGGAGTTTACTAAGAAATTCTAAGCTTTCCTAAACTAATTAAAGATTCTAACCTAATAATATTACTTCCTTTAGCTAAATAAGGCAAGAGAAAATATCCCCTTTATCCTTATTCTCTTTTACTAAGGAAGAAGTATTAAACTTTCCTATATAATTACTAAGTAATCTAAGTAAAATAGTATTATAGAATAAATAAACTATATACTTATAGAAAAACTTATATTTATTCTAATTAATAGTAATCTTAATCTTAAATAGTAGTTCTATATACTTAAAGGAATAGTCTAGATATAAAACCTTAGTCTATACTTAATAATAAAAATAATACCTTATAAAGTTTAGTATAAAGAAGTTCTAAACTTAACTTATCTTTATATTATTAGAAGCTTTAAATATTTCTTTCTACTAAATCTAAAGAAATAAAAAATATAAATAAAGACTATATAATATAAACTACTTAACTTCTAAGGAAGTATAATCTATATTATCCTTAGGATAAATAGAAAGATTATAATAACTAATAATATTATATTTAATAAGGTACTAATATTTAAATATAGTATTCTTATTCCTAATAATCCTAGGCTAAAGTAAGTAAGGATAAATTATATATACTTCCTTAGTACTTTAATACTTAATATATTATAAGTTATTAACCTCTATAATAAAGACTTAGAAGAACTAAGATAAAATATACTTATACCCTTAGATTTAAACTCTAATATACCTATATAAAAAGATACTAATAAGCTATAAAATACTATTACTATAAAGATAAATAAATAAATTCCTTATATAGAAAATAGTAAAATTAATAATTATATTACTATAATAGATATATTAATATATTATTCTAAATTATATATTCCTTAATCTATCTATTTAAACTATAAAAACCTTTATTATATACTTATCTCTAAGCTCTCTAATAAAGAGAATAAATAACTTACTTAATTTACTCTCTTATTTATATATATTATACTTACTACCCTAGACTAAGACTTAGCTAAGCTATATATATATTAATAAGTAGAATAATCCCTAAAATAAGTATAATAATAAAAGGCTATAGAAGATAAATTCTAATTCCTTAAAGAAAATAGTACTTAGTACTTAGTTATCCAACTAACTAATATTTATATTCTATAAGGTAAATAAGTTTATAAACTTAAATAGGGCAATAATAGTAAAATTATTTAATATAAAGTAAGATTTATAGTATAAAGCTTTAAGTAATAAGAAGGAATTAACTATTATAAGACTTTTACCTTAGTTATAAAGCCTATAAACTATAAAGCTATATTTACTATTATTACTACCTTAGACCTTAAGGTTAAATAAATAGATATTAAAACTATATTCCTTTATAGATATATTAATAAAGAAATCTATATTAAGTAATTATAGGATTATAATAATAGCTTAGGAAGGGTTTATAAATTAAAAAAGGTATTATATAGCCTAAAATAGTCTCTCTAGATTTAGTATAAGACTCTCTCTAATTTCCTAGAAACCCTTAGCTTTTACTTACTTTATATAGATATTAATATCTTTATAAAAGGATTTACCTTTATTACTATCTATATTAATAATCTCTTAATTATTAGATTAAATACTAAGGATATTAAATCTATTAAGTTATCTCTATTAAAATAATTTAGTATATCTAATCTTAGCCTATATATATATTACTTAAATATAATAATCTACTAAGATTAGCTAAACTAGTTAATTTACTTTAGCTAAGGGGTATATATAGAGAAAGTCCTATAAAACTTTAGGCTTAAGGATAATAATCTAAATATAATATTAGTTTCTATAATAAAGTTTAATATCCTAGAAGATATATACTAAGCCTTAACTAAGCTAAAGAACTAGTATACCTAAGCTATTAGATTATTAATATATATAATACTAAATACCTAATTAAATATTACTTTTAGAGTTTCCTTTTATAGCTAATTCCTTAGAAATCCTATAGAGGAATACTATATAGCTATAAAGAGAATTATAAGATACTTTAAAGAAATAGTAAAAATAGAACTATACCTTAGTAGTAATATTTAACTACTCTCTAGATATATTAACTTAGACTAAGTTAATAACCTTAAGACTAAAAGGTTAATAGCTAGTTATATCTTTAACCTAGGATTTAGAATAATTAGCTAAAGCTTAAAATAATAATTAATAATTATTCTATTATTATATAAAGCTAAGTATATAGAATAAATATAAGTAATAAAGAAAGCTATTTAGCTATATAACCTCTTCTAAGAACTTATATTAATAAATAATATTAGTATAATAATTATCTATAGGGATAATTAAGGTATAATTATAATATCTAAAAACCTATAGTTCTATACTAAGATAAAGTATATTAATATTTAATATTACTTTATTAGGGAAAAAGTAATCTCTAGAGATATTAAAATATAATATATTTCTATAAAAAAGTAAGTTATAGATAAACTAATTAAAGCTTTACTAAAGATAGACTTCTTTATTTTCTATAAGGTATTAGGACTTATTAGTTAAGATAAAAAGAGTTCTTAAGTTAGGATTAAGACTATTATTATTATTTATATATATCTTAGCTAAACTTAAATTACCTATATAAACCCTAAATAAACCTAAATTACCTAGATAAACTTTAGTAAATTAAGGCTTAATTAATAATTACTTTAGAAAGTAAAAACTTTAGACTAACTATATATAAATACCTATAATTATAAACCTATTATTACTTAACTAATTAATATTCTATAGAAAAATAAATATATATACTTAAATTATTAGCTTTTATAATTTCCCTTTATAACCTTTAAGAGTTTCCTACTATTTCTCTTATAATTAGTAGGAAAAAATAAGAATAAATCAATTAATTCTATTTATTAAGCTACTAAATAACCCCTAATTACTTAGTAAAGACTTCCTTAACTTTCTTACTTAATTTACTTACTTTATATAAGCTCTATATATCTATTTAAAGGCTATCTTATTTAATTATATATAATATAAAGTAAATTAAATAAACTATCTCCCTAATATAACTTATTAAGATATTATTATTAACTTTTATAAATCTCTAAAAGCTAGAAAATATATATAGATTAACTTCTTTAATATAAAATAAATTAATTAAATATAATACTAAAATAACTAGGAAATTAAACTATAATATTACTATATTATTATTATTATCTAGAATTAAACTAAAGGAAAATACTTACTTATTTATAATCTTAACCCTAAGGAAAATATTAATATAAATATATATATTATAATAATACTATATAAATTCTAATAAAACCTATTCCTCTATATATAAAAAGAAAGTATAAAAACTAAAGTATAATACTTAATTAATAAAATAAATAAAAAAAAAAACTAATACCTTATATACTTACTAAAGAAAGTATAAACCTAGGCTTTAGTAGAAAATATAAAAATATAGAATTAAGATCTATAAACTAAGAACTATATCTAGCTTATAAAAGTCTAAAAGGAGAGTTCCCTTTCTTACTTTTACCTATAATAGTATTTTATAGGTTTTAATAAGGCTAGAGAGATTAGAAGGAAGATAGGATTAAAAGTAGATTATAAAGGGTTTAAGTAGGAATACTAAAAAGGGTAAATATTAGTCTGATCCCTTGTGACTTATACACTATATATAGTCAAGCTTATACCCTTCCTTATAGATGTGACTCTTTAATTAATCACTTAATTCTCACTTTAACAAAGGTAGCTCACTGCAAGGCGGCCGTAGAATTGTGGCCATTTACTGTATATCCCCAGAGATTATTGTTTTTGACATGTCTAGAGCTGGCACATGTCGATGCATTGTAGCGGACATGAGGAACTTGGGCTCAAATCAAGCCTCATACTTACGATACCCTGATAGTCAAGGAGCTCGATATCTTGAGGTAATAAAAGGCGGTTATGTTCATTGAGTTGAGATTTTGCCTGACTATACGTTGCGCCTAGCAATACTCACTCTATGGGTTAACACCAATGAGAAGTGTGGTTGTCTGTAGATTATCGATGTAGTTGCCAAAGATGAACACAGCCACGAGTTAGGCAGACTTGAGACATTATTTCCACCATCTTCTAATCGCTCCGATTGATGAGGCTGACTTGAAATGGCACTATATGCTCGTACAGACGCCACATATTTGATTGGTAACACGTGTTCTAGAGAGCCTCGCCGGATTTTTCCAAATTTCTCAGAGCCTCAGCGGAAGGTAAATTAGGCTGAGCGTTCTCCTTTGCTCCCAAATCATAGAAATCACTTCAACTTTCTTATCTAAGATTCTGTTCTCAACTTGAGCTCCCGGCCATCATGTCTGCGTTGAAGCTGAGACGGAGCATCTCCGAGGTCTTTCGAGGGAAGAAGGTCGCGCCGGCAACGCCCGGCGGGCTTTCTCCTCTCCCAGAAATTTCTGAGGGTGAAGTCGCAATGCTGCCCTTGTACCACGAAGAGGCCCAGTACGAAAATGGTCTTCAGCAAGCCTTTGCGAACTCTCTCCGAGAAAGAAATCACAGTCTCGAACAAGAGCGAAACTCGGCAACTGCTCGAGCCCAGCACCTGCAGGAACGGCTGCGCGTATCAACTCAACAGCACCGAGAAGAACTTGCCCACCTTCAGCGGGATAACTGCAAAGCTCGCCAGCTGGAGACAACCCGGGTACAAGAGTTGCAGGCAACAGTCCAAAACATAAGACAAGAGAAAGACAGGATGGAAGACAAAGACGCGCAACAAATCGCTGAACTGGAGCAAAGCCTAAAGGAGTACCAGGTCTATTGTGTGAAGATGGATGAGGCCCATCGAAAGCTTCAGGAAACGACCGACACGCTTGAGTCCGAAAACCATGCCCTTCTACAATCTCCCGATTGTGCCATCGCCGAGATGCAACAGGATAAGATCAAGCTGAAGGAAAGAGTGAAGACACTGGAAGCAGGGATATCACACGAGCGAGCCTTAAGAGAGGCTGGAAATAGGGCTTATGACGACTTGCAAAAACATATGGCTACGAAGGAGGTTCAAAACAGGAAACTAGCTGAGCAAGTGGCAGCTTTGCAGCAACAGATGGAAGTCGTCAAGGCCGAGTCCAGTCGGCAGATAATACAGCGGCTCGAGGAACAACGACAGAGGCACGAGAGAGAGAAAGAAGAGGCGTCTCGAGTCCTGGGAAACGATCTGACGCCTCGATCAATTTTGGTTCACAAGATCATTTCCCAGGGCTCTCCAGGCGCTGTGGTCAGTGGCGAAGCGCCGAATGCCGCCATGTTTTTACAGTCGTGCTCCCCAGCCATGTTGACAAACAGCCTTCTTGACATCCGACTCAATACTCAGCAAGCCCGGCGTTTTGCTGAGAATTTCAGTGTCGATGGGCACACGCTCCTTATTTGTGACTTGTGTCAACGGCCTAGACTTTTCCGCAAGCCCAACGCTAACCCCCGGCTCCGCTGATATTCTTCCACTCAACTTAAAAGCGACAAACAATTTAGTTGATGAATTTCCCAAGAAATACTTGTCTTACCTTATGCTTGGGTTTGTTAAGTTGAACAAGCACATGAGTGGAGGTGTATGGCGACAGTAAATTCGTAACAATAGCTCGGCCTTGGAAGTCTATTTTGGGCCGTCAATCCGAAGATGATTGGAGATCAGATGGTGCGAATTGCGAATCGATGGCGAATGTCAGGGGAAAATTAACCGCACCAACCACATCCCTGCCAGTAAATGACGCAATGAACCGGTTCGGCCTAGGAGCTCGAAAGTCCACGAGTTCCAACCTTCTATTTCGCGGTATTTTGGCCGAGTGTTGAGCCGCAAGGCGTCGGTGTGCGAAATGATGCGAGAACAGAGACGGATTATGGAAATGTCGATGCGTACTACAGTTCTGGACCCATTTGCGAGCGCCGATTTATCCACAATCCACATGGGAGACATGAACTACAGGTGTTAGCTTCGGTTCAATCCGAAAACCGGCCGCGACTTCCGGAAGACCCTGTTAGAAGTCGAGATATAAAGCCCAGGCTCGTGGACTCTTTACAGCTCGACATCTTCATTGAGGTTCTAGTAGTCACTCAGATCAGTCCTTCGAGTCGCCTTGGAAGACGTCGACTCCAACCATGCGCATCCAATCTTCTTTGTGGTCGCTTTTCGGCTCGCTGGTGGCTGCCCGCAGCGGACCATTCTTGACGGAAGTCGGCGACGGCTCGTGGGTCATCGGCAATGACATTTGGAACGTCACCCAAGGTCCTACCTATGCCAAAAAGCTGTTTTGGCAAGGTGTCCCAGGGGCGGATCTTGTGGGGTCTGCTGTAGGGCATTACATTGGATACGGTATGCTCCCTGATTGCTATCTTCTACTTGTCATTGGCTAACATAACATCACCACTGTAGATGGTGAGGATAACCTGAAATTCACCAATGCCACCATTGTTGCGAGAGGCACACATCACATTGATGTTGCCTTCCAATCAACTCTTGGAGATCTTCACTGGGTGGTTTTCGACCATCTTTCTGGCGCATACCAGTACTTTGTCAACCGCGCCCTCCCTGACATCAGTATCCTTCGAACGCTCTGGAGATTGTCGCCAGATTATTTCACGCATGGCCGCACCCACCTGAAGAACGAGCCCCTACCCGACTTCAGCATCTACCTCAACAACCCTGAAGTGCAAGACGAGACTTGGCAGTTGGATGACGGATCATTCGTCACAAAGTACGACTGGTCGAATGCAGTCAGGGATAGAGACTTCTATGGAGTCTATGGTTCAGAGGCTGGCTCTTGGTGGATTCATCCCTCTACCGAGTACTACAACAGCGACCACTACAGCCAAACCTTGACTGTCCACAGAGAGAGCAGCACTGGAGATGCTGTTCAGCTCAATGTTGTGCAAGATACGTCCCATTTCCGTCTTGGCCAAAAGACTCCCCAGCCCGTCGGCAAAATTTGGGGTCCCTGGCTCTGGTATTTGGTGAGACACACACCCGTGACTTCGAACATCTTACAATAGGCTAACCTTAAGTAGAACAATGGCAGCATTCCAGATGTCCAAAAAAGACGCAAAGAGGAGCTCAAGCACTTCCCTTACAGCTGGCTCGACAACAAAGCTTACAAGTCCCGAGGTGGTGTTCAAGGAACGCTCCGTCTGTCTGATGGACGGGTCGCCTCCAATGCTGCTGTTTACCTCGGCGATGCTAACACTACCATCCGACCTTCTGTCCAAGGTAGCAACTACTACTACACCACTTACACCAACGACAAAGGTCGTTTCTCCTTCGATGACGTCAGGACCGGGTCCTACGGTCTCTATGCCTGGTCCCACGGCGGAGACTTGGCGGATGTGTACACCAACTTCACCAAGTCTGGTGTGACCATCACCAAAGACAAGACTTTGAACCTAGGCCAACTGTCCTGGAAGGTCCGCGATGTCTCCAAGCGCATCTGGCAGATCGGCGAATTCGATAAGACGGCGCGAGGTTTCAAGAATGGAGGCATCCCGTACCAGCACGGCGTCACGGAACAGAGCCCAGCCAACCTCACCTTTGTCGTGGGCAAGTCTCAAGATGCCGACTGGTACTACGCTTCATCTGCAGTCGGGACTTGGACCATCGAGTTCCAGCTCTCAGCCAAGGATATTGCTGCCAACAACACTGCACTGCTTAGCGTCTCGCTGGCTGGTTATTCTCAAAGTGCAGGACTGGATATCAAGGTCAATGGACAGGTTTACGACTCGTTGAGTAAGGATGTCCTTGCCAGTGATCCTGCGCTTTACCGCTCTGGTAAGATCAGTGGCGAGTGGCGATTCTTCCAGTATGAGGTAAAGTCCAGCGCGTTGAAGGAGGGCCTGAACATTGTTGAGTTTGCTGTCACGAGATACACGAAATGGAGAGGTTTCTTGTGGGACAGTGTTATTTTTGAGTGGCTTTAGAGCTTGTACATTAACTTATAATACGGCACCCTTGAAAATAAATACGAGTTGACTAGCTTGCAATTTATCTCCTCTTAATTCCTACCCAACAGTCCAAAGGCTTTTTCGAGAACCCCTCATGCGATTCCAACTTGGTCTGGAAAAGCTTGAAGTCGTACCGGCGGAACGCGGTACCAATAATCAGTGCCAATTCCATGTGCGCCACGTTCTGCCCAACACATGCTCTCGGGCCGTACGAGAACGGGTTGAAGGAAGCCTTTTGTCGCTCAGTAAGTTTCAGCCAGCGGTCAGGTTGAAACTCCTCGACATCGGGGCCCCAGATGTCTGCGTCGTGATGGATGGTGTAACTGGGCACAGACAGAACAGTGCCTTCGGGAAAGTGATCCTTGTCGTAAGAAACACCTCGTGGGGCGGTGACAATCCGAGGAAGGCCGATTGCGGAAGTTGAGTGTAGTCGCATTCCTTCGTCGATGCACTGTCTGAGGAAGGGCAAGTTCTTCACCATGCTGTGCGAAGCGATCAACGACTCGGCGGGAATGGCTTCATCGAGCTCTGCCTGAAGCCTAGGAAGGACGCTTCCAGGATTGCATCGTTCACCCTGGAGGATCCAGTATACTACAGCACACGCTGTGTTGGATACAGTGTCGCTACCAGCAATGAGCTGGGTGAGTGCCTCGGAGACCAGTTCGTCCCTAGGCATCGGGTTTCCGTCCGAGTCTTTCCCATTGCAAAGCATATCTAAGATATCATGTCGCTGGCCGCCAGTGAATGCGCCCTTCTCCGAGCCCTCAAGACGCTTGTTGACGGCAGCCACGGCTATTCCATGAAGATTTGCGACCGACTGTAATCCCTTGGAGAAGAACGGATCCGGCAAGTACTTGGCGAAAGGTCGTATCTCAGGTAGTAGACCAAGTGTAGAGCTGACTTCGCCCCTGCGGTTGAGTGTTTCGGCGCCGGGAACATAGGTCTTTGCCTTTCCAGGAATAGTAGATTCGCACTCATCGCGGCCACGGTCTACCATTCCAAAAGGTGCCCCAAATGCCAGATCACCAATGATGTCAAAGGCCAAAAAGGTGCACCAGGGCATCATGTTGATCCGCGCGATTCCATCCGGTCCGGGGCTCGCAGAGATACGATCGAGCTGACCAACCCATCGCCGTAAATTGTCTGCCATGTGAGGCTCGAAGTCTTGCACAGCTCCGGGAGAAAACGCGTGGGCGATGATCTTGCGCTTTCTAGTGTGCTCTCCACGGTGTCGCACATTGAAGACTCCAGGGACGCCTGAAACGAAGGCATTGTAGAAATAGCTGGTTTTACTGTAAGTATGAAGCCATAGGCAGTAACAAGAGGGTATTTACTCTTTCAAGAAGCCATTGCCATGCGCATAAACAGTGCGTAAACCCTCAGGCGTTGCGATGGACACATGGTTGAACCCAACGCGGACGACTTTGCCGTATTTGCGATGGGCATAATCGACCCAAGCAAACTTTTGACCCTGTCGAGCACCTAGCGCAAGCCAGATGTTGCTGAACCTGCCTACAAAGGGCCCTGGGATGTGCTTAAGGTGTCGGTATGTGGTGAAGTATGGGACGACCCAGTACAGAACCGCCCAGACGGGCACAAGCAGACATATCAAGGCGAACAAATGGGGGAGCTGCATGGTGAGATAGCGGTACAAGAGCTGGAGCTTCGGATACTCGACAAAGGTCAACCTCCGGAACATTGAACCGGAGGGTCCTTAAGTTCTTATACAAATCGTGCCCGTTACCCAGCACGCATCAGATCGTCCCTTTAGCCTGGCACCTCCGCGCCGATTGACGACGTCTCAGGTGCCTCGAAGAGTGGGACTTCAATCCGATGCGACAGAGGGCTCCAAGCTACTATCTTATCCCCCACTTTTGAGATTGAAGCGTATCGACTGCGTCTGTAGTATCTCAAAGTCTACCAGCACTCAAACGAATCCTCCGACCGGAGCTCTCTGGATTATCCCCCCACTTATGTTATTGCAGGATCAGAGCTGCCTCGAAGAGAGAAGGAATTAGCATGCCTGACTGTGTGCACGTCGGTGTCATTCATCCTGTCATCAACTTGATCAAATGCGCTTTGCCCTGCTCGTGCTGACTTCGCTGCTCGGTACATGCTTATCCGGGCTTTATCACTCTTCTAACCCCATTTTTTAGATGCATCAAGAGTGGGCGGTGGTGGGTGACCACCTATTAAGTACGCGCGATATCACCTTACCAAGAGTAGCGTGCCTTGCTTTTGGTCTAGCGGTCACTAGCAGTGGGTGGTGATAAGGGTGGGGTGCCATTCCACCTTAGAATCGAGATCATCACGAACTTGTTGCATATCATGGGCTGCAGAAAGCTCCAACAAATTGAGCTTTAAACCCGAGTTTTCATGCTGAATCTGGAATAAATGTTAAATCCACCCATGACTCGTCGTCCCTCCTGTAATGGAGACCAAAAAGCGCAATAAGTCTGAGACCTTCCTGAAGTTCGGTTGTAAAACTCGCCCTCTTCGCTATGCCCCGATCAGTATCCACGTACTGTAGAAAGGACCCAGCACCCCGGTTCATAAACTCGCCAAAGAAGAGGTTGTCCACGCTCTGTCTGTAGCCCCTTGAGGTCCATCCCTTTGGGTGAATCGCATGACCAATGTGACTGAACTGGAACACAACTCTCGAGTACTCTCCCCATGGCCGGCCCAGGTATGTCGAGGCGTTTTGCTTTGGAGAAGCGCCAGAAATGTCGCAGCGGTGAAAGACGAAGAAGGAAGGGTTATCAGCCGAGTCTCGGCTGTTAGAGGTGATGTGGCCCTTGCCGGTAGATACGATCTTGCATTCCTGAAACCAAGCTATACCTTTGCCGAGTATAAAGTCCACAGCGCCGTTGATGTACGTGTGCGAGTATAGCTGTCGTCCGACGTTGGCATAGACGGTGTCCTCCCAACCCTTGAGGCTGCATGCATAGACTCCCAGATCGCCTGCTTGGGCGCTCAAAGCCACGGCTTGGCCCTTTCGGAACGCAGGTCCAAAGTCGTTGGTGATGTTCAGGTTGTACAACTTGACTCTCTTGGACCAGATTCGAAGCGTGCCAGTTTGGTCATTTTCCGTAATTTTGGGGGACTTCCGGGAAGTGTTGTTTGTCAGGACGACCTGGTTTTGGGCATGATAGCGTCTATCGCAGGTATATCCTTGGATGGTAAGCGGTCCGAGAAGGGGAGGGATGTAAACCTGCTCGTTGTAGACCCCCGGATGCACAAATATGACTTGCTCTCCTACCGTCTCTTTGTTCAAGGCGTCAACGGCTTTACTAAAAGTAGGGAAGCTATCTTGTAGCGATCCGGAGCCATCAACAACGATAGCAGCACGAGGAGCCCGAGTGCGAGAATGCGGAGTATGGTTGCAATCCTTCGCCCAAGCGCTGGAAAGCCAGATGCCTAGTATCAGGAGCGTTGGTAGAAGCATCTTGTCGAAGAACAACGATCAGATCAAGGCCGAGTCTAGATTTCCACGGATGACTGGGATGGGCTTTGGGCGGAATCATCTGTATCTTATGTAGGTGTACTGCATCGTCTAGATTCTAGATGTCGACAAGTCCACCAATGGAGAGCCTAAGTGTAGGATGCTAGATTGCACGTACACCTCTTTAAGTAAGCTATTGCTTTATGGCACATAACCCTAATCGGTACGGCGGATCATTCTACCAATGAACTGGGTGTTGCCGCATTACCTGCAGAGGAAATTATAAGGTTCATCTGCCCGTTGCAAAGTCTGACTTGTTTCACCCTTCTCAACGAACTTTGATATCCTCAACAGCCGAGTTTGTTCTAAATAACACCTTTACTTCTTTCAGGGGGTTGATTGACATACTTTAAGAGATTACTTTCCCTATGGGATGCGTAGAAACCAGACCCTTGTTTTCTCATCATCCTAAGCTCTGAGTACTGTTTGTGACAGCGACAATATCTCGCTGACACGGGACTCTGTGCCAGGCAGCCATCTGGTCTCGAATAAACAACTAGTGGTGTTCAATCACGCTCATGATACGATTATGCTACAGATGTCTTATTTGAGTTTTTAACATAAGGTATCAAAGTTTCTTTGGGAGATTTACCCAGATCATCATCGCCGTAAGCATCCGGCATACTTCGTGAAAGAGCCATTAGTCCATATCGCGTGGTAGCCCCACTAAGCAATGCATCCAAACTACTAGAGAACCCACTACACCTGCAAGACGGTTTACCTTGCAGGTCTGCATGGAAATGCAGCCGAAGCAGGTGAAACGACTGTTTCTCACGTTTTCTGGTGTAAAAAAGGAATTACGAACCGTTTCCCGGGGAAGGATTAGGGACATAAGGTAGCGTCCTAGCTAGATGGTTAGGCGGCACGCAATGCAGTGCCAACCCGTGGAGGCACTCGTTGCGCTAGACAGTGGTCTACGAAGTCTAGCCATATCTGACCTATGATACCGATATAGGATGGTACTCAGTGCTGTCGCTATTTTGTGAATTCTTGAAGCGGCGATGTCTAATGGATGTGATATAATTCAGTTCACATTACCAAAGCATCATGATGGACGCAGACACATGACATGAGATTCGATAGTGCTGGATCGTCTAACACCGTTGGGCCATGTCTCAGAGAAAGTCTATTGCCATGCAGCACTAGAGTGCATGGGAAAAAGTTTGAACGTGGGCAGAGTTGGTATGAAACGAGGGATTCTAAAGTAAATTAAGGATAGGTCTTGACAGCCATAGTAAATCTGATTGCTACCCGGCCTTCGCCACAATACGACGTCACTTTATATCTTTTGTATGAAGGCTAAGCTCATTCCTTTCTTTGCAGAGCATCCCTTACAGTCTCAACCTCGCCAGCAGTCCCACAAACCAGTCCTCCTCGCTCGTCACAGTGCCCCACCGCTCTTCCAAGGATCCTCGTGCCGTCCGTCGGATCAATAGCCAGGCCTCCAGCGCACTCAACCACGAGGGCCACGGGACACAGCTCGTACAGTCTTCGTAGCTTCGCCGCGCTGGCACTGGTGACTGGGGACACGTATACGCCGTGTCCTTTGACGAGAGCGTGTACCACGTCGGGGATGAGCCCGCCAGAGTAGCGCAAGGTATACTTTTCCTGCACAAAGCGCGTAATGAGACCCATGTACTGCGTGTCCTCGGCTGCAGAACGTAAGTTTGCTGGAGCAAAGTATCGCGTCTTGAACGGCGGTTTCGCGAGTTGGACGTCCGGACGAACTACCTCGCATCTTGTCGTGTCGTCTCCATTCAGCGCAACCTCGAAGCAGACATCCTTCGTGCCGGGCACGCGTAGCGCTACAACGGCGTTTGTGCGTGGTCCGTAGACCCCGAGGACGGAAGCCACCTGCTTCTGCTCTGGATCCTGGTCAAGCGCCGTGACACCATCCCAGATGCCAATAATAGTGCCCACAGTCCAGTTTGGCGCAATGATGGAGCTCCCGTCCAGAGGGTCGAAGGCGACCGTGTATTGCTCCGACTGAGTACTCGGCGGTGGAGTTTTCTCGTCTGGTCGCGACGGGCGCTCAATGGGATCCTCCTCGCTGCTGGCAGTGAAAACCGTTGGGCATTTGGCTATAGTATCCCGGATGATGTTCTCTGCCAAAACATCCACGTTGAGCTGCTCGTCGCCAAATGCATTTGCGGACCCAACGTGGGAGACTTGTGACGATCTCAACGCCTTGCCAATCTCGGCGACAGCATGGAGAAGTGCTGGAAGGACGGCAGTATAAAGAGACTTTCGAGACTCGGGATACTCTAGAGATTGGAGCCACGGAAATAGCTCCGTGCCTTTCCTATTTCCTTCTTCCGCAGCCATCGTGCAGCTGTAGCGGAGGAATTCGCGATGGAGGTGATGAGTGGGTTCTATCTGAAGAGCCTGTTCGGAAATTCTCTCATGGTGGTCAGATCATAGATGGAGTCTTCTGTGGAACCGTGGATCTAGTCGAAATAGGAACTAGTCCAGTCATTCGCCCGTCATCTTGAGTCCAGTCTTTATTCGCCACGGTCCTCAACGCTCCATCGTAATCATCCATTTGCGTTTCAATCTGGTGGGCAAAGGGCGTAATCAGACTTTTCAAGAGTGAGAAAATTTAATTGATGCCGAAATACGCTTCTGATTTACCATGGTTCACTACACACCAAGAACCATCAGAGCAAGAGCCCTAAGCTGTACTCCGTAAGGCCACTGCATATGCCACCGATAATAGGAAACGCGATGATGGTTCTTTACATATCCTGCACTACAACAAGTGCATGTTTCAGCCAGCTGTCACATTCGAGTTCTTTCTCCGTAGCCGTGCGAAGTGACTCCCGCCTTTAGGTCCATTCGTTAGGGTCGTAAATAACAAGTCCATTTATTCAACGTATTGCATAGCTCAGATCACCTTCTGGAATAGCCCTGAACCTGATCCGCATACGGTGATAGAGAACAGTGAGACAACCTGTTAGAATTGACTTTGATCTTGCGCTTTATACACATGGACGAACGCTGAGAAGGCTAAGTGGTCTAGTCTAGTTTCCGCATGTTATTCTTACAAGGTGTTACTCACTAATTTCCCAAAGGCATATTTGGTGGTACAGGCTACAAATTACAGTATAACGCCGCCATTGCCATAAAGCTACTGTCTCGCATCCAGTATTAAGGCATGTTCATGACCTTGTCTAGCTGCTCTAGAAGGTGTTCATCGTTGTTCCTCATTGTTGTCCCAGCGGTTTCTCTCATAATGTCGAGGAAGGACTCATCCATTCCAAAGTCTGCGAATTCTAGTGCATTGTTTGACTGACCGCCGTTCCACTGGGCTGGGTCCAATGATATGGATTGATCCTGCGTGAGCAGATCAATTCCTGGCTGGAAATCTCCCAGTACGGGCTCAACAGAGGGGAATAGTATGCTAGTGCTGGGATCAAACAGCCCGTTAGGCCATATGCCAACATTGTTGAACACAGACGTTTTCGTTCCATCTAAACTGGTTGAGGGAGGCATTTCGGTAGAATCAGGTATGCCCGCGATAGTGCTGTTAAAATCGGCAACGTTGTCCACGAGGGGAGCTGACTCTTCGTCGAACAAGTCATCTTCGCTGGGAAAGCTTGGCGTTGACACGTCTTCAACATCTCTAGAACGTACTGCGTCATCATCCAACTGTTTCCTACTCGGGTGCAGATGTTGAATATGGTCAATCCTCATAGGAATACTAGTGGGAGATATCGTAGTCCTCATGTGTCTCTGGACAATGTCACGTAAGCCTGGTGGGAAGTCGCTCTCTTCCGGGAGTTGCCCGTTGCTTATACTCAAGTCCATGGTCATGGCAAGACGCAAGTAGCAGCTTGGCTGTGCTTGGAGAATTTCGATCCAGCCTCCAACTGATAACCTTGAACCGCTTGACGGGATGGGGGTTGACGGTAAACATTGTTGTGCCACGTTCACGATATGTCGTATAGTGCTTGCAACCCAGTCTACTATGTAGTATCGTGGACGATATGTCTTCATGGCGTCGATAAGCATGTTGAGTCGTTCTTGCTGTCGGTTCGCGAGAACTGAAGTCCCCGTAGATAATGAGACATCCTGGGACTTTAGTTGAAGGAGTTCAACATCGAGGATCTGTAAAGCTAGAGGCAAAGCGGTGCAGCCGACGCTGGAAATACAATATGTTAGAACTGTCGATTCATTTTTTGGAAGAAATCACTTACGCGCTCATGGGTAACCAACGTATCAGACGCAGGCGAGTCAGTTCCGCCAGACACTCCGTCACCTGTGAAATTGCGTTTTGAAGCTCGTAGCTTTTCTCCAGCATGTTTGTGATCTTACAACTCTCGCTTAGCGATACCGACAAGCCAATATTCAGCATCTCATAATGGCACAGAGCCAGCCTTGCGGAGCTAAAATGAACACATGATTAGTCCAACGCCGTAATCGCTGTTCAAAAATGACTCACTGATAATACATCTCAGCTAGGTTGGTGAATAAGATTACGGAGCTTCCGGGAGATGTGTCGCTAGCAGCCTGGATTGTTTTTCCTTTTCTGGCCGACTTCATTTCTAGAAAGGCATTGTACCAGCGCTGAAGTTGGATCCTACAGTGACCAGGTTGGTTCGTGTCTGTGTTTCTTTGGGAGAGATCCCAAGACGGGTTCTCGCGAATCGAAGATGATAATGTCAGAACATCAGTGAGAATAACGCAGAGTTCCACGAGTTTTTCCAAAACTTGAGCTAGATGGATCTTGGTAGTCGAGTCGTAGACATTTGAGCTGTAAAACTCATCGAAAAGATCCTCGCATCTCAATATCGGGCTAGCATCGAAGTTGAAGTTGGACCTTGTGATCTTGATGTTCTGTCGGGAGGTCAATGGAATAACCCGGTCGCAAATGATGCAACACCACCATAGCCGCTTGAGCACATTGTGTTTCTTTGCCTCGCCTGGGGACTGAGGGTTATTCAGCGTCATCGAAAAGTAGCGGTGTGCTCGTGCATCGCGTGCATGGTGGATCGCTATGCCTGACCAAAGAGACCCCAGCTGTTTGTATCCTCCGTAGGGAAGAGGTATGAGGTGTGAATGAGAAAGAAGCACAGCTGCTTGGGCAATAGCTATTGATGATCGCTCGTACCCAAAGTCGTATAGAAGCTGATACAATTAGTTTTGTAACATGATATGCATGAGACTGTAAATACCTTGGCCCGCCTGTAGAAAGAATATTTCGCATCCTGCGTGGTTTGGAAGCCGAGTATCTTGATGGTTTCCTCCGATACAAACTAGAGGCAGTGTCAGTATGCGATTTCTAGATGCGATGCGGTTCAAACTTACAGTGCAGGATGTGAACAGCATTCCTTGAAGGACAATAATGGATATCCGCTCCTGACTTCCACCATCCGACTGCGAGTTGTACATGGCCCAGAAGTCGGCCTCATTGAGTATAGGAAGTATGGGGTGGATGAAGGAGAAGTATTGCTGGATAAACTCATCGAGGACGCTCCGTTGTGGCACGATGAAGCATCCCTGCTTGTTGAGGAATTCAAGATCCTGAGGTAAGATGGTTTGGATCTTGGGTGCCTGGAGGAAGCAGTAATTAGGATCGGTCGGGTCATACAGAATGCCCCATTCTTCGTAATCCACGTTAGCTACTAAGTCCGTGTGGGCAGTGAAGGTGGGATCATTGGTTACCTGGATTGTTTGAGCTCGCCTTTGGTGACGATGCTTTACCGGGGCCATTGTCGAGCTGATTACTTGGGAGTCGTTGGTCGATCGAATCGCTTCCCGAAACATCCGAAGCTATTGGTGAATGCGTTGAGTGATGGTGGTCATTTGACGAGCGTTCGGAACGGGAATCAGGGGTCGTCGCATTCCTGTAACGGTTCCGATCAAGTCTGGCACTATATCCTATCTATTAGTGACAAGCTAATGGGGAGTTTGAGAAGAAGAACTTGCTGTGTCCTGGCTCCCCTGGCAAAATCGCAATCCTTCTTGTCCAGCTTGCAGTTCATGCACGGCTGGCACGACCCCGTCACGATGCATCTGACCTTGCGCGCCCGACAAGGCACGCAGGCTCGAAAGGCGCGTTTCTTTACTTTTGCCGGCTCCATGCTTGTCGACTTATCTCGAGCCGCAGCAATCTTTTCATGCCGCCGAGGGAATTTCGGCCGGCACGGTTGTGTCCTGAGTGGAGCAGCAAAAGCTGGCAGATCGTTTTATGGAAGTTTTGATGAGTGAACAATTCATGGAGAGAACTCGGGAAGACGGGGAAACCGACAAGTCCCGGCCAATCAACTGGCGGCTTACTCGCAGCCGGTCTCATTTGCCGTGGACTTCGCCTCCCCGCGATGTGCGATGAATCTAACCAAAAGTGTCGTCTAGTGTTGCCCCCTGCTCTGCGAGACGCGGGGTACACACCAGCCATCTGGGGAGGCCGAGTCGACTAGGTCTGAATCAGTCATCTGTTCTCGAAGCGATTGCCAATCATCGACGTCTTCATAGGCTTGAAGAATCGTGTCCAGTCATGCTTAGAAGACGGAGGTGTGGCCCATGAACGGGTTGTTGCAAACTCTATGCCGTCTATTCGTTCACCGTGATAATTATCTCATTTGCGAAGAAATGATGAAAATTAAGCATAACTGTCTCCGGTTACAAATAAGCATACTCTGACCAAGATCGCTCGGCTCGATCTAGTTGTGTGAAGGTTTCGTGCTTACCTCTAGTGTCCCGATCGAACAAGGGGGCAACGTGGTTTTTGGCATCCGGAACTCCGGAATATTGCGACGTCTGAAGGGCTTCTTCCTCGGAAGTCAGGGAATAACTGGTAGCAAATCTCTCTTCCATTGCCTAAACTACGATTCCAACTTTGGAAATCCTAGACCGCACTCAAATATCATACGTAATATTCTTCGTCCTCACCCACTCCTCCATGCCAGCATTGAATCTCCCAAAGCCACTCGACTTGGCTCCTCCATGCGGCAGAACAGCCTCGTCATGGACGCTCATCTTATTAATGTGCACCGCTCCCGTTTCTATCCTCCTCGCAAGACGCAACGCTTTTCTTAGATCACGAGAAAAGATGGCCGAGCTGAGACCGTACTCGGTGTCATTGGCGATGCGTAGGGCTTCCTCCTCTGTTTCGAACTCAATGACCGACACGGTTGGGCCAAACGACTCCGTCATGTAGATGTCCATGTCCGGCTTCACGTTGCTGATGATGATGGGCCGCAACCGCGTCTTGGTCTTTTCGACAGCATCGACATCGCCGGTCAGGATTGTCGCTCCCTTGCTCAGCGCTTCCTTGACAAGGCCCTTGTTTTTCGTCACGGAACGGTCAGTTATGACTACGGGGGCATCATTCTTTGATGGGAAGATGTTCTCCACCCATTCCTTCAGCTTCTCCTCGAGACTAGCACGAACTGACTTGTGGACAAGAATGCGTTCCGTGCTCATGCAGATCTGCCCCGAGTACAAAAACGCCCCGAGGACGCACTGCTTGGCCGCGACATCGAGATCTGCATCCTCGCACACAATGGCAGGCGCTTTTCCTCCGAGCTCCAGCAGGATTGGCTTCAGGTTCGCTCCCGCCATCTGCGCAATGATGCGACCGACACCTGAGCTGCCAGTGAAGTTGATCTTTTTGATATGTGGGCTCTCGATCAAGGCCTTTGCGACGTCGGGTGCGTTTCCCGGGGTGGAGGTAAGGTAGTTGAGAACACCATCGGGGAGGCCGGCTTCTTGAAATATTGAGGATATTGCCCAATGCGTGCGAGGGCTCATTTCCGAGCCTTTGAATACGACGGTGTTTCCGGCAGCAATTGCCCATGCAACAGCTCTGAAGCCCAGCGCATATGGTGCATTCCTGTCCGCTATTAGCCAACGTTGCGGTGCGTTTCACTCCAACGGGACATCTTACCACGGGGCCATGGCTAGAATGACGCCGTACGGCTCCCTGACGATGAGTGCTCCGACTGACGGGTCCTGGGTGGTTGGGATACTCCCCTCGATGGCCATGATCCTGCCCGCGCAGTCAAGGAGACACTCTTTGCCGAGCACCACGTTGAAGGCGGCCCACCCGTCATCGCTACCAGTCTCCTGTATCATGTATTCTTTCAACTCGGCTTCCCGCTTGCCGAGGAGCTCCGCCGCCTTTAAGAAGATGCTTCGACGCTGACCGGGGGTAGTTTGGCTCCACGATTCGAATGCATTGGCTCCAGCATCGACCGCGGCCAAGGCGTGGGTTGGGTTGGCGTTGGCGCACTTCTGGACAACCTCGCCGGTGTTGGCGCTGTAAACATCGAAAAGATCATCTGGGATAACCTCGCGTCCATCGATAACCAGAGGGACTGGCTGACCCCGATTGGGCACTGAGTCGGTGGTTGGGCCTGGCATGGTTGTTGCTGTAGTTAGTGTGTTAACTTTCTCTCATATAAAGCCGGTGGGATCAGGGCGGGGATGGGCGTACAAGTGCACCGATCAAGGGGTTGTATAAAAAGGGAAACCAAGCGGATGCTTCAAGTTGCCGGCACGGGTTCAACAAAGACAAATTTTCGAGGGAAGTTTGAGATTTTGCTCAGCCAGGACGGCCATTATTAATCATAACAGGTTTATCAGGTCGATCATACCGGCGAAGGTGGAGATAGCGTAGTGCCACTACGTCGTCCGTCCGTCCCGCTCGGATCCCAAGTGATGACATGGCTCATGGCGATTGTCTAGTCTAGTTAACCCACTATACCTTCTAGGTTTTAGTCAATTCATTACCCCGCTGAGGAGGGGGCGGAGTCTGAATCTCTTTCATTCTGGGGTTTCCTCCGCAGGAGACTCCGTTCCGAACAGAGAAGGATGTCATCTTGGAGACCACCACCTAAGCTAAAAACTAGCCGAGGACGCATTATAAAGCTCGTCCCATTTGGCTAGTCCGCTCCGTACCCCGCATCTTGGCGTCAAGTAGCGTGTTTCTAAGGTCCTCGGCGCCGAGGAGCGGCAGTGAGAAGCTCCATCAACCTAACACACTCGGTCAGAATCCAGACTTCCACCCCGCATGGAGGGGGGATATAAAAAAGACACCTGTTTATCTAGCGTCAACATGAAAGTTGCTTAACCCGTAGAAATTAAAGTGTTAGTTATTGCTCGAAGATCTGATGTTGGGTGTTGGGCGTAGATATAGTGAAACGTTCGAGGGGAGAGGGGGGGCCGTTACTAGGAAGTGTCTCCTGGAGTCTAGGTCGTCTTCCGTCATAATTCAACTCTTCAAACTTGGTATCGTGTTTGGTTTAGGGATATTACTTGGATACATACTCGAAGAAATTCAAACATTTTGCACTTAGTCCAGGTATATTGTGACGTTGCCGGGGTTGTGGTCACGATTTGATTTCATTCCCATCGGGTGAGGACTTTGCCAGGCTTCAATGCCACACTAGACCAAACAGAACTACGTTATATCTCCTCCCCAGCAGCCCTATTCCTCGATATGCTCAATCGTCGGAACAGATCACATGCTAGTGATCGCATCGTACATAGAAGCCAGGGCTAGTTTAAGGCGTGACGTACAAGCCCCGTTGAGCTGCGAACCCATGCGGCAATCTGTCATTCCCGCATGACCCCATGGGGTCAAGAGTCTATACGGGGCTAAAGACACTAAGATGAGCTCCGAGGAGAGCCAAGATCCGGTGCGATAATCAAGTTCCCGTTCCGCGAGCCGGGATAGATGGACGGCAGCTTGAAGACGCTAGACTGTCCCTCTTGTCAAAGCCATTTATTTACCACGGCAAGGCGCGAAGTCCTCTTGGTCTCTATTCTCTTGTAAAAAGTTAATTCTTTACTCAGCATCGATATCTCTATTCGAAGTACAAGCCATCTTCCCATGGGAATCTGGACTAGCACAATTGCATCATGACGACAACGACTGCGCTAGTCCTCAAAGAAATAAAGGGACCATTCTCCTTAGAGAAAGTCACTGTTGATAAAATCAGAGACGATGAAGCCCTGATTGAAATTCAGGCTACGGGGCTCTGTCACACCGATTTATCTTGTGCCGAAGGGACCCTCCCTGCTTCAGCCCCTGCCGTTCTTGGCCATGAAGGTTAGTTGTTCCAGAACGTCCGCTTCTATTGATCTGAGGTCTAATTACCAGTGCAGGGGGCGGAATTGTGAAGGAAGTCGGTTCGGGGATTACAGATCTAGTGCCTGGTGACAAAGTTCTGCTCTCGTTCGCCCACTGTTCGACCTGTGAGCAGTGCAAGTCCGGTCACCCTGCTTACTGTTATTCCTTCGTCCCGCTCAACTTTGGCGGTAAACGCAGCGACGGATCTGCTACCTTGTCCATTGATAACAAGGGTGAGAAGGAAGGTATGTACAGCAGGTTCTTTGGCCAAAGCTCCTTTGCTCGTCACACAGTTGCCCATCGGTCAAGCCTAGTGAAGGTAAACAGCGATACAGATCTCACTCTGTTTGCACCATTAGGCTGTGGACTACAGACGGGAGCGGGAGCAATCTTAAACACATTAAACGTCGAATCGGGCAAAACAGTCGCGATCTTTGGCGTTGGGTCTGTGGGAATGAGTGCCGTGATGGCTGCCAAAATGCGCGGGGCAAAGGAGATCATCGCCGTCGACCTCCAGCAGTCTCGACTAGACCTGGCCAAGAAGCTCGGAGCTACCCAAGCTATTCTTGGCGACGACCCTGAGTTTGTTTCGAAGATCCAACAGATCTCGCCACCAAACGGGGTTCATTATGCTGTGGATTGCTCTGGCATACCGGCCGTCATTCAGAATATGGTTGACAGTCTTGGAACGCGTGGCAAAGCTGCCACCGTCGGCGCACCAGCTGTAAGTCATTCCAGTGTTTTGCTTGGAGTTTTAGACACCATTAACTGACCGACACGTTTCAGCCCGGGAAGCGGGCAGGTATTGATGTTTTTGCACATCTTGTCAACGGTCGACAATATGTCGGCTGTTGCGAAGGGGATGCGGTTCCGTCTGAGGTAACATGTCTACAGACGTTAGGTGATTAACTAGTGCTAACATGCCTTCAGATAATTCCTTTCTTAATGGAGGAGCATGCTAAAGGGAACTATCCCATTGAGCACTTGGTCACCGTTTATGACATGAAGGATTTTGACCAAGCAATTAAAGATACCAAGAGTGGAAGGACCCTGAAGGCGGTTCTTAGGTGGAGTTAGTGTCAGAATTCAGTGTGCTTTCTGGTTTAATAAAGGTTAGAAGAGACTCTGGTAGAAGAGGGACCTGATGATACTACGCCAGGGATCGATGAATTTATATTACTATTCAATCTTAGCACTCCATATGAACGATGACAGTGACGCATGTCGTTCTTTCTTTTCTCATGCAATTGCTTCGTCTAGGAAAGACTCCGTCTAGGAACACAAGCGTGATTTAATACGACTGCGTGTAGGCGAGAGCGGCAGTAGGGTCTGTATCCAGCAGGTCGACGCAAACATCTTAATCATTGCTATTTGCAACCGCTCATCA
Organism: Neonectria hederae; assembly: GCA_003385265.1. NCBI lineage: Eukaryota > Fungi > Ascomycota > Sordariomycetes > Hypocreales > Nectriaceae > Neonectria > Neonectria hederae. Next base: position 144,878 of record QGQB01000013.1, read on the forward strand.
AAAGGTTTGGCAAATGGCGCCGTGAATGTTGAAAAGGTATGGCCGTCAAGTCGGAGGATGGCGGGTTGGGGGTGGATCGAAATTGATTTCTGTCCCGGCTTCGTAATCTTCATGCATGTGGCAAGCAACTTCGAGCATCGTAGGCTGATCCTTTATTATGGCAGTTTTCGCTATTCTTTGTTGCAAAGTACATGAGGACACGAATACAAGATATGGTTAATTACAAGAGTCGGTTGTAAATGCTATCTGACTCACGCGGAAGGCAAAGTGGAGATGGCGCTGCGTACGCATTTTGTACTCAGCCCTCGCTCAGACCACTTTGTTTCAGAATCCGGGACCCTCGGCCTGCACCTAGACTAGCTCTAGAAATGGAGATCAATTTTAGTGTGCTTAGGTTTCGTCTCTGAGTTAACTGGTAGCTGTTTGCTTTGTTCCTGTACACTCTAGATAGTAAACCAAGATCTCATATTGGCCTACTATCCAATACGGTAGAACTCCGTCGGGTGTGAAGTATGAAGAGGCCGTGCTCATTTGCCTCCTTGAAATCAATAATAGAATCGTTCTCCATACAATGCCCCGTTCCAGCACTATCGTACGCTCACTCGATGTCGAGATGTCTTACGCTACGCCTCCTCCGGCATCACAATATCCTTCTGCTCTTGTAGATACGTATAAACAAGAGCAGCCGCTATTCCACCGGCAACTATGATGGCGTATAGCACCGTGCTCATTCCACTAGAGGCCTGCTTGGTGGCAGGCGTGGCGGCTGAATTGACATCCTTCGGCACTTTGTCGCCAGGCTAATAGATGCGAGACATGTCAGTATCCTGTCACAGGGAAGCAGGTTGGCAGGATGTGGCTGTGACTCACCACTCGTTTCAGGTTGCCGACGTATAGCGAGTGAAGTATTTCTCGAGCTTCGTCGCTGTGTCCGACGTCCTCAAATGCTTCAGTTGCATCTGTGCCACCGACGTCGAGCATGACTTCCTCACCCCCACTGTATTTTCTAGAGTCAGCTCACTCCTGTCTGGTTTTTCCAGGGCCGGAACTAGCAGCGCAGCTCGCTCGAACCGAACAAAAGGGGCGGCCAAAGGTATTAGATAGGTTCAGACAGACGTACGGGTGTTCATCGATGAATTTGGTCAAGTTGCAGACCTTGTCGTGGATGACGACGTAGAGGTCTTGCTTGGTGGAGTGCTTCGACACATCTTTGTAGGTGAGCTCCGTCGTGGATGCCATCTTTCCTTGAGTATGGGCTTTGATCGAGTCTGGTGCAGATTGGTGACGGTATCGCGGTCTTAGTGCGTGTGTGTGTGGGCGAGCGAGTAAGGATAATCCGACGGTTTTGAGTTGTTTGAAGACGTAGTTTGCGAGATGATGTAGATGAAAGGAGACATCGGACGGCGAGGGGCGATCAGGCCATTGAGGTCCTGGCTGTGACGTGACGGTGTTTCCCGCTGAATCCGTGTGCTTCCAGCATATCTAGGCGCTGATGTCTGGCACTCTCAGCCAATCGGCGTGGATCTGATTCTAAACTTCCCGAGAAGGACCGGGAGCGGGGTCAAACAACTGTCCAGATGATGAAGCCGAAGTGGGCTCTGGTCAGGGGAGAGGAAGGGTCCAGGGGTGTATCTTGCGCCGAGGATTTTTGATGTCACACTTAAATAGGGTTACTGCTAAATATAAGACTTAGTGTAGATGGTAGTGTTATTAAATACACCGAAGCACATCTTTTCTTGAAGCTGAGCAAGGCATAAAATAATGCTTTTTGGGTACACATGGGTAGTCCTAGATAAATCATCCCCCGACCGAGGGCGACGATGTGGTGTTTTCTTCTGGTGTAGGGTAGACTTAGTACGCCGCGGAGCATCGTCGAGTGTGGATCAGCGTGACAAGAGGAGGCCTGGAATTATTCCCGAAGTAAATGCCAATCGATGATTAGATACAGAACAGAATGCGTGTATTCATTTCGAGGAAGCGAAAAGTAGATCTCCCGTGGATGTCGATGCCGGCCATCCGAAGCAGCCTTGCCCCGACTCCCACGGAGAAAAGTCGCGATTCTTCTTCTCCTCGGGAATTTGCCGTCCTGCTTCCCGGCCGAGGAGCCGCTGCCGAGAGTGGCATCCGCACCAACAAAAACTGCGGGGTTCCGTGGAGGCTCGATCCTGGAGCAGTGGCTGAGTGGACATCTGTGGGGTGCGCCGGCAGTTGGCAGCAATTGCGTCTGCTCTCATTGGCCTCTATGCTCTCCATCTTCGCCGTTGAACTTTTGCGCGTGAGGCTCGCGATATCGACGTCATCTGGAACTGGAAGATACAAATATCAACTAGTTAGCCCGTTGAGACGATGGAATTCATCAGGAGTTACCGATCGACGCAATGGCTGTACTGAGCGTGTTGATTTCTCCCTGGGCGCCGCTCGTGGCCCTTGTCGGTCTCGTCGGCTTCTACTTGTTCTCCTACCTGGTTACCCTTGCATCTCTACGCGGCATCCCCGCCCCTTTCGGAGCCCAGTTCAGCAACTTTTGGCTGTTTTCCGCCTGCAGACGAGGCAAACGGTACGAATTGGTCGACAAGGTCCACAAGAAGCTGGGCCCTCTTGTGCGCATTGCCCCGAATCACATCAGCGTCGCAGATGCCACCGCCATCCAGGCCATTTACGGCCACGGAAACGGATTCCTCAAATCGTGGGTTTCAGCACAATTGTTTCCAGTCGTATCAATCTCGCTCATGAATAAACAGTGACTACTATGATCCCTTCGTTTCGATCCATCGCGGCCTGTTCAACACCAGAAACAGGGCTGAGCATTCCCGTAAGAGAAAGATCGTCTCTCACACATTTGCGCCAAAGTCCATCGTCGAATTCGAGCCGTATATCCGCCATAATCTTGAGTTGTGGGTGAAGCAGTGGGACTCTATTGTGCAGCGATCCGCGAACTCGGATGGTTCTGCCGACATAGAATGTCTATCTTGGTGTATGCACTCCCAACACATCAACGCACCTTTTACTGATATCGAATAGTCAATTACCTCGCCTTCGACACCATCTCCGACTTGGCATTCGGCAAGCCCTTTGGTACGTAGCTTAGGACCGAAAATTCCGAACACGAACACTGTGCTGATAACAAGCTAGGCATGATCACCGCCGGAGCAGACATCGCCGAGGTCAAGGCCAGCCCGACAAGCCCTGCCATCTACGCCCCGGCTTGTGAGATCATGAACCGCCGCGGCGAGGTCTCGGCCACGCTTGGATGCGCCCCTTGGCTGAAGCCGTACGCGAAATGGCTGCCGGATCCCTTCTTCAGCAAGGGCTTGCAAGCAGTCGAGAACCTGGCCGGAATTGCCATCGCCTGTGTCAGCGAGCGACTGGAACGGCCCCCGGATATCAACCGAAAGGATCTCCTGTCTCGCTTGATGGAAGGAAGAGATGAGAAGGGAGAGCCTCTTGGTCGAGCCGAGCTGACTGCCGAGGCGTTGACGCAACTGATTGCGGGTAGTGACACCACTTCGAATTCCTCATGCGCCCTTCTCTACAACGTCGTCAGAACACCTGGAGTACTTCAGAAGCTCCAGGAAGAAATCGACGCGGCCATTCTTGGGGACGAGACGGTTCCCACCTATGACCAAGTCAAGCTGCTTCCATACCTCGGACATGCCATCAACGAGACACTACGATACCACTCACCCTCAGGCATCGGGTTGCCGCGAGAAATCCCAGCCAACTCCCGCGGCATCACTCTCCACGGGCGATACTTCGGCCCTGGCACAGTGCTCAGTGTTCCCACCTACACCATCCACCACTCCAAGGAGATCTGGGGCCCCGACGCCGACGACTTCAAGCCTGAGCGATGGGAAACCGTCACAAACGAGCAGAAGAACGCCTTTATCCCCTTTAGCCACGGCCCACGATCCTGTGTGGGGAGGAACGTTGCGGAAATGCAAATGAGATTGACTGCTGCGACTTGGATTAAGCGGTACGGTGTTGTTCTGCGACAAGAGGTTATGGAGACGCGGGAAGGATTTCTACGGAAGCCAATGGGTCTTCAGGTTGCCATTTCACGACGCTGAATGATTCCGGGCTGCAATATGCAACAAAGACCGGCGGATTGATTCGTGTGGTCGCACGAGTATCTACGAGTATCTCAAATAGTCTGAAAAAGCCGCCTACGAATGAGATCAACAGTTATCATGCCTGAGCCACTTTCCTGGAGCGCTGATGCATCTGTATCGTTCTTTTGGGCCGAGCTTCCAGCCGTGCACGCAAGACACACTCATCACGATAGTGTTCAACCCGAATATTCATCTTTTATTCAAAACAATCATTAACGGACCTTAGATCACTGATATGCTACGCCCCTTGAACCTAGATACGACCCTCATCTTCCGTTTTCACTTCTAGCCGGATATTGCCACTGGCTATACGGATGCTTGTCAACTTGATCGTTCCACCACTTATTCGCCCCCGTAATGACTGTCGACTAGTAGCTCTTGTGGCACCCAGCTGACCAAGTCCTGTCGTTACTGGCTCTTCGAGGACCCACAGTGGCCGAGACGCCTAGCATGTCTTGGTGTGTAGGCAAAAGGTGTAAAGGCAAAAGCCTGACACCTTTGATAGTGGGCACGGCAAAGTGCCACTACATGTATGGCATGCTCACGGCTCTAAAAAATGTAAGAATATGGGAAAGAAGGTAGCACGAGGATATAAGTGACGTAAAAGAAATGTACGTAAGTAGCACACGGCCCTTGAATGTCAGATGTCGGAGCTTTGGCCGCGTAACCAGGCGTTGATGAATCCTCCCGATGAAGCCTACCGGTCGGCAACCTGCCAGCCCAGTTTTCAAAGTATAGATACTCGGACCAGAAGTGCAACTTGCGGCCTTTTCCGCCAGCTCGCTGTGGTGGTGGTTGAGCTGCAGATGAGCTGAGCAACATAGTAAGACTTGCATGCTGCACCACCACGAGTTCGGCCGCCAAGATAACAAGCCGACACTAAGCATAGATTGCTTTCGTGCTCTCTCGCGGAATTCTCATATTGGTAGCCTTATACGGCGCCCGGCTGCAGGATTTGCAAGACTATTGGGGAATCCATACTATCCTGAGAAGCTGTTACATGATATTATCAGATAACGGACGAATGGTGTTCATGTCCTACTTGCAACCAGGAGCAATGACATACTCCGTAGCCAGCCGCATTATCTCACTGACTATTTTTATCGATGCGGTTACATCTGGCGCAGCCTGATTTCCAGATGTGCATTTGGCCGAACGCATGCAGGCTGGTGATCTTTCTTGCCGATGGCGGTGGCGCAGCGACCTTTTGCGGTGTCGATAATTCCCCCAACTTCTCACGAGGAACCATTGCCTCATCGGCTCTACCCCGCAAAATCGGGATTTCTTACGCACTGCAGAACTGGCCAAGACCGTGGCACCGGTACTAGCGCTGATCTCTTTGCAGAAGTGCTGCTTCACGGCATGGCAGCTGAAAGCCACTGATGTAGGAGACTCGAGTTGGTGGAGGGCTCTTTGGCTCGAAAAGAGCTGTTGCGGCAGATACGAGAAATGATGATCAAATTCTTGGGCTGCTGACCACCGCGGCCTATTATTCATTGGACACGTGGTAAGACAAAGCTGCACCTCGACTGGCTATGCCAAATGTTATTTTGATCTCAAGGCGACGGGACGCGAGGCTCGGAATGTAGCAAGGTAGACTGGGCCATTGATTATTGTGTGCTACGAAGAAGGATTTAGTATTTAAGATCAAGTCAAGTACCTCCAAGTTCAGTCCTACTATCATCATCACCTCCTCCATCTTCTATCAGAACCAACAAGAACCAAAAGCCTTGAAACAACAAAACTCTATATTACTTCTCCAAGGACATCAGTCCAACAGCTCACAAACCTCGACTGCTGCCCTTCCTACTCAATCCTCCAACTGTTTCACAATGCACTTCTCTTACACCCTCCTCGCCTTTGCTGTAACAGCTCTGGCAATTCCCATCGCCAAGCCTGCTGACGATGGCTCCTGGCAACCGGGAAAGTATGAGGGCGGTGACACTGGATACGATGATGGAAAGTGGCACGAGGGAAAGTACGAAGGCGGCGACACCGGAGTTGATGACGGGAAGTGGTATCCCGGAAAGTACCCAGGCGGTAAATCCAAGAGGGCCGACGACGGCTCCTGGCATGAAGGAAAGTATGAAGGGGGTGACACTGGCTATGATGATGGAAAATGGCACGAGGGGAAGTATGAAGGCGAGGGAACTGACTATGATGATGGGAAGTACCATCCGAAGTAGGTGATATTCTTGAATGTGGGAGGCATTCAGTATCCGAGGGCAATAGTCTGCATTCTACGGGGTCTTTTTTTTTCCGACGCTGGCTGATGAGCCACGCTAAGCTTCTTGTTAATTACTTATTCTATATATCACTCCTTTATCTATTTATTTAGAAAGCTCTAGTTTGATATTCACGCTGCATCAGTTTGACTTTCAAGTGAGCCTTCTAGTATGACTGAAGCATAGACAAGGGCCTTAGGATTCTGTAACAGTGATTTATTGCAAGGAAATTAGGAGTAGTAAATACAATATGACCCCGAAAAGACTGTAATCTAATCCCAATCTAAGGGCAAAACATCTTAACAGTGACACTACCAGTAAGTTCCTTGAGAACATCAAAGTCCATGCCCCACTGTCTGTAAGCGACAACAATGAGGTCAAATTGTTCTAGCGTCTCTTTCGTCCAGTCCTGGTCCTCTAGCCTTGAGATCTGCGGCACAGCCTCCTGAGAGACAAGAGAATCGGCAAACATGACATCGACTTCGTTGTACTTGGTGAGCTCGGTAGCAAGCTGCAGTCCGGGGGAGTTGACCAGGTGACTCTGTCCGGCCTTGAAGCCCATGCCGACAACAAGCACCTGCTTCGGGATGACGACACCGGAGTCTCGGCGGCTTCCCTTGGGACACAAGCTCTCGAGAAGCTGTTCCGCAATCTTGGCTGGGCGCTGGTTCATCTTCTCGGCCGCGGCTTCGAGGAGAGGAAACTCGCTGTTGGAGAGGAGGTAGTAAGGGTTGACGGGGATGCAGTGGCCGCCGACGCCGAGGCTAGGGTTGTATGGCATGTAGCCGAAGGGCTTGCTTGAGGAGGCCTCGCAAACCTCAAAGGGGTCGATACCGTGCGCGGTGCAAGCGTCGGCCATCTCGTTGACGTAGGCGATGCACATCATGCGCTGACAGTTCTCGTAGAGCTTGGTCATCTCAGCGACCTCGGGCTTTGAAACCGCCACGACACGGTCGAATACAAGGCCATAGAGGCGAGTGATGGCCTCCAGCGAGCCAGGAACGACATCGTCTAAGCCGGAGACAACCTTGGGGATCTCCTGGATGGGCGGCTCGGCACGGCCAGGATCAATGCGCTATTGTAATGTTAGTGAATGCATACACGACAGTATCAACGGGCATGCGTACCTCTGGGGACATGCCAGCGAAGAGACCGCGGGATTGGGCAATGGGTCCAAGCAGTTCTCGTGTAGCTCCAATAGCGACAGAGCTCTCAATCACGACGGAAGAACCACGTCGTGCCCACTTCTGAACCTTGGCCAGCGCGCTGCGCAGGTAGGAGAGGTCGATGGACTTGTCGGGGAGGAGAAGCGTGGGAACAGAGATGAGGAAGTGAGTGGCCTTGCGGAGCTCGGCCTCAGTGGTGGTGAATTTGACGTTGGGCCTGGCAAGGAACTCTTCTCTAGCTTCTTTGACTCGCTTCTCGCTGACGTCAAATCCCAAGACATCGTACTTGGTTGAGAAAGAGTCGACGAGTCCCGTGCCGACGAAGCCGACGCCGATGACAGCGACGAGAGGCGTGGTTTCTGCCGTGACGATGGAACGACGGGGCAGTCTAAGACGCCCGAGTTTGGATTCCATAGCATACAGTGAGGATTGAGCAGTGCCCGAGAGGTTCTTGGATTGGGTCATGTTGGTTGTTGGCTTGGTATTGGAATTGGGAGTGATGGTGGTGAGGATGCTGATGATGCTGATGATATTCTCTTCAAATCTGGGAATCAAATGTCCTTATATACAGATTATACCAATGACCTGACTCGTCTGGGAACAGTATTCAAGATCTTTGAGTAAGTTGACTATGGCTCGTTGGTGTAGACTGCGAGCGAGAAGCATTCCACAAAGTTTAAACTATCACCATTTCCAGGTGGCACAACCACATAAACCGCCACCCATGGGCCTACAATCTAGACCCATGATGCAAAGGACTCCAACGTGAGCTATAGTAGCACGTACTAACACAGAACCGATGCTCAGAGGGAAGAAAAGAAAAAATTAGGTTACGGAAACGTACTGGCTGTCAAGTCTCAACACCACCGATAAAACTCTGAACCCCTAGTTTATTCCCCAGTTTATTACCCAACGAGCCCGCTAGGAGCTTGCATTCCCATGCTTTTCGCCTGCCCGGAACGTTAAGTTCCCGTGGAAGCGCGTAGATCCTGCGTATCATACGACGCACCAGATCCCCGTAGGACGGATGGGACTAGAACGTGGGCGGTTTTCATTATGCTTTAGAGCGGTAGGATAAGACATGTGACGATGCAGTGCAGTATCCACGATAGGGCTGAATGCGTGGGAGTATTGTCACGCGAGATGCCCGGCGTCAGGAATGATCTGAGACATTTTGTTCGGAAATGCCTCTACTCGGACGTCCAAAACCGGAACTTTCTAGAGGATAGCCCACGCAATGAAGGCCGCCTTTTCCGAACTATAGTCATCTACCTAGTCTTATACCCTATATTAGTAGTCTTATGCAGAAACAGAATGGGGCCTCGGTCGAATTGTCTGGATGAATCAACCAGTAGAAACAGTCCATTGCTTCAAGGTTCGCCAAGATATGCCCATCTTTTGACTATTCTCATGTATTGACTCGTGTTCCCTGCGTCTCTCTCCCGAGCATTGTCCCGCAAAGCTGCCGGCGGAGATCTCCCGATACCAACAACATTGTCGTGGCGTAATACCAACGCTTTAACGCTCGACGGTCTCGTCTTCCACGTGCTTGGCATATCACTTTGCATTTCCGATGGTTGCATTCCTGTCATTGTTGACTAGGACCACACCATCTACTGCCGCTATCAATATCATGGCTTTAGTGCCATGTACGAATGGGCCTAGTCCTGGACGGGAGATCGGCAGGGCCATGGATGGTATTCCTTGGCTTCCTTGGCAGGCCTGGTTCTCGATCGTTGCTTGCAGCCAAAAACCCAGACGTGTGGTAGGGGCGGGTTCCGGGAGAAGGATGGGGATTCATTTTCCCCATCCAGTGAGGAATGGTCGAGACTCCGCCACACTTTAACCCGGAGCTCTCCCCTGTCCTCCTCAATTCCCGGCAGTTGCATCTGCCCTACAATTTACACCACAAGGTGGTGGCGCTACCTGATTCTCCCAAGCCGCATCGGCACCTTCCGAGGAGGTAGGGCCGAGGGAGAAAGCTCTCACACAGACTGAGTTCAGGTATATCTGGTCCCTAGCTCCGCATCCCTTTGTGTCGACGTTGCATGCGACTGGCTTTTTGGTTAGACTGATGGATTCTAGAACGGATTCCCGCGGAGGTGATACCAAGTCCGTTTCTATCACATTCACTGGTATAGGTAAACTTTGTCGTTTTTCTTTCTGGTTGCAAGTTTGGCTTTTTCTGGTCCGAACCCCCGGGAATGAAGATCCCTGTATGTCGGTTTCTGTGCTCTGCTCAGCGTCTTTCACAATGTTCCAGAACTCCTTGGCATTCAGGCCATGGTTTCTCTGGCCTACTATCTCAAAACCGGTAACTCTTGGAATACGCCATGTCCCGCAAGCCTCTATTGTGATAGAACCTTCGAATACATCTTCGCCTTGCCTTCCATTCGCGTAAGCTGACAACAACATAGCTGATCTTCTAGTTACAAGCCGCAAATCTATGAGAGAAGTCTGCCTAGAGCTAGATCTTCAAAGGATAAGGTCTAGTCAGACGGCTGAATAGGAAGCAGGACTGCCACAGAGACAACCATAGGTGTGGCAACAATGGTGACAGCAATTGACTCCCTCTAGATAGTCACTGTTGCCCTCCCTCTTGTCCGTGCGGAACAAAACATCCGTCTTTGACTTTGCTTGACACTCATGCCATTCGTCTACGTTTGGACTCCGGACAAGGGCTCCGGACAAGCCCGGTTGCAGTTGAATGGAGGGTGTTGTGATCGCAGACCCATTTGAGGTGGTCCTCGGCTTGACACCAGATTTGGCTATTCTAACCACCTGTCCATAGTAGGAAGCTAGGAAAAATGCAGCAGAGTCCTCCTTTGGGTGGCGAGTTGACATCGTCATCAAGACCAGACACGATGACCGGACTCAAAAACCGTCTTAAGGATCGGGTTTTTCTTAGGTGCAATTTCAATGATTCGATCTGCGCTACCTGTAAGTGTACAAATCTCCGACACCAGGATGTCACCAAGGGCGGAACTCGAGGTGGCCAATTCCGTCCTGATTGATGCTAGCCACTGACGGACCCGCACATGGTCGGGCTAGATATCCCGAGCGTCGTCATAAACCGGGTATACGGAGTTTTTGTTCCGAGAGGACTACCAACGGATTGATATCAAAAGGGCCTAATAGCCGTAGAATTGAAGAAAAGAAGGTGATATGTTATACTTGGAGTTTCTTTCTCGTTGCGCACGTGCTGCTCACGAGTTCATCGTGCCGTGGTCGGGGAAGAAGGGAGGTGGAAACGCACACTTTCACCCTGTTTTAGGGGGATCTTGTGTGTTTTGCCGGACTATTGTCCAACTAAGTTTTAGTTGACTATGTGGCCCAATGACATATTATTAAACCTTCCGCGGGATTAGCTGTTGATCGTGGCCCTCTATTGCCGCCGGTCACGACGAAGTTGCGAATGTCACTGCTGGGAATGTCACTGCTAGGAATGATGCTGTAGTGGACCGTCCCAACCGACAACCGGGCGGTTATGGCTGGGGACTTGACCAAAGTCAGCCCGCCAGCACGTGTCCCAGGCAAACGGCTACGAATAGGATACTGGGATGAATGGAATGGTGGGCCACACACAGAGAGCTCGCCGTTCTTGGCACTACCGCCGAGTACTAGTGTGCATTCCGTGTAAGCCCGGGGTGACGAACCATGTTGCTCTAGCCTGTTCGTATCCTGTACCTGCAGCGAGGTATCTTCCCATGGCGCCCTATTTTCCCATCGGTGGCCATACAAACATACTTTGAGCTACTACAAGGTTTAGTGAACCTGCGTTCCGTTGCAGCGGGCCAGGCCGGCAAGCCAGTGGCGGAAGTCTGTCACAATGGCCGTCACTTTTGTCGGATGAAGGCCGCTGTGGTGACATGGCCTTTCATTCCAGTGACGTGCCAAGCCGACGGGCGAAGTTATCACAGTCGTCACAGCAGGAACCAGCGGCCAGACTGCACCGAAATGAATGGCACAAGTTAGTCTAGACCTAAGGCCACCCAAACCATGTTCAAGATGGTACGCTAAAGCTGGACCTGCGTAAACGCGTTTGGACCTTCTCGGACGCAGGCAACACTAACGAGAGGAGAAACGTGTACAGCAACAAGTACAGTACTATTCTGTAGGAGGGAAAGAGGAAAGACTGAGGGGGAAGCCTTAGACCCTGATAAAGCCCCCCGGATGTCTTCCGCCAGCCTCACGCCCCTTCTCAGAGCTACGCCCTAGTGAGATCTGATAAATCATCATTGTCTGTAGTAGTAACGGAGCTTTAATCAACCTTATTTCGAACCTAAGAACAGTGTAGAATCAGACGATTGTAGAATAACCCTTTCCGGTTGAGGCCGGGGCTCGCTCTGTCTAACCGTAGACGACACGGCAGTTCGAAAGTCGCTTTCAGCGGCTGGCCGGTTCGGACTTGAGTGAAGTTCTCTGTTCTATAGCTACAGATGCTAGTATACATGTACAAAGATCGTTCTTCACCCCATGCCGAAGTTGGTAAGTACGCTTCTCTACGCTCAACAGCCACCACGAGAAGACCGCTGATCTCGGCTTCCACAGGATTTCCTGAATCATCTTGACCTCCTGCAGCCAGCTTTTTAAGACTCGCCAGTCCAATTACATGCTGCATTGTCACACTCCACGCCAGCAAACTCCTCACGCCTCGTCTTGTCATGATATCCGCCATTTCCTCACACTTCTCCCCCAGACATTCGTTTGGAGTGCTGGGGGACCAAGTGAAAGACTCAGAAAAAGACAACGACCATTACTTCAATAATTTGGGAACAAACCGTCCCTTCAGAAAAAGCTTTTCAGACACCAGCATTGATACTGAACCAAAGCCTCGATCCATATCCTCGGATCTTGAGACCGTCGCTTCACCTGAGACCAAGACCAAAAGCCCGGTCACTGAAAACAACAACAACAACAACAATGGAGGCCTTCCTGCAACACATCACGACTCACCTCCCCAAGTCCTCCCTCAAGTTTTGAGTCAGCAAGGAGATACCGTTGAGACTTGCGGTTACCCTAGCATCGAGGACCCAGTCGACCCAGCACGAATACTTTCGCAAAAAGACTTGCGGAACCAACGAGTTATGTTCCTTGGGGCCATCGTCCTCTTGAACATAGTCATGGTGATGATTGCCTTTTTTGGCAAAAAGTCCAAGATCATCTTCGTTGCCATTCTCTTCATCAAGAGCAAAGACTTCCTCTCTGCGATTGTCTCCCCACTCGGAATGCTCTTCACAAGAATTTGGAGGGTTTTCAAACCTCTAGAGCCTGTTCCTCAGCTCTGGATACTCTCCCTCATCCCGGCTTACTCGGAAAGCGAGGAACAGATTGTCAAAACTATCTATTCTCTGCGCGACAACGACGTTGAGCCCCATCGCCAAGTGATGGTGGTGGTCCTTGACGGAAATCCCCGAGACGTGCAGTCCCATATGACGCGGGTCATTCGGGAGTTCAAGCGGCCTTACATCTCACTCAAGTGGAAGAGGGGCATTCTGCGTATCGTCGCTGGCTTTATGGAAGACGTCCCCGTCATCGTCATTGAGAAGGAGAAGAACGGCGGTAAAAAGGACTCCCTTATCCTGTGCCACGACCTGTTCAACTATCCCCGCCAGAATTCACCTCTTTACACCAAGCTCCTCCGAGAGGAGATCCAGCGCGACATCCTCCCAATTCTGACAGAAGGAGCACCATTCAAGGGATTCGACATGGTGTTTTGCACTGACGCGGACTCGACTATTTATAAGGGTGCTGTGGTCAGACTGGCCAATGCCCTCGCCCGAGACAAGAATGCAATTGCAGCCTGTGGCTTGGTCCTTGTTGAATTGGAGCCCGGATTGGAATGGTCGTTCTGGAATCTCTACCAACAATTTCAGGTTCGTAATCCGCATGCCAAACCAAAAGGGGTGCTCACCTTGTACTGACATTCGCAGTATACATATGGGCAATATCTTCGGAGGAGAGCGGAGGGCTACGTTGGCAAGGTCACTTGCCTTCCAGGCTGTATCACCATGATGGCAGTCCGAGAAGAAATGGCGGGAGCGATACGGAAATACGCAGAGCCCGTGACCACATACATGGTGATACACCACCAAGTTCAGTATCTTGTAAGACGATGCCATCCGCAGATGAAACGGCTGAGGTATGCTAATAAAGAATGTCAGGGAACTGATCGACGTCTCACTTACTCAATGCTCTCTCAGGGCAAACACTTGCGAACACTCTTCGTTCCTGATGCTGTCAGTGAGACCGTGGCGCCGCAGTCGATAGCGCACTATCTCAGCCAGCGCCGCCGGTGGGGTTCCAACGCCTACTTCAACAATTATTTTTACCTCGCGGGCGAGAAGATGATTGCCATTACCCGAATTGCCGCTACCGTTGAGGTCGTCCGACTCAGTATGGTGTACTATCGCGTCCTCAACACGGCGCTGTTCATCAAGAGTCTAGTTCACCACGTGAGCATTATGAAGCTGATGCCGATGTTGATCGTTGGCCAACTCCCCTCCGCGTGGTTCTTTGTCTCTATACTCATCGAGACGGAGTTGAGGAAGCGGGCACATAAACTTATACTGGGATTCATGATCAACAAATGCATCTCCCCCTTCATGTCGGTCATTATATTCACCAAGGTTGCGACGAATTTGGGAAGTCAAGGTGAGTCAATCCCATCGAAAAACGAGAGAACTGAGCTGCAGAAGCTGACAATTGTAGTATGGGGCATGTCTGGAGTAACAGCGTCCTCTGCGCCGGCTGAAACCTCTCCCGGAGGCGGAACAGGCGAAGCCGTTGGTGATCTGTCGGCAGCGGAAAAGGGAGAAGCTGGACTTCCATCAACAAATAAGGCGGAGGGAGTCGACCAAAGAAGGCGGTCTACGGGAAGCAGGGGTCCGGGTCTCGAAATTGAATAGATTGTTAGAAACATAGACGGCGTACAAAATGGTTGCATCATGTCGATGGTCTGGAAATAGAGGATCAAAGCAGTAGATGATGTTTATATAATAACATAGATTTGGAGTCTGGTCATCTTGATGACTTGATCAACTTGACCTGACTTGTGACAGTACGAATGTGACTGACAACACTGAGATGCGTCTCTAGTGCGATGCAGAGCCGAAAGAAACTTCTCAGCTTCATCAGCGGGCCAACAATCTTTTGGAACATGGGAACGGCGGCTTGGCTGGGAGATATTTGGTTTGTTGCGGCAGCATGTGAGAAAGGATGGCGCAAGAGGCTGCAGCTGCCTTGGCGGAGCAATACAAGCCGATGTCGTGGGAATCTTTGGGACACCGACACCCCAGTATCTTTGGCTTTGCTCAAGCGGGCGCACTAGACTCAGATGCCCTAGCACTTGCTATAATCGTCACTCACACGAGGCATGCCGTTAGTGGCGTCAGAGTATCGGACATGTCTCTGACTGAGGTTGTCTTAGTTGCCACACGCCCCGGCACTGTGGAATGGCATTCAGAGATTCCCCATCCTAGCGGCGATGAGCTCGAGTAGCTGTTGACTAACACTAAAGCTACACATCCTGTGTCTCTAGAAACATCCACTACGCTCTCCCAACAAGGTGGACTGAAAGGCGCTAGTTCCGGATGCGGCGTTCATGGAGTACTGCAATGTCGGCATTTGGACGCGTAACTTGCCTTCCCCCATTTCTTTGGAATGTTCACGCTCCCATGCTGCCATTATTTCCCACATCCACGCTTCCTAAAGGCCAGTATTTAGCCACATTGGGCTAGATGAGCTATTTGAACTTGTCGCGTGCGGCCAAAAGGAGTTAAATCTCTGTCCCTCGTCATCGGTGGGTGTTATTTGGCAGCTTGGCAGGCGATTTCCCAGTTTGCCTTTTAAATTGGCAAACCAGACGCTTGAAATGTTTCGAGCACAGCGTGACAGGTACTACCGGTATGCCCCTAACCTTTCTTCGGTAACTTGTTTTCTGGCTATATATACGAATATGATGCCGATGACATTTCAAGCCGATATACGTCACACATGTTACTCCTGTTCCTCTCACCATATCCCCGACACCAGCAAAGCAAGCCACAAATCACTTCACAGGCTTCCTTGAGACGACCCTTCTTGTGACACGTGCTCTTAGTATGCTCCCTCCCACGCTCCAAGCCATCGTTCTTGTGTTCCACTCCCTCGCTCCAACAATCTTCCCGACGGTCACAGTCGAATGGAGCAAGATCGTTACGCCGCAGGGAGACCGCCTGCCCGACTTCAGCTTCAGCGGGTACCACGCGTCAGAACAGCCGCTACCAGACATCAAAAGCGTGACCAATATGACGCTTCCTCAAGCTGAGGGCGACCAGACCCAGCGTATCCAAGCGATGCTCAATCAGACCGCCAGGGCGGGCGGCGGTGTGGTCGTTCTAGGAACGGGAAATTTCTCAATATCCCCTGGGCTGCTGATACCCAGCGGCGTGACGCTCCGGGGTTCAGGTCTTAATAAAACAAGACTTGTTCTAGAAGATCAGCCTGATATCCCGGTCATCACGCTCGGGGCTGGCGGAGAAGCAGCCGAGCAGCTCATGGGAGCAGACATTACTGACGGATATGTCCCGATCAGTTCCTCGGTGCTTACGGTCAACAGCACTGAAAGCTTCGTCGTGGGCCAGAGGGTTTACGTGCAGAGAACCGTAACCGCGGACTGGGTCCGATACAACGGAATGAGTGATTTGACACGTGATGGTTCCGACCAAACGTGGATATCAGTAAGTGCCACGCTTTTTCTGTCGTACCTCATACGTAACTGACTTTGGCACATAGGTCGGCACACTTATTCGGCAGCCCAACATTGTCCTTTCTATCAACGGCAACGAAATCACTCTAAAGATTCCTCTGACCGACAGTCTCGACGCAACCTATATGCGACCACAGATCGTGGGCTACACATCTCCGCCCCTCAGCTCAGAGATGGGGATCGAGGAGCTGTCCATCAATCTGAATTTCCCATGCGCCGGAAGCCCCGTTGACACCCCAGCCTGCAATGGCGCTGCTATCAGCTTCGCGCCCTGGACGGTCGACAGCTGGGCGCGTAACTTGAGCCTGACGGGGTTCAACCAATTCGTCGACGTTCAGTACGACGCTTCTCGGTTGACGATACAAGATGTGGCCATGTTCCGAGATGCGAATTCCACCGGAATAGGGCTTCCTTCCGATATCTGGCTCAAAGGCTCACAAGTTCTCGTCAAGGATTGTGGTCAATATGGGCTGGGGATATCGTTCTCTGTCATGACCGGCTCGTTGACGCCCGGGCCCAACGCTGTCCTCCGCCATGTTACGCAGGCTGGAATTCAGTCACTGTATCCGCATCAAAGATGGGCACACGGGCTTTTAGTAGAGGAGACATCGGCGCCAACATGGTTCGTCAACCGCAAAAACCTAGGCACTGGGCATGGCTGGTCCATGAATGGCGGAGTGGGTTGGAATCTGAAGGGAAAAGCTGCTTTCGAATCGCCGCCTCTAGGGATCAATTGGTGTATTGGCTGTAGGGGAGGGTACGGTCAAACTGGCAACGGGACGTTCATCAAGAAGGGCAACATAGTATTGCCGAGAAGCCTGTTTCAGTCGCAGCTGGAGGCTAGGGCACAAGGGTAATATTTAGCGAGGAACATTTCGTCCTTCTTAGAAATCCGGTCTAGTGTTGGCGATGGGAGTTTATAGATGTTTTTATCTGAGTGCTAGAGCATGACCATTCTGGCGCAAGTATGCTCTCATAATTGGGACAGACACTATACTAGCTACCGTGTATTATATATTATAGACTTGTTAATTTGAAAGCTCTGCTACATACTGACGTCCATTTCCGTAAGGTGTGTTTCCAGGTAGCTCTTGTGGCGTCCAGCCTGGCAGCTCCTGCGGTTGCTTCGGTTCGTTGTGCATCCGCGATGGTGGAGACGCCGGATGCAACCCATTTTGTTCTGCGGCCTGCGAGCCTTCACGTCGGTTATTGTTCCTCCGTAGCAGATAGATAGCTATTATGGTAGTACCGCAGATTAGAGCAAGTCCTCCGAGGACTCCGCCAATTATTGCACCAAGATTGGTCGAAGAACCGCCAGAAGAGTCCCCAGAGGTTGCGGACGTCGTCTCAGCCGCGCTATCGTCTGAGTCGGTCTTGCTTCGAGTTTCAGACCTCGTACTGCTGGTTGTCGGATTGGATGTTTGTTCAGAAGTACTTGTAGACCTCTGGGATGCCACCGATGCCGTCGTTGACTTGGTAGACTTGGCGGAACTAGTGGTCGTCGTTTCCTCGTTGGGCGTGATTTGATAGTGGTCGATACCGGACTTCGCGCCGCAGGCAATGTAGGAGTATGTTTGGTCGACGCCGAAAGTTAAGAGCGCCGTGGAACAGTAGGTAGTGCCGGTGCTGTTGGGATGAGGTCGTGGTTAGTTGCATTCTTCCAAGACAACGGGCTACATGCTGCGAAACCGAGGGAGTTTAGGCGAACAAACCAAGTAAACGTTGTCAACTCCCAAGATGCTATTGGGCCCTGACCCGGTTAACCCTTGTCGGGATGGGTGCGTTGAACAGGGGTGAACCAACAGCTTTCGTCAACCAGGCGCCAAAGAGCACCAGCTATTGGGCGAGCGGTGGGCCTTTTGCCTGTGCCTACCTAGTCCCTTGCAGCCAACACAAAGTATATTGTACGGAGATCTTATTCTACAAGCCCGAGAGGCCCGAGGACGTGCAGCAAGACGTGTATATCCGAGGCAGGCAGGGGATTTTCGCCCCGCCGGTGCTGTTGGCGCTAGGGAAAATGTTGTAATTGTGTGATGTCCGGCGTTGTGGTTCTGGGGCATCTGTGTTTCCTCCTTACACGTCGGTTTGTCCTCGCCGCCCAAATACGTCCAGTCGAGCAGTTCCGGCAGTCAATATCAATTGCGGTGAGGCTCTGGTGATGTACTCGGTTCCGTGAGCCAGCCATGCATCGCAGGCTTCTTTTTTTGCTCGTGCCGGCAGTCTGCTTGTTGCTCGTCACCACCACCATCTATCTCGGTCGCGATCGCCTCACTCGACTCCCGCTAGATATTCCTTTCCAGCACGAAGCGACAGCGTCCACCTGGTCCGACTCCAGTGTTGAACCCACCAGCAGTATTGCGACGACCAGTATTGCGACCAGCGCTGAACAAGGCATCGTCACCCCGACAACTTCATCTGAACCATCCGCGACCGCATCTCCACATGCTATCACAATCTCAAATGGTCGGCGCTTGCATGCTTCCCCCTCTGTAGTGACACTTCTTGTTGACACGATAATCAGGAACCATCCTCTCAGCTTCGCGCATTTCTCCCTACATCACAGCAATCCTCGATCCCACCGTTACAGAACTCCCGCGACTACAGTGTCCTCCCTTGAACACCAGCCGCTACAACAGCCTACTGCAACACCAAGACACCCAAAGAATTACAAACGATGCGCAACATATCGATTATTTCTTTGCCCTCGATTTGCGCAATTGCTTAAACCTTCTCCCTCGTCTTCTAGGCAGCATCGTCGAAGCCGTCCGCTTCCTGGGTCCCGAACGATGTGCGCTTTCAATCATTGAGGGCAACTCGCCAGACGGGACTGCCGACGTTCTCGCCGCCCTGCGTCCTTTTTTTGATCGCCTCGACCTCACCTACTTCTACAATTCCTCCGACATCAACCCAGCCAAGGGTGATCGCATCCACAAGCTAGCCGAGCTGCGCAATCTCGCCCTCCAGCCGATGTTCGATAACTTGGACCGGGTTTCGGAGAACACTACCGTCCTCTTCCTCAACGATGTCGCCGCCTGCACCGAGGACCTCCTCGAGCTGGCACTCCAGCGCCGCACCCTCGGAGCCGACATGACCTGCGCCATGGACTGGACCTACGCCGGGCAGGACCCGACCTTCTACGACGTCTGGGTGGCCCGGACTCTCGCTGGCGACTCGTTCTTCGAGGTTCCTCCCGACGGCAACTGGAACTCGGCGTGGAACCTCTTCTGGAACGATCCCGGCACCAGTTCTCGCTACCGCGACAACCTCCCCTTTCAGGTCTTCTCCTGCTGGAACGGCGCCACTGCGATCGGCGCTGCGCCTCTATTAGAAGGCCTTCGATTCCGGGAGACGCATGGCGGGAAGGATGGCGAGTGCGCGCAGGGCGAGCCGCAGATCTTCTGCAAGGAAATGTGGTTCCGAGGCTATCGGAAGATCGCCGTTATTCCGACCGTTAATCTCGAGTACTCGGACGACAGGGCGGGACAAATCAAGCAGCTCAAAGGGCACACGTCGGATTTGGCTCGAAACCAAGGGGAGGAGGGGAACAGGATTGATTGGGTTCTTGAGCCGCCCGAGAAAGTCAAGTGTATGCCGACGTGGGACAATCAGTTCTGGCGCCCATGGAACGAGACGTTGCGTTTGTGATTACAAAACGCGAGAAATTGTGCTAGGATAGGATGTCCCACTATGTAAAATAATCAAGATAGATAAAAGAAGCAATTGGGAGGCGTACCTGAAGCAACAACTCCATCTAGTGCTCACGTTACACCCTGCAGCCTAAAGACACCGGATCTAGCTTTCCCACCTAAACAGTCGCATTGGAAGTTGACTCCTTAAGCAACCCCACGATTTTCTTGGCAGGCTGTTCTGCTTCTCCCATCAGCTGAGGCGGGAATGCCTTCTGCCAGAGATACCACAGTCCGGATGTAGCCAACGTCACGGGGATGGCAAAGGCCCAGTATATCCAGAACTTCCCCGACACGCTCCAGTGATTGGAGTCGGCGTCGTAGTTAAAGAACGACGTGCTGAAGACTGCCGAGATGAAGGTGGCGGGGAGGAAGGCCATGGTGACGAAGGCGATGGTCTTCATGGCTGCGCTGTCGGATTGAGTGGCGCGGCCAATCTGTACAGAGATGCCGGAGTCGTATTGTGCGACGGTGTTGAAGGCGAGTTGGATCTCGTTGATCAAGCGTTCTTTGTTGGATGATGCTCGCAATCGTAGGCTGTCGATCATGTGCTCGTACCAGAGGAGCCGTTCGTGGACCTGTAGGAAGGCATTTCGGTCGGAACTTACATCTTCTACCTCGGCTATGAATGTGGTGTGATGTTGAGTAATGGATGCAGCCGTCTTCAAAGACACGGCGAGAGTTTCTGAGACGTGGATCGCATGTCTCGCGAGGTCATGGAGGAGCCCGTAGTCGGGACTGGGCTTCCCGCTCGATTTCCTACCTATCTCGGCTGTACGGATGTGGTTTCTGATAGTCCAGACAGCGGTGTCTTGTAAGCGGACGACGTCGTCTAGTAGTCGAGCGTGGATCCAGAAGGGGTCGTTGAGACGGTCCTTGTCTGGGTTATCTAGTAGCGGGCTGGGAAGGCGCTCTGCCAGCGGCTTTGGGGCGTCGAAGACAAGGACGATGGTCTGGTGGGAAGATGCGATCCACCGGGTGAAGATGTTGAACTTGTACCATTGGTGCTTGTTTCCGTCGGTTAGCTGCTTGACGAGGAATCGAGACCAGGCGTCTTGGATGATGGTTAGCATGTCCTCAAAGTAGCCTTAAGGCTGCAAAAGTAGCTACATACTAAGCGTAGTAGTATTTCGATCGGCATCTCTTTCAGTTTCGCATCCAAAGTAGCCATTCGAGTTGCGACAATACGGGGTCCACCAGAGTCGGGGTATGTGGAAGGCGCTGGTGAAGGAGTGCCGACAGGTTGGACACTCGCGGATTGCGTCGGCGTTGGCGAGGCTAGGCGGCGTCAGCAGGACCAGGGATTATAACGGGTAGCGGGCAGCGGACACTACTATGACTTTCGAGTCGTTGGATAAAATATGCCGTGATGGATCTGTTCCTGGAAGGATGAACATGCTCGAAGAGACATTTTGTCGATGCCAAGATAGGTTGGCTAGAATGATTAATTAGTGTTTGGAATTCGAAAGGGTTTGTAGTGGATATGATTACCCTCCCTCCATAGTAGAACCTCAACTGGGGGGCAGTTATGCTGGGATTCTTTCGTGGTCGGCATCGTTGTGGTGAGAGGGTACAAAAGCTGCAGAGTGAAAACAGCTCAGCCTCACATCACACCGCAGACGCACTGGTGGGCTGTGCGACGCCGACTCACGTGTTGAGGCCCGAGGCTGAGTCAAAGACGGGCGAGTTCTACTGGCTTTGGGCATGGATATCAATTTGTACATGACTGGGATGGAAAGGTGACCTGTACGGTGGTTATTGTTTTATTTCTAAGAGTCTTGGTATTGAGTCGATATGTAGGTAGCTTAAGTTTTGCCAGTTGAAAGAGAAACAAGGCGGCTGGAAAGCCGACATATCAAGAATCTTGGTTATCCTCTTCAGCCCATATATCCAGGGCTTTATCTGATGACTTCGTATCTGGGTGGTCAGGCCCGAAGACCCGACGACTCATTTGCGAGCATTTCTTCATTTGTGCCATGGCTTCAACGGCCCGCCCTTGTATCCTCACACTGATTGCAAGGTTATGTCTCAATGTGAGTGTGATTGGATGATCGTCGCCCCAACTCTCGCGAAGTATTCCCAGGGCGTTGGTGTAGTGTTCCTCTGCCTTGTCCCACTGTCCTTGGTCATGGTATGAGTCCCCGAGTGCAAACAGAGCGTGGCCTGTGCGCCAGTGCCGCTCCCCGTCGTGGTGCCGATGAAACTCTAAAATGGTGAGTTGGGCCTCTTGTGCCTTTTCGAATTGGCCTTGGACGGCGTGCACCGACGCCAAGATACGCAGGCATTCATGGACGTCTCCACTATTTTGGCCGTAAATCTCCTGTACGCCTTGCAATGCTTCAGCCGCCATTGCCTCAGCTTCATCAAGGCGGTCTTGATCCAGATACACGCACGAGAGAAGACGTCTGCACTCAAACGTCTGCCAATGCTTCTCGCCGAGAACCTTCCGCGCCAGCCCTAATGCCTCCCAGCCAGCATCTTCACTCTCCCGATACCGTCCTTGATAAAGAAATGTCCATCCAACGTCTGCCAGACTTTGTATCGATTTTGGATGCTCATTGCCAAGGACCTCCCTCCGCAAGCCCAGTTCCCTTTGATGCGTCATTGCAGCCGCGTCCCAGCGTCCACGATTGCCCATATATCTACCCACTCGGCACAAAAGGTCCGACACCTCCTCTTTCCCACAAACATCTGCCCATTCACACACTCGCATCGCATGTGCCAAGTACCTTTCGCATCTTGGCCACTCATAACTTTCTCCGGACTTTTCTGGGAAGAGTTCCGTCATAATCTCTAGCCCAGCAGAAGCAAAGTATGCCTCATCTCGGCCATAGGTTGCTTTGGAGACTCGATCTCGCCACTTGGACCGCCTCTTATCTCTCTCCTGGCAGGTCTTGATGTGAAGACCATACCGTGAGGCATCCTGCACGAGCTTGTGCATCTCAAACGTCTCCTTGCCCGCTTCCGTTTGTTGCGCTGTGA
Source organism: Neonectria hederae (assembly GCA_003385265.1). Classification (NCBI taxonomy): domain Eukaryota; kingdom Fungi; phylum Ascomycota; class Sordariomycetes; order Hypocreales; family Nectriaceae; genus Neonectria; species Neonectria hederae. The sequence goes on from QGQB01000013.1 coordinate 167,795, forward strand.
CGAATGAGAACTCCCCGAGCCGACGGATAGCCTTCCTCGCTTCCTCTTCGCGTTTCCGTGATTGCTTTCCCTTGTTTCGATTGCCAAATGCCCCAGCCGCTACCAATACCTCCAGTGGTATATTTTGGTTGTCCATATATGCAATGGTATGGAGCATCTTGTATGCCATGTCGTTCTCCTCCTTGATCCGTCGTATCGAAATGCTCCAAGTTTCTAGGATGCTGTTCGGCACATCGCTTCGTCTGTGTCTGTCGAACTCGGTTTCTTTGAGAATGCGCCATCGCTCCTTTCCATTGGTGAGCATGAGCAAGTACTCTTCGATAGGTGTCCGTGTCCTCCATATGTACGCTCCTGCTTGAGAGATAGCCAATGGAAACCACTGAAGTTCTTTCAGCAATTCTCTTGCGTTTTGAAGGTCCTCGCCACTAATAGTGTTGCCCATCGCCGATTCAAAAAGTCTCTGTGCCTCTTTGACCGTCATCTCCCTCACTGACAGACCTGCCTGTGCCGACACGAGAGTTCCAGCAATACGATTGTCGCGACTTGTCCACAAGACTGTGCCACGGGGACCCTTAGGGACGTAGTCGTTTAGGTTGCTTGTTGACTTGTCTGCTGCTGTCCTTACGCCAAAGAGCGTTAGGTCATCCGCGTTGTCGATAACTAGCAGCCATTGCTGCTTCGCCTCGATGCTACTCTTTACCGCCCGGAACAGTTCCTCTCCGTCGAGCTTCTTGCTCAAGCCTACTTTCATCGCGATCGTCTTGTAGTCCTGAGTGAAGGTCGTTTCGTTGTCGGCGTGGACCCAGAACACGGAGCAACGGCTGTCACGGCATCGCTTGTAGGCATATTCGAGTGCAATTTGTGTTTTTCTGGGTATCGTTTTAGTCATTGGTGCATACATCAGCCTGCCAACGTAGCCTACCCCGACCCGCCGAGACCACACAGAGCTGCAGTTTGATCTCCGTTGGATGTCGACGACAATAGTGTCTCAAGCTTATCAGTGATTTCCGGACGGCCGATGAAGTCTCCATTACGGTGATACGCAATGGTATGGCAGGAAGCTGAGTTAGGGCTGGGGTTGTGAAAGTTGAAGTTCTGCGTCGCTGAACCCGAAGCAGTGACGCCCGTGAAGGCGTTTCCGCCATCAATAGGCCCGTAGGACACGGAGCCGTTCATTGTGGCGGTCTAATGGGAAGGGTCCCGAAGAAGGACAGGACAGGTGCTCTTGACCGGATTTTGAGATGCTGATGGTAAAAAGAGGAGAATTCGCACGTCGGGTCAGATCAGGCTCTGCAAAAATAGCCATCCTCGACCACGTGAGAGAGTGCTGCTCAGCCTCACTTTCCCAGCCAATGAGACCTGCATATACGCGCTCTGGTTTCTTACCTAGGGCTCTCCTCTTGAGGCCTCCCTCTTGTCCTTGACCAAACATGCTCCAGGCTGAGCGCGCCCGGATTGACACAATGGCATCCCCACCCGAAAACCGTAACCAGTTTGAGATCGCTATCGTCTGTGCTCTAGCTAGAGAGTACGATGCGGTGCGCGAAGTCATCGATCAGACTTGGGAAGCCGGGTATAGCATGGCGACCGGAGACTCCAACATGTACACCACCGGGCGCATCGGCACCTTCAATGTTGTTCTTGTCCGCTTGTCAGGCATGGGAAAAGTCAACGCCGCGAGCGCAACCGCAGACCTTCGAAGGAGCTACCCAGAGCTCAAACTCGCGATCCTAACGGGGATATGCGGCGGTGTCCCCGACTCGGCACTGGACGAAGAACTGCTGCTCGGCGACGTGGTAATTGGAAAGACTGTCGTTCAGTACGACCTTGGAAGAAAGTACCCCGACGGCTTTCAGACGAAAAACACCCTCGATGAGAGCCTCGGAAGGCTGCCGAGGAATATACGCAACTTTGTTCAGATCTTTGAGTCGTATCGGGATCGTGAGCAGCTTGAGGAACGAGCGGCTTTGCATCTGGAATCCATGCAGACTCGCCCCCAGGGAAGACAGTACCCTGGCGCGTCCAAAGATATTCTTTTCAAGGCAAAATACCGCCATCAACACCAAGCTTTGTCGCCGAGGCCCTGTAAAGTATGCAACGGAGACTCCGACGGCGTCTGCGAAGAGTCTCGTAAGTCGTCGTGCCACGAACTTGGATGCGACAAGAAGGAGCTCGTGCAACGGAAGCGGCCCAGCCAAAACCAGATCCTTGAAGACCAAGGAAAGATCAAGGAGGCACAAGCCCCGTTCGTTTTCGTGGGACGCTTTGGATCTGCAGATACCGTCCTCAAGTCTGGAGAGGAACGCGACATCGTCGCCAAGCGCCACGGGCTGATGGCATTTGAGATGGAGGGTGCCGGCGCGTGGGATGAGATCCCCTGCATCATCGTCAAGGGCGTCTGCGACTACGCCGACAGCCACAAGAACAAGCTCTGGCAGGACTTTGCTGCTGCCACGGCCGCGTGTGTTACGAAGGCGCTGGTGGAGCGGTATCCGCAGACGGACAAGCCCGTCATCAAGCCGTCCGACAAATCCCGCCGTCTTGACGAAGTGAGTGAGCGTGCTTCGCCTAGTATTGGCTCGGTTCACTATGGGAATATCTCAGGCGGGAATGTCCTTACAGGTATTCACTCCACTGGTGGAACTCAGAACTTCAACTTCGGAAGCTGATGACATGCCTCGGGATATTTGGTCGGGTATTGTGAAGAGGTGGATGGTTTCTGAGTCTTTGAGTTATACATGCCATGAGTTTGAGCAAGAACGCACTGTCATCTGAAAGCGAGTATCTGCTCTACCCCGTTAGCCTGGTTCCTCTCTCCTTCCATGACGGAAATAAATTTTCGATATAGCCTGAACGACCAAAGCCGATGACCGTTGCATGTCCTTGGTTGTTGGGTATAGTGTTGCTGAGCGATAGGTCGTAATGGATGATTCCAGCCTCATGGACCAGATGTCATTTGCTTTCGCCGTGTGTGAGATCTCCGTGACGGTGGCGTTATCAACGCGTGGAAACCTCGAGAGATCTGGTGGCTCGCGCCAGTTTCCGTCCCAGCAGAAGCGGTATGGTAGCCGTGAAGGTTGACATTAAAGGCATAGTGTCCGATGAAGGAGCAAGTATCAGTGATTCGCTCCGGGAGTATACCCGCCCTCTTGTAAAGATCGTCCACGGAGATCTGAGACTGTTGTGGGGATGGAACTTGGCTAGTTTAGATCCCGTCGCTTCCGCCTCCACAGCGGGTTCCTGTTTGGGCCAACGGGGAAAAGTTAGCGGTCGCAATCGGAGGCGCCTCGGAGGTCAATCACTTGATCGTCATACTGACGCTCTGCCCGAATAACGCTGCGTCTTTGGATATTCTGCCATCAATTCTGGTCAAGCCCGGAATGAAAACCGGCTCGTGTCTCCCCACTGCGGTCTATGACGTAACTCGGAGCCGTGAACTACAATCGTTTCATCCCCACTCCTGGGAACTATCAACAAACTCCATCATTGCAATTGCCACCACTGCCCGCAAAATCAGAATAAAATGGCATCCTCCAAAGATAACAACAACAACGTGCCCATCACCAACCAGGGATTGGGAGAGCCTCTTTCGGCTACCAATCAAATATTGACTGCTGGCGCTGCGGTCACACAGGTCAGTTCCCTCACCGAGATCTGATCCGTGGATGCTTAGGCAAGATGGTTAGGACTTTCGACCGGTCAAGAACATCTGCGCTCATCTGAACGCGTTTCACGCATATGCCGATGACCCCAGCCGTTGTGTCGAGACAAACCACTACTGCGCCCACCTAAGTACGTCTCCGAGACTGTATACGCAATGGATTCCAAAGCTCACCCTGAAACTAGACAACGATGTTCGGCAGTGCCTTCTTTACGACTCGGATGAGCCCAAAGCCCGCCTCATTGGAATCGAGTACATGATCACACCGGAGCTCTTCGAAACGCTTCCGATGGAGGAGCGCAAGCTATGGCACTCGCATGCCTATGAAGTCAAGTCCGGCATGCTGATCATGCCCAATCGTTCTGTCCCCAACCCTGCGTGGGAAGTCGCCGAGAATTGGGAGATGGACCAGGTCGTCCACCTATACGGCAAAGTCTACCACCTGTGGCAGACCGACAAGGGCCACGCGCTGCCACTTGGGCAGCCACAGCTCATGACAAGCTACACAGCCGATGGCCAGTTTGATTTTGAGAAGCATGTCGGCGATAGGGATAAGAGGTTCGGAACGGATTATCGGCAGAAGCAGGAGGCGAGGAAGGACATCCCGACGCCAGTAATTCATCCCGGTATGTTCCAGATCCTGATGAAGCCATGCTGAAATGCTGCTAACTCGGAATAAGATGCGGATCAAGCTTGGAAGAAGAACTAATGATGTGTACTGCGATTGCAACAATATTGTTGCGCGCTAACAGCTTGCCGTGGCTAGACCGTCGCGTCGAGTAAATCGACCAACTTTACGTGTGGCCGCTTGAACGGAGGGATCGCTCAGAAAGAAAAAGGAAAAAGAAAAACATTGCGTAATGCTTTTAATTTATCAGTGGCAGTCAAATGACTTTCTATGGCGATTGGGAGCTGTGGTAGGTTAACTGAAAGGGTGGTAATATGAGCTGGGAGAGTAGTGAGGACAAGAAAGTAAGCTCCAAAGCTAAGAATACTTAACATCCAAGCATATACATATGCAAACAAGGTCTAGTCTATACTATTTGACCATTCATAGCCTAATTTTAGGTGTTGACATCGAAAGTCTACTACCATGAATTCACGTAATCGATTTTGTTGCATTCCCGTGAGACGCATGGGCGCAATCATTCGACTTGATCTACAAATAGCGCAGCTACAAATTGCATCATCAAATTAAATGATACCAAGACATCTCTAACCGAGCAATATCGCTTTGGATTCCAGTCCCGGTTCGCACGCCTGCGAGAGTGCCTTACTCAAGACTTGCCCAATTCCCCGCCGTTCTGATACTCCGTCCACGGTAACAACATGAAGAAACCAAAAGTAATTCCACTCTTCTCCGTTACTACAAGTCTGTTGGGGCAAAGGAAGAGCCGAGCCGTCCATCGGCAGATGGCTGTACGCCATGAGTAAACACTCGACCTCCGTGCCAGGAGTATGCGATTCAATGTCATCTAGATGCAGGGACCCAACGAGCTCCCCACTCGGAGAGAGAAGTGGCAAGCCTTGCACTCGTTGGTGTGATGATGCTTTGAACTCTGGCTCTCGCTGAGACCATAAAGTAGGGAGGTGACCTGTGATGAGGCGGATCGATAGTGTTCGGAAATAGAGGAGGTTGTATCTGGGCAGTGTTTCTGGAACCGGACTACGCATTGTCAGCAACGTGAACCTTCCAACTTTCCACAATTCTTGAACTGAAAGCAAGTACCCAACTCTGGAAGCTGTACTTACTGTAGTTTCGCCATGGTGGGAACGTCACTTTTCTTACGTTCTTCATTCAAACGTTTCATGTATACGAGTCTCGTATCACCTCTGTCTTTCTCACTAGTGACATGAGATGTAGCAGAGTCTCGAAACTCAAAGTCAATCTCATCCCGATCTCGAGCACAAGACGTAGGCCCGTCGTCGCCGACTATCTTGCTAATATGTCGAATTTCTAATAAATTGCTATCATTAGCACAGTTTTATTCGGCCGACCTAGGAATCGCTCACTGATTTTGCGACAGGCAATCCAATTGTAAAGCCGTCGCCACTCGTTGGGATTCTTGATCTGCGAGGTGAGCTTGTCGAACTCTGCTTGGCTGTTGATCAGATCAAGTGTGTACAAGGGCGCCACGCTTCTGGGTTTGTATTCTTCTTTCCAACCATTGAAAGAGGGTTCCGGAGCGGAAGAAGAGGATGAGGCGTATGTAGCCAGCGGCAACGACGAAGCAATATAGACATCCTTCAGTTTTGTGACGGTGTCGTCCGTGAGTAGGTGAGAGTGTTGGTCTGCGAAGCGTTCGATCCTGCTTGGGCTGTCGTATGTGTCAAGACAGTTGGCATCGCACAGACAGCCGCTTCGTTGCCATACATGCCATTGAATCCAGGTCTTCTCCTGCACCCAGCGGAACAGATTCTTGGGATTCTGGCTAGACTCATCCGGCCACTGGTGAGTCTCGCGGGGCCACATGATGCCTCCAGACCAACCTGCCCACGAGTAACTGGCGAACTCAGGACGCCTTCGCAGCTTTCCATTAGAGGAAATGAATAAAAGGGCCACGTCAAGGTAGTACACTGGAAGTCCTTCCACCAGCCACGAGATCAGCCCTGCTCCAAGAGGCCGCAAAATGCCAGAGACGGCACGAATGGCGTCACCATCGTATCGAAGCTGCCGCGTGGAGTAGTTTTCGCAGAGCTTTTGATAAGCCCACCACGCACTGAGATTCCCGTCACTCAACTCTGGGATGCGTCTCATGTTGCTATCGTCTGGGTCGAGCCAGTGCGATAAGAGGTCAGCAGCGGTCTCCTCGCACCAGTTGGCTTCCATGCACCGCCAGTGCACCTGGCCGTTGACAAAAATGAGACTTCGCCGAGGGAGAACAAGCTCTTGAAAGGTCCATCCTCGCTGGTTGTACACCGTCCGTTGCAAATGCCAGTCAATGCCATGAACAAGTGCCAGCTTGGTAGTTGGGTTCAGCTGCGCGGTATGCTGTGAGGTTTGCCTTGATCCGGATGCAACTCCGGGAAGCCCTGCCTGCGCGTCTGACCCTGATCCGGCAACGATGGTCAAATAAGACCCCTGGTAGATCGAGTTCATGAGTTCAACCCCAAGCTTCATGTCTCGTTGATGGTCTTGAATCAGACAAAGAGTATCGACCCAGAGGTATCGTTCATCAAGCGAAGACACCAAATCAATCGCATCGCTTATCGTTCGAGGAAGGTCCGGGAGGATACTGTCCAGCGCGCCCTCTGTCTGAAGATGCTCAAAGTTGCTTCTCCGTAGGCGAAATGTGGGCGTCTGTCCCCAGACGTAGCTAAGAGCGATATATCTCGTGCCCAAAGGCATCTGTCTGACACATCTTTTCTGGATATCGATGAGGCGAAAGTTGGAGTGTCCCTCCTCCAATATGTTCATTCTTTTGAACTCCATCTTGTCCTGCACCCTCTGTGTTAGTAATTTTTCAAGCAGACACATTATGCTTCTATAACTCACAAGATCGGGAGGAGTGTGGAAGCAAGTATTCCCATGGTACTGCTCACATCGCTCCATCCATGACCGAACCAGTGAAGGCGGGATCTGTTTCCCACGAACAATCTTGGCGGAATAAGGACCTTGCTCTGTCTTTAACTTCTGCGTGTCTTCCGTGATAAACATCAAGCGCGTTCCAAGGTGCGACGGGTACGAAAGTCGAAGGCAGTGCTCGCCCGGAAATATCACAACTCGAATCGGCTCCGTGGTGAGGGCTTCCGCCGAGTCATCTCTGCTCCTGTCGTTTTCGAAATGGGGCTTTGCCTCTGCACAGGCCGTCAAGACTAACTGACAAAAAGGACAATGTGGCCTATTCCGGAGCTCGTCCTGTGTACCCAAAAGATAACCGGCGGTGTCGAGGTTGAGGGCCTTCACAAGCTCGTCGTGGGATGGTAATTCTCCGCCTTGGGTCTCAAGACCACGGAGTCTCTGGCAAAACACTGTGCATTGCGCGGTATCTGGAACCTCACCCATCTCAAAGATTGTGAATCACACTTCTCAGAGCATTCGGCTTAAAAAAATTTGATCGAGAGATAGGAATTACTGAGCAGTGTCCTAGACGTTATTGAGGTTAGGCAACAGCATAATCACCGTAAGCAGAGAACGCGGCCCAAAATCGCGGGGGAGAAAACACCGCCTGATGGGGTCACGTCCCTGGCACGTCTGCGACGGAGCCGTTGAAGGCATTGTCACGAAAACTTCAGCCATTGATCATTATGTCTCAGTCTCGATCCGAATTCGCTGGCCACCTCTTGTACATAAAGTAGCCTGCTTAAAAAAGACAAGTCGTACGGCAAAGAGGAACCCTCACACGCACAACGCCAATCCCAAACCACGAACGGAACGACTTCCCCACGTCGCAAACCCTGCTCGACCAACAACCTTTTCTTATTAGAGCCCAGTCGACCTGTATTTTTCCGTCTCTCAGGGCCCTTTATTTTCATGTTCCGCATAAGTTTCAGGGGTCCATTGCGGAGGCATATCATGGAAAACCGGGATGTAATGCGGGGAACGTTTCTTCCCCGCAACAACCCTGATCAATGAACCAAACCCGCCGGGCAACAGGACCATTATGAGATTAATAGCCTCATAGAAATAAAGTAACATGGGTGTAAATACATCCGTCATCTGCACGGCACGGCAAATACGGAGCTAGCGACGAGCGGTCTAGACACACGAAGAGCCGTCAGATCCGTCTTCCCCAGACCACTCCCAACAAGTGGCATGTGAAGGCCGTGATTCGTGGAAATCAATACTCCGGAGCTTCCTATAACTCGTAGTACTGAACCAAATCGGCAGAGAGATGAATGCCTATCACAGCTAAATTAAACCGGAAAAATTAGTGTTAGTGGTAATGCTGAGGGTAAACATATATAGGTCATGGGTGACCCTTGAGTCCACTCCTTTCAAAGTAGACAGACTAATAATCATTGTGTTCAAGATGTTACCTCAAGGGGTGTCCCTCTCTCTCCTCGCATCGACCTTAGCTTGTTCGGTAGCTGCTCTTCCTAGACATGTCGAAGTCCCTGCGAAGACATATGCAAAGTGCCAGAGATCTTCCAAGCACCACCCATTGGATGATTGCCCGAAGAACACCATCTACGTGAGCAAGGAAAACTCAGCAGCGGACTTCAACAGCATTCAGGATGCAATCATCTCGCTACCCAACAACACGGTCCCCTACACCATCTTGATTGCACCGGGTGACTACACCGAGCAGCTTAATATCACTCGTCCAGGACCTCTCACCTTACTGGGAGTGAGCGACCGCCCATGGAAAGGCGAAACCTACTCAAACATTAACTACAAGACTACCCACAGCAACCAAGTGACCGTTTGGTGGGCCTCTGCAAACCACGACAGCTCAGGAAAGATTATGGACAACGCCATTACAAGCGTCCTGACAGTTGCGCCAACATGGGAATCCTCCAAGTCGGGTTCTGGACCAACCGGGTCGCCTGTGCCTAACGGGACTCCATTTGGATGCGAAGACTTTCGAGCGTACAACATCGACTTTCGCAACAATGCAGCTGATCAGTCAGATGGACCGGCGCACGCGGCAGGTATAAGTCGAGCCAATGCCGGCTTTTATTCGTGCGGCCTATACAGCTACCAAGACACTGTAAGTATATAATGCTCCGTCCTTATCAGTAACTATCGGCCCTAACTGCTGGATAGCTGTTTGTCGGAAAATTGGGCAATGCCTTCTTTTACGATTCCATTGTCGCTGGTGAGGTGGACTTCTTGTATGGTTATGGTACCTTGTGGATGGAGAAGTCGGCATTGACTCTTCGCAACTGCCACGGTGGAATAACCGCTTGGAAAGGTAGGCTCATAATAGTTATAGATGTGAATTTGGAAGATAACCAAGTTTTAGGCACAAACACGACCTTTGAGAATAAATATGGCGCATACATCTCCAAGTCACAGATCCTCGCAGCAAACGCCACGATCGCAGAGGAGATCAAGGGAACCTGCCCTCTAGGCCGTCCATGGAACGAGTTACATCGCTCCATCTTCATGAAGACTTATTTCGACGCGAGTGTTCTGCCTGGCGGGTATATCGACTGGAATGGTGGGAGATTTAACAATCAGACTTTCATGGCAACATACGCCGACTATGGTCCGGGATGGGATCTTGAGGCTGAGAAGGAGAATAACCGGACCATCGTTCTGGACAAGAAGGGAGTTAGCCCGTATGATACTCCGGCAGAGGTTTTTGCGAATGAAAATGGGAAGCTTGGGAATATCGGGTGGATTGATAAGAGCGTCCTTCCTAAGCATTAACAGGATGTTAGGATATTGGATCATTTACTCAGGTACGCGGGCTTATATCGTTATCGCCGAAAGAGTATGTTGATGAACATTATTCTTCCTTGTTCACGGTGCCCGATAAACTGTAAGAAACCCGGGGGATTTTCAGATCTCTGGCAGCTGGAGTAATTGAATACAGACGAATATCGCTGTATATTATTTTAACTCCAGGTGACAGAGCAGTGCACTCCTTTTGGTATGCGCTTTTTGTCATTACTGTGATATGTGCCACTAGTAAAACCTAGGCTATATTGGCACACAAATACTCACACTGCCTACCCGGGACCGGATCTGGGGCAATCAATGAGAGGATTAAATAATCCCAGTGCATGTTTCATTTCCCCACGGGGATCCGGGGGTGGAACATTGAGATGCCGACTTAAATTGCGTGATAATTTAAAGATAAAGAATTCATCCCTGCTCTTTGGTCGCTGCTTGTCGGGCCCGGGGAATAAGACGCGTTTGCAGACATTTGAGCGACCGCACTCAATGGGAGTAGACTCTCGAATACGGGATTGCAACCCAATAGGGGCACATATAAAACACCAGAGTGACCAGAAAGCTGAGGGTGGTGTCAGTAGCTGAATAGCATATCAGTCCTGTGCACCACCAGTACAGGACAGCCACGCCCATTTGCCGATAGAGACTGCCGTAATTTCTCTCCTGGGATGGATGAAATCGAGGCGGCTTAGCTCTCTACGGGAATCGTTCAAGGGGATCATCTCTTCAACTTAGTAGATGTTCGACTGCCAAACTCACTCACTTGGCATCTTCGATTTCTCAGCACATGGTCAGTTCCGAACAATATCCCACCCCGTCCCATCCTCCCGGCACATCTTCCATGAAATCTGCGTCCAGCGTGCGGGGTGAATCGTGCCTCCGAGGCCCCGCACTCCGGGGAACTAACCCGTATCAGCCTTCAGCCATGAGCAATAACTTACTCGCTCTAGCGGCGGCTTGGCAATGTAACCGAACAGACCTCTCCCCGAATGGCCGTTGAGTCTTTACCTTCAGCCCGTCGTCCACGTACCTCGGAGGATGTCCCTGAGGATGTCACTGTAGCCTGTTGCATGACTTGGCGGTGTCAGAACACAGCCCTCTCCGACCGGCTCCTAACTTCGGGACCTGCTCTGAGGGTGCCTCGAAGTCGCTATACCGTAGTGTATGCAAGGTGTGCTAACAAGCGTAACTTTAATTGCAGAGTCTAGACCTGTCGACGTTTAGTGGCGCTCTGGAATCTGGGGTATCAGTGGCCAGTGTCACAGCCTAAGAATATGTGGCGGGGACGCGAGGCTGCCGGGATTCAATGACAATCCAAGGGCAATGGTATAAGTAGTAGCTGCATTCAATATTCATTTCCATGGTTCTTGCCATCAACATTCAATTTGACTCTGAAGTATCCGATTCAACCTCAGCGCTCTCGATCCCAGTCGGCGACTATTCAGCCGCCAATATGTTGAAACCCTCGACGGAGCACGTCAGCAACCACGACAATGTCGAGGCCTTGAATGATTCGAATCTCCACCATGCTGCAGAGAAAGGTCAAGCTGCAACAGACAAGTAAGCAATCTTCCATCGAAACCTGTTGTACAAGCTCGCACACTGACCCGGCATAGATATGGCCATTCTCTCGTGCAATATGACCCAGCAGCTGAGCGCCGCCTTCGTCTCAAGATCGATCTGTACATCATCCCCACTGTTGCTATGCTCTACCTTTTCTGCTTTATCGATCGCGCAAACATCGGTAAGCTATACTATGTAAAAAAAAACTGGCAAAACCCCCCCTAACGTCTACCTCCCCAGGAAATGCAAAGATTGCCGGCCTCGATGTCGATCTCGGCATGAAAGGCTACGACTACAACGTTGTCATTTCCGTCTTCTACATATCCTACATCCTCTTTGAGATCCCCGCGAATTTGCTCTGCAAATACATGGGCCCTGGATGGTTTCTTCCAATTACGACGTTGCTATTCGGCATCACCTCGCTCGGGACCGGCTTTGTCAAGACGATCCCACAAGTAGCTGGAGTCCGCTTCCTTCTCGGCATCTTCGAAGCTGGAATGATGCCTGGCATCGCATATTATTTATCTCGCTGGTATCGCCGTTCCGAGCTGGTGTTCCGTCTGTCGCTTTATATCGTCATGGCACCACTGGCTGGAGCATTTGGTGGACTTTTGGCCTCAGCAATCCTCACCCTCGATAACTTTGGCAGCCTACATCGCTGGCGCATGATCTTTGCCATCGAGGGCATCATCACCATTGTGCTGGCTTTGATTGGCTTCTTGACACTCACCGACCGGCCAGCGACGGCTCGCTGGCTCAGCCAGGAAGAGAAGGATCTTGCTATTGCCCGTGTCAAGTCGGAACGCGTCGGCACCACCGTCGTGCTGGACAAGATAGACAAGACGAAGCTCTTACGCGGAATAATGTCACCCATCACGCTTAGCACTTCCCTAGTCTTCCTTCTCGACAACGTCACGGTCCAAGGCCTTGCGTTCTTTGCTCCGACTATTGTCAGAACCATCTACCAAGACAAGACCACGGTGCAACAGCAGCTATACACAGTCCCGCCGTACGTCGTTGGAGCATTCTTCACCTTGCTCTTACCGTTGATCAGCTGGCGCATCGACAGACGGCAAATCTTCTTCATCATGTCTGCACCGATGTGCATGATTGGCTATTGCATGTTCCTTGGATCGGAAAACAATTCTGTCCGTTATGGCGCCACATTCCTCATCGCCTCGTCCTGCTTCGCACTTGGGCCGCTCACCAACGCCCAAGTATCGGCCAATGTCGTGAGCGATACCGCTCGCAGTGCGGCAATTGGCATGAATGTGATGATGGGCAACATAGGCGGGCTGATTGCCGCGTGGTCGTTTCTCCCTTGGGACGCCCCGAACTACCACATTGGCAACGGGCTGAACCTGGCGACTTCTGGCGCAATCCTTGTCGTCAGTACGCTGACGCTGCTGTGGATGAAGAAGGACAACAAGAAGAAGGATACTTGGGACGTTGACGGGGCGCTCAGTGGGATGACGCAGCAGGAGATCGAGGACTTGGACTGGAAGCACCCTGCGTTCCGTTGGAGGCCTTGAAGCTGGCGCAATAGATGCGTTCTACGTACAAAGAAGAGCTAGATGTCACCGTACATGGACCAACTATATTTAAAATATCTGAACATCCCGAATCTATTCACCTGTCTTTGTAAAACCTTTCTGTTCATCTTGACTCTGTCCCTACAGCAGGATGCACGTGGGCCTGTACTGTCCCGTAACCACTTGAGGCTAAGTACTTTCAACGCGAAGCCCAGTACTGATATGACTGTAGGAACCTCCAGTATTTTAGTACATGGGCTGCCATCACCACTTAAACCCACAGTATGTCATCTCAAAATACATCAGCTTTCCAGCCTAATTCCTGGCTCTGGCATCCATAGTTCACTCATTCTAGTGTAGCACTAAATCCTCGGGAACGCCGTAGACTGGTGATCTTCCGTCAAGAGCTAGTCAACTAGCGTCAAGTCATCTGTTTCGTGCCCACAGTTCAAGTGCCGGTTTTTGAAGCCGAGGTGGGGGACCTCGGAGGGCCTGTGTACTTTCGCCTATCTTCTCCAGTGAACCAATGGGCTGCTTTCTAATTATCAAGCCGGATGTCCTATCTTAAAGAGTTCAGAATTAAGCTCGAACAACCCTAAACCAAGACTATTACAGTCTTCCTAGTTATCATCTCCGTTTCTCATTTGCGATAATGGGCCCGCAAATACCCAAGAGCCAAAAGGCAGCGATCATCGAGAACCCCGGCAAAACCGCAAAAATCAGGATACAAGATGACATCCCAGTTGGGGAACCTGGAGATAACCAAGTTCTTGTTAAGCTTGCCTTCAGCGGTATTTGGTACGTGACGCAACTGAACAATCATTCGAGAATCAATTTAATGTTTCTTACAGTGGATCGGAAATTCGAGCTCTTCTTGGATGGAGCCAGTACAATCCCATCGTGGGCCATGAAGGCGTGGGTATCGTGGTCAAGACAGGAGGGAAAGTTGCAAGCTCCATGCTCGGTCAGCGGGTTGGCATCAAATGGGTCTTCAGCGCGTGCGGCCAGTGTTCTGTTTGCCTGAAAGGCTTCCAGAATAACTGCCCAAACCAGCTCAACACAGGCCGGCATGTCCCCGGAACGTTACAGCAGTATGTCGTGGCGGATGCGAGATTCGTAACAACCATTCCAGATGAGGTGCCGAGCGAAGTGGCAGCTCCGTTGCTGTGTGCCGGTCTTACTATGGCAGGAGCTGTGTCAAAGCTTGACGCTCACTTACTGAATGATGATTGGGTTGTGATCTCCGGCTCTGGTGGTGGACTTGGTCATCTAGGCGTCCAGATCGCTGCCAGATTGAGGGGATTCCGAGTCATTGCTGTTGACTCCGGGCAATCCAAACGAGAATTGAGTCTCAGCTGCGGCGCTCAATACTTCGTCGACTTTGCCAAAGAGGACGTGGAAAAGAAAGTAAAAGAATTGACAGGGGAAGGTGCACACGCAGTATTAGTCGTCTCGGGCTCCGAGGACGCGTTCAGGATTGCCCCTAAACTAGTGCGGAATATGGGACTAATTGTCACCATCGGGCTTCCGTCCAACGATTTCAATATCCCAATACCTGCATCGCTGTGCTCGGCGCGAGGTAAGATACTGATCGAAGCCAACACTAAGAAAAAGAAACTAATGAGTATGATTATTAAAGCATTGACTATTACTGGCGTTGCAACCGGGACCGAGGATCAAATGCAGGAGCTCCTAGCTCAAGTCGTCGCAGGAAAGATTAGCCCGGTTATTGCAGTTGTCGAATTTGCCGAAATCCCAGCCATCTTCGATAAGCTCAAGAGCGACAGTATCGTCGGTCGGATGGTTGTGAGAATACCATAGGGCCAGCCAGAGTTTCTGTCACTTGAAAGGCAATGGCCAGCATTTTCAAGGTTCTCGACAATGTCACAAGAAGTTATATCGTACATTTCTGGGTCTGAAACGCTTGTATCACTGATAGAAACACGTCTAAGAAATCACGAAGAGACGGCTTCGTATGGTATGCTCGATACTGTGGAGCTCTATCTGTCACCCACCCTGCCGGAGACAGGTCCAACTTCATCACGTCGTAAACAGTGATCAGATATAGTGCCTTCCAAAGTCGTGATTATCAGACAACTGGGTTGACCTGGACTCTCTTGATCTCTTTGCCACTGTTGGTCTCCAAGTCTGTTTCAGACTGTATCTCGTGATCCCGTTCAGAGGTTGGTTTGTCGGTAACCTGGGTCTCAGCCTCGCGGAAGGCAAGCCGCTTCGGCCTAAGAAAGTGAGATTTAGCTCTGTCTGGATAACGAATGAAAGAGACACCATCCCACAGGATAAGAAAGAGGGCACTGGAGTATTACTGGAATGACTTACAGTAGAACACGTTGGTCGAGCTGCCAGAGACCTAGGATCAGAATAATACCCGCAATCCACATCGAAAGCATTACAGCCCAGCCAGTAGTGTCTATTAGGGGTCTCATAGTCAATGCCTGCGCCAAAGATGCAAAGGGATACTCAGGATCATGAGCTTACAGTAAGGGGCGTGGGTAGCGGGCCAAACATGCACATTACTTCCTGCCTCGATTGCGTAGATGGCGACGACAGAGAGACCGACAACCAAAGATCGAACTTCGGGATCTTGCGGGTACCTGATGTTGTTAATCAAGAGAGTTACGGTATTTCATATCTTCGAGACTCACATATCAGTGAACCATGCCAGAAGAATGAGCCCTGACGCCTGGACACCGTAGGTGATGAAATAACTGGCGTAGGCTGCGGCAAGAGATACGGTATCGGGATGCCTCGTCCAGATAGTCATAATAATGCCAGGGATGGCGCCGATGACACCTAAGTTAAAATTCCGTTAGTACGGACGAGGTCGTGGCCTTGTCGACATGATATAAGCCAAGTCTTACTTTGGGCAATAATAAGCTGCCATCGGACTTGCAATAAGTCGGATAGAATACACCACACCCAAACTGTGCTGAAGATTAGCGTTGTTTTTAACAAACTGTCACCAAAGAGAGGACTCACTGAAAACAACCTGGACTGCGCCACCTCCAATAGGGATAGTGTTCACTTGAGTCGTGGTCCAAGTTGGGTTGCCCTTGTCGTCGAGCAGGGTCTTGAGGAAGACACTAAAGTATGACAAGGCCCCGGCACTCATACCGCTAACCACCCAGTAGACCGGGATGTAATAGGTAATCCACTTGCGACTGGCACGTCTAAGCGAAGGAAACATATCGTCAGTTTCGCATTATGGCGCTAGGTGAGGTACGTTATTACTCACTTTGCTGCTATCCAAGTAATCTTCTTGGCTTCCGCTCTGCCGTGGCGGTCTAGTCTCTCCATTGCGATTCGGGCATGATCGGCAGTAAACCACCATTTTGCCCAGGGGTTTGGGCGATTTGGAGTATCGGGGAGCATGATAAAGCCGAAGAAGCCAAGGACAACGGTCATAACTGAATTAATAACAAACAACCAACTAAGTTATATGGTTAGCCATCACCGGATAAATGAGTTAAATTCGCAACTCACCGCCATCCAGCAAGACCATTTTTTCCATGGAGTGTGTTAAGAATGGCAACTTGGAGGGCGCCAGACATCATGCCACCTACAGCACGCGCAGAGTGATAGAATCCCATCCTGTGATCAGAGAGTCAGCGATTGGAGCTTTGAATTTGAGAAGGACATGAGCAGATTCTGAATACATACCGCTTTGCCAGCTCTGAAGGAGTATACCAGTACACTACTCAGCCATTAGCTCGATTTCTCACAAGATTAACTCAACCATGTGGCCTCTTACTCAGTAGGGTGATCATTCCGGGCCAAGCACTGCTCTCTAGCAGCCCCAAGAAAAAGCGGAGAGCGTAGATCTGTTTTGCGTTGTGCACTATCGCAATCAGGCCAGTAATGACTCCCCATGCAATCTCTAACCCCGGGAGCCACAAACTGGGGCGCACGTAGGACATGACGATCTGGGATGGGATGAGCATGATGCAATAGCCGATGTTGAAATATATTGTAAAGCTGTGATATGTCAGCCTGCGACTAGCAAAGCATTGTCATTCAGCGACTTGATGTTCTTACTAGTTGAGTTCATTTTGGTAAAGACCCAAGTCCTCCTTCATTCCGCTCACGTAGGCAGTAGTGATGTTGGTTTGGTCCAAGAACTTGATGACTAGAGAGTGAAAAGTAAGCACAACGGGTCGTGTAAGGTATATGTTCACACCTCATACCTTGAGAAATGCAACCAAAAGTCATAAGAAACAAGTCTAGTCGCCGAACAAAAGCGCGTTCTTCAGCCGTTCGCTCATGCTTCTTGATGATGGCCAGACGGCCAAACTTGGAACCCCAGCTCATGGTCGAAAGCTGTTATGACTGAGACTTGGAGTGAGTGTAAGTTACAGTTCCACCGGTAGACATGCAGGTAAGCTTATTTTATAGTTCTCCAACCTGCTCGTCCAGGGTCACCGGCGGCAAACAGTTCAAGTGGCCCTTATCTTTGATCCAGCACGAATGCGACTTTCCTAGGCAAGCATCCTAATAGACGGCACGAAATCCTCCCACCTTGCTACGAAGTGGATGCAATCGACCGGGATACCCCACCCCTAGTTGTGCGCTGATATATCGTCTCAAGGGTCGAGACCACAGAGGCGGAGTTGTAATTGGAGAGGAGAAAAGGAGCCACCGATTCGTGCATGTGGCTTGCAATAACCAACCGCATTATTCTACCTCGATGCGGAAATTCTGTTTCATACGCCTTTGAGGCTTGCGATCGCGAGCTTGCAACGCGCCACAGTAGCCCTAGGGCGACAAGTACCAGCGTGGCTCAATGGTGCAATTCGAATGTATTTGGCGTCAACCGGCTCCCACTCGTGTTGTCCGACACCACCATCGTACCACGGCTATACGGCAGTTCAAGGCGGAACAGCATGGCTGGAAATAGTGTAGTCTCACCAGGTGGCCAATGTTGCATCGGACCCCGAAGGCAGACATTTTAATACCCATTTCGTTCTGGGACTCGCTATTTTGCACGCTCACAACGGAGTCAAAGGCTCAATCATTGATATCGATTTGATTTATTCACTCAGAGTCGGAAGTCCCAATCCTTTTGAGCCATCTAAAACACTCCTAGATAGTCATTTTAAATGTCAGTTTGGGTGTCATTACGAGTGGCCTAGATGCAGGGCATTCCCACATCAGCAATAAACACCAGTCGCCTCTAATGCGTTCCAGTCATACCACCAACTTAGTTCGAGGGCCTCAAAGCTCCGATGTCACGCGTATGGGCAAAGCGGGATATCTTGAGACGCGAAGTAGTTGTTGTCGCACGTCACCCGCCCTAAATACTGTGGCGTAGTCTCGTTACCGCCATTGATTGATAAGAGTACGAACCCGGCCGTCTCATAGTTGAAGACCACGGTGGACGAAGGAAGATAAAGGCAGTTTAACCAGCGCAAAATCGCCAACGCAGCTCACTCCCGCTGTCTACTTGACAAAGCTGTATGTCGGTATCCTTCGCGACATGCTCCATCCCTTGCGCAGACGACACATGGCCCAAGGTCCGCCTCAAATCTTCGTCCGGCCCATTGAACAACAACACCAACGGTGAAGACTTCCAATCTCCCCGCACTCTGTCATCGCCCACCAAAGCACGCCGCCGAGACCACAAAATGAGAGCACAAAACAGAACCTGCAGGAGGAGTAACGCAGCCGGGTACAAGATCCAAAGCCAACGGACATCTATACATGTCGTCACGTCATATGCCGTTCCATGTGCTACGCCAACGGCTATAGTGTCAATATCATTCGGGTTGGTGAATGGCCGACACTGCATCTTCTTACCATTTATGAAGCTAGAATTGGTAAATAATGAAACGCCGGCCACGTCTGCCTGAAGTATTGGTGCTGGCCCATTGTTCTCCTCAAACTCCAAGTACATGTTGTTTTCGACAACTGCGCTGTACGTCTTGACACATGGGCTGAGTGTGCAGCTCACGGCGAAAGCGCCAGAAACGCGATTGCTATTTGAAGGAAAATTCAACATGAGTGCCTCAAAGTTGATGAGAAAATCGGAGATGCCGATGATCGTGTCCCTACCACTTGAGGCGAGGGCAACCCCGCTACTGACATTCAGTTTGGAAGGCAATGAATGTGCGTAAGTATCTTTGGAGGTCTTGATGATTGTGTCGGAAATGTCGCTGCAAGAGGTGGTGCCGTGCCCTATGACGGGTGCCGTCGAATAGTTGTTGGTTCGAGCCACTTGGGCGATTCCCGCTTCCATTGCACGGCGGCAAACAATATGTTCTACCAGTGCTTGTGTGAAAGGGTCGATGGCAAGAGCAGCGATTGTAATCAACGCACCCAAGGAAGGCAAGTAGCTGTAGTCTGGTTGGATTCTGCATTCACACCCGAGGTTCCGCTTGAACTACTCACACTTCATTCATCCGAGAGGCAGCGTTGACAAGGAATGTGAACGAGCCCCAGCGGTCGCGGCTGGCTCTGTCAAATAAGGACACGTCTGACAGCTTCCGAGGGTGGCTGAACCAGCTCCAGGTCAGCTGGGCGATGCCTACACAGAGAAGGTGTCAATAACGACGCTAAAGGTTGCGCAAGTCAGAGCATATTGGGTTCGGCCACGGGCATAATCAGTGAAGCCTTGAATATAGAACTGAAAATAGATATCATGGAGTTGATGCTAATCATTTTTAGTTGGTAAGCAGTGGGCTGGTTCTGATAGACACGAAGGATGATGATGATGGCAATAAAACAGAGCAAAGCCATAGCAGTGCTTAAACCCTCCATCCACCATATCTGCCAAATCGAGGTTGGTGTTTGTGTCCGATTGGCCAATTGGCATGGGATCGTATCATGATGCTTGACTGCAGGTATTGCTGACGGAGGTGGTTGATCTAAGACTGGCTCTCTTTCCAACTGCGAGTTGGGGGGTAATAGCATAGATTTTGATGTTGAAGTAATCCCAAGGGATTCAGAATGATACAGGTTGTCGAGATTGACGTCTTGGTTTTGTTGGATGAATGAGCTGGGGTTGGCAGAAGGCTGACGTGGAGCGGTATCGACCGCCCAGCAACTACGCGGTTGTTTTCATGAACATCCGAACCGTTATCAACGTATTTTCGTACATGAACCATACCGAAGATCGTGAAATCTACGCCACTATACCAAACCAAACCTGAGACAAGAGGAATTGAAGCTCCTTGACGATAGCTGAATCGACCAGGATGAGATGATAGCTATGATTGTTGCGATTGGGTCAAACGGACTAAACCCCATATGAAGAAGACGGCCAGCACTGGGATCACCTTTGCAACGCTCTGTATATCCGAATGAGAACCGTGTGGGAAGCTCAAGAGAGAAGAGTCAGAGACTTGGCTGAGCTAGTGCTGTGGTTCTTGAGTTGATGACGATTAATTCAGATTATCTTAACTAAGGAGATTAACCTAAATTGATTGAAAAATGGCTACCCTACTAGCTTCCTCCTTCGCCATAGTTACGTCTAGGAATTAACAGACCTTATTTATTATGAAGCAAGAACTTGACATGGAAACAAGTTCCACGTACAACTATTTCCAGTAGCGCTGGGTTAGCAATTTCCTTCGATTTAGCTTGTGTAATAGACAAACCCCAAGGCATCACACCTGGGCGGACAAGGCAATGAGAGAATTGTTCTACCTATGGGCTATTCCATTTGACCACCTGTACTCAATCTAGAAATAACAGTACAGCCCGTAGCCGCCCCGTCAACGATGAACGCCCCGTTACTCCACCGGATCCAACGTGTGTATCTAGACCAGTGCATCGGACCAGGCCGTTTCCAGTCCCTGACCAGCTTCAATACAATTTTGGAGCTAGCTGGACGTTCTGAGTAGCGCTACGTCAACCATAGTCTCACTAAGTTGACAGACCCCAATATTTTAGCGCTTCTGGATCACGACGCCAGCCTTCCGAGACTCCATCTTCCCCGTTTCGTTTTGGGAAGTCTCTATTTGCCAACAGTGCATATACCAGAGACCGCAGTGTCAAGTATACTGCAGTTCTGTTCCCAGCAGTGAGCGCTTGAGGAGCTTCCGTAGGGGGATGGTGATACTCTGGAGGAGGCCCACGGCGGTGGCGTGTCAGCGCGTGCGGCTAACGCAGGTAAGAATTTAGAAGCCTGCAAAGGGAGAATGAGCCCCTGAAGGAGGGTCGATGGCGGTTTTAGAGGCTTAGACATTGGAAATTGAAAACGGGCTCGGCAAGACCCTTCTGCTCCCGAATGGCCCAACGAGGCTTGCGGTGGCAGCATTGTGGTACAATTTTCAGCTGGACGCCACGTCTCTGCTAAAAGTTCATTTTCACCCATCTAAGCCCCCCTAAGTCCGGGCTAATATCGTCACCCTGTCATCATGGCGGGGACCCCGCTGACACGCTCAATTGCGGCTGACCTGGGTAGTTCCTATTTGTCCAGACGGAGTCGAGAGGCTCTTCGAGACCCGGGTCTTGACTGCGCCGGGTTCACTAAGGCATTGGCCGGTTCGGCCGCCTTAAACCCCTGGAGGCTCATAAATGCACTGTTTTCCGGCTTTTTATTTATCGTGAGTATGTCTGCTCGCAACGCACTCAGTGATTGCCAACAACACGATGCGTCTCTCCCTGGTGAGCCTGGCTCTCCTCGCATTGACAGACGCCCAAGCTACCCCGGACGAGTTGGCAAGCGCCATTAGCCAGTATCCCGCCCTCTCCCTCTTTCGCTCCCTGCTTGTTACGTCACCCGATGGCTTTACTACGGCGCTCTCCAAGAAGACCACAAACATAACGGTCCTGGTCCCCACCGACGACGCCATCACCAAGTACCTCTCGTCATCCGGAGTCTCGAACCTCACCGACCTCAAGGCTGAAGATGTCCAAACCTTCTTCCAGTACCATGTAATGGCCGCCTCCCTGAAAGCATCGGATTTCGAGGACCCTAGAGGCATGACCGTGCCGACTCTACTGCAAGAAGAAAAGTACAACAATCGAAGTGCCGGTCCCGAGATCCAGCAGCAGTTTGGTGCGGGAGCTGAAGGCCAGGTTCTGTTTGCCTCGGCGCAGAACAGCAGTTCAAGCAAGGCAAAGAGGCAATCCGCTGGACCTACGGTCGACTTGAGAGCGGGACTCGCTCAAGACGCAGAGATGACTGCCGTCGATGGCTCCTGGGGACCCAAGGAGGCCAATTCCTTTCAAATTGTTGACAGGTAAGTTCAAGCGCAACCGCCAAACGCAACATCATGGAGCGATATTGATATCTTGGTAGTGTTCTTGCACCACCAAGGAATTGCTCCACAACAGCTCGGTCTGTCAGTGACAAGAGACTCGCTGCCCTCGACACGGCGCTGAAGAGGACCGAGATGTGGCCGATTATCGATACCTCCTTCAACGTGACATGTCTTGCGCCGTCGACCGAGGCCTTTGGGAAGGCGGGGAATCCCCAGACCACACTTTCTAAAAGTGATCTCACAGATGCCTTGCTGTTAGTTTCTAGCAATTCTCCAACTGTACTACTGATATGTGCGAACATGCTGACCGATAATTCCCAAGGACCCATACCTTAAAAGAAGTCACATACACAAATTACCTTGAGGATGGAATGCTTTTGGAGACTTTTAACAACATGACTGTCCGTGTCAACATTAAGAACAACGACATATACTTCAACAATGCCAAGGTCATTGAGGCGAATGTTCTAACCAACAATGGCCTCATTCACATGTCAGTACAACTCTTGAAAGGAGAAGTTGCTTTCTCCCTTCTCTTCCATCATTGCAGTACTCACACATCTTAGTCTCGATTCTCTCATTCAGGTCGACGAGTCCGACCAGCCAAACAGCACGTCCAGCGAGAACTCGCCGAGTTCAACGGCTACTACTGTCTCCACTGACTCGAGTGGCGCTGCGAGCGCTCAAGCATTTGGGTACCCGGGAGTATTTGCTTTCATGGCTTGCTTAATGGTAATGTGACATGACTGCTGCCAGGAACAGGTCGTGGGAGGCGATTAATCCCCACGCTGAGACGCTATTAATTTTTAATTGGTTTATGAATAAAATTAAAAATTGAATTCAACAATAGTTGTGGACAGCCGCATACTCCTCGGCGTAGACTCCGCTGTTTGGGGGCCAGGTATCAAAAACAGATGCCATAGACGAAACTCAAGCAAACTAAAATCCATTCCCATTTCTCGAGCTGAGC
The DNA here is from genome assembly GCA_003385265.1 of Neonectria hederae. Lineage (NCBI taxonomy): Eukaryota > Fungi > Ascomycota > Sordariomycetes > Hypocreales > Nectriaceae > Neonectria > Neonectria hederae. Next base: position 191,088 of record QGQB01000013.1, read on the forward strand.
TGCGCTAATAGTGCCATGGAAGAAACAATGGATGGAAGCTTGATGCATGTAGTTCTTCTAATAGTTCTACGACTACCTTCATCGACGACTCTAGATACGGCTGGCGTTCTTTTCGGCGATAATCTTTACCTCGGCCTTGATACCGAGATGGTCCGTCACCCACGCTTTCTCAAAGCCAAGCGCCACGATCTGACTGCTCTCCTCCTCTCCTTCCGTCAACACATCCGCACCGAACCTGTCGAACTTGACCACCTCAGCGCCGCCACAGAAGTAGACCTTGTCCATCCTCGAGCACCCAAACTTCTCTCGGAGCTCCGTCGCCGCCTGCTGACCCCAGGTATAGCCCTCCTCGGCATCCTCCTTTCCGCCCAGCTGCAGGAACGCGTCTTGGAGTAGTGCACGCGGAAGGCGGCCGTGATGGGCAGGCGGGAGTCAATGAGCGTCACTGTGCCGTAGTGATGGCTCGCCCAGTTGGTTGTGTCCAGATCGGTCAGATGGAATCGCTCCCGGACCCACGACGTTGCGGCGATGGTGGCCAAGTCTGAGGGCGTGCACTCCTGGAGGAAGATGACGGGAGCCGTGTTTGGCGGGTTGGAGCCTGGTAGGCTGCCGAGGTAAGCGAGTGCTGGCTTCATACGGGCTTCAGCGAAGGGCAGCATGAAGTCGATGTTCCAGCTGCAGAGGGCGATGCTGGTGATCCCGCCACTGTCTGCAGTTTGGGACTCATCGTCTGACGGGGTCTTTGAAACCCAGGAAGAAGTCGCCGGGTCTATATTCTCCTACTGTCTACTGCCTATGCCTTGTTTACGGATAAGGCTCTCGTCCAATGAGTCGGTGCAGACACTTCCTCTCGTGGCATCACCCACATCTACCAGGTACTAATCTACTGCGCTCGCGCTTCAGACGGCCCCAGTAGACCTTCTTGTAGAATCAGCGAGGACCTGGCCGTACTCTTGGTGGAGATGACATCTCGTTTCTGCCTGAGATGCACAGAGCCCCATCGCAGCAAATCCCCAAAGGTTCCCGGGGCACTATCCTTGCCCTCGTTCTCATCCCACAGGGTTCCCAGCGCTGCAGCATGCGTGAGCCCCTTTCCGTGCGTGACCTTCTGCCAACTAGCTGTCCTCAACAACAGCCACACCAAGTTGTACGCCTCCTTGTAGTCTGCCGTCTCTGGGTTCACATCCAGCTTCAGGCTGAACAGCTCGTACAATCGTGCACCGGAGCCGAAACCGACCGCGTCCTCTGCAGCCCAGTTCTCATGACGCGCATCAATACCCAGGATATTCTCTTGCCAGTACTTGGAGCTGTTGAATCCATCGCCGGCGTCCTCAAGCATGGTCAAGCGGCGCCAGCACATGACCTGCGACACATACTCGAGAAGGTGCTGCGGGCCAATCTTGAAATCCCAGGGCCAGTCTGCGGCTTCGCTGAAATCGATGTCTTTTACAAAGGAGAGGGCAGGGTCTGCACTGATGCCTTCGTAGCTATTTCGATCCTTCCATAGATGCAAGAACAGCCTGTGCCTGTGAGCTTGTTAGTGAATGCCAGTGGAGGAGATGGCTAACTGGAGGAATACCATTTTTCAATGAAGGGGCTGCCTTTACGAGAAGCAGTGAAATGATTGGCTATTGTCTGCCCATACATCACAGGCACAGCTACTTCAATCGGCGATTCAGGATCCATGATACGATCCCAACACACACGATCCATGCTCCGTAGTAGAATACAGCCGACATCTATGGCTACACCGCCATGCTGAAACAGCAGAGCTCCTCTGAGAAAGTCCATAGAATGCGGACCGACGTAGGGTCCGTCCATAGTCCCTCTCAGAAAGGCCTCAGGTAGTAAGTCTTGGCTGGCAAATTTCAACGCGTGATTTGGTGAGTCGGGTACAGCATCAAGAACACGGACAGTCCATGAAGGGCCACAGATGCGAACCCAATCGGCGACGTTGCGCTGGCACCATGAGGGCATAGCGTCGAGGCCAGCGTGCCAAAAAGCCCAGATGTTCTTCTCTGAAGTCACAGGATTATATCCATTGAGCTCGGCGAGGATGTCCTTGGTGGAGCGGGTATCGGGCTTGTCAACGAGTTCGAGTTCGGACGTGAACTCTTTGGGGATGGAGTAGGTCGCCATGATTGAGGATTGTGAATGGAAGAAGAGAGATGTTTTGCAGTTTACACAGAGAACAAGAGCCGTGTGTGGGACCCTTTATACCTTCTGTCCAAGTCCTCTTGTATCTTGACGGGAAGGCGATCACGGCGCGGCGTAGCACTTCTAGTGATGATGTCGACTTGGGGTATCAGCACTTAGCCAGAATGGGACGTTTACACTCGAGTGGGTCTTTTTATTAATGGTTCCGTGGTGCCTTTCTTGTCGCATCACATCTTACACGCACCAAATGCTGACACGACGCGTGGTCTCGGCCGGGCATGTGATTGTGTAATACAAATCATTCCCCTTCACCCGCGTCGACTGCGCCTCTCATTCCCAATATTTGTGTGCTTGAAATAGTCCAGACACTTGGTTCTCGCCTTGCATGTCAGTGCAAAAGTCCCGAACGATGGTGATGGGGTTGACTGTTACGCATCAACGATTCGAATCACGACCACAGATTGCTTAGGCAGGGCTTTGTCTAATATCATCCCACACACTAAGAAGTAGTTGCTGAAACAGTAGCCACTAGTCCTCCTCGGCTTATTTCGCCAGCAGCTGGAGCGACTGAATTATCTGGTACATCGCCAGGACAGACTTAGTCCAGCCTATATATAGCTATATCCTTCTAAAATACAGTCCGTGACCCTTTCTCGCGTTGTGGTAGCAGACTTGCAGTCCTGCCCTCAATGATGGGCAAGACTCTCTTGGGAAGGTAATCAACAACATTTGAGAAAGACTCCGAGTCGGGGAGTTGAAGCGTAGCATCCAGGACACGAGGCTGCACCAAGACGGTCCAAGATGACTCGTCATGTTTGTTAGTGAGACATCCCCCGGCAGTATTTAGAATCCTGAGGACATTGCTTTGATTCAGGACAGGGCCAAGTGTGTGCACGGCGAGATGATGAAAATGCAGCATCGACCTTGGTCAATTTGGAAAACTTGGGTTCGTCGCTGTTTGCAAAGCCAGGTCGCACGTCCAAGGGGGGGATGTCGCGGACGCGTATGACCTGATCTAAGTCGTCAAGGAATGAAGGAATTCAATAAGCCTTTTTTGATAGCACCAGCTCCGCCTTCAAGCACCTTCGAATTCTTTTCAGATAGCCTCGTGTTAAGATCGCTGAAATATCTAGACTTCTTCCGATTGAAAGTCCCGGAAGCCAGCGTTTTAGGGTAACCGACCCGCTTGCCGTCCGGGCGATAATATCGTGATACGGACGCTACTATTGGGACTAAAGGCATTCTTCAATACAAAAGTCTTTGAAAAGTTCAGCGGGGAAACAAACAATCCCCTTTTGAGTTTCTAAGATCAGATGTTCCAAGGTTGACTAACGTCCTGGCGGGGCACTGGTTGCCGCTGTCTCAAAGCTTGGTAAGGACAGTTGAAATAGCACGGATTGCATGAATGGCTTTCATCCATATTGTTTCCGGCATTTACTGAAGGTCTCTTAAGAATAATTTAGCGGTCTCTTAGGAACTAGTTACATGACGAGGGTTATAACCACGGAAGTGGCTGGTTAAATAGATGACTTTCACCTATATACGTCACTGAATGCTTCGACAGGTATCATTATTTCCAGGATACACACCGGAAAACAGTCGGCTATGTAAAATAAGACGCGATTGTAAGCCCAATCTGTTAGTTGAGGAACACGTTTTGAATTATAGAAGACTTGGATAAATTCGCCGTTTTACTTAACATTGCCCAGCTCCCTTGTGGACCATTTCCTTCCCAAATAACTCATTGTTAAAGAAGATGGCCTATGATGTGTCTCCAAAGTCCTAGCGTCATGTCCACCACTATTTCGCCAACACATCTCGCTCCACGGATATCACGGGAGTTTATTCTGGGATATATCCTGGAGACTAACGGAGAAAGCCGCGGGGCAGCCGGTTGTTGTCGGTATTGTCGGCTTGGTGACGGCGGTTGTATCGAGAGCTTCAGTCGACAGAGACTATTCTGGCGGTGGTCGTAGTGGTAGTAGCCGCTGACGTGGCCGTGGTAGGAGTTCCGTCACAGTCCCAGCACTCCATCTCGTACCACGGAGGTCCCACGGTACGAGGAAGGTTTCTCATTTTGAGCCCGGAGTCCGTGTAAAGGATGCAGTCGCCACCGATGAAACTGAAGGTCAAGCATCCTGTGGTCTGGCTGCACACCTCAGCGCACTCATCCAGATCGACGTCGTCGCGGCTGGCAATGATATTTCCGGGGGGGAAGCCAAATTGTCCGCAAATAGCCCCTGCTGGCTTTGGATCGAAGAGCGTGCAGTCTGGCCCGGTGGTGGTGGTTGCAGTGGCTGAGGTCGTCGTCTCGGAGGAAATGGTTGTGGGTGTCTCGGTGGACAATGCATCGGAGGAGCTTGCCTTGCAAGGGCCAGCGTCGATACCCGACACAGCGAGTGCTGCCACTACAGCGGCAATGAGTCTTATTGGCGTCATTGTTTGTCCAAGTTTTGAGACACTTGAAAACCTCAAGAGTCTTGGAGAGGATTGCGAAAGAAAAAAGGCAAATGGGGGAGTGGGTATTTCATATCCCCCATTTTATCTTGCTGGCCCCATTTCATATTATCGTTATGCCTGACTCCATCGTGATTATTGCAATTAGTACGAATGCAAGTTGGTACAGCTATTCTTGCGGCAGCCACACATGGCCATGTCAGGGGTAACCATCAGCGTCTGGCTGCGCTTTCGGTTAGTCGGTTCCACTCGCTAGCGAGATCCAAACCAGACTGAGGTTAACACGGAAGCTATTTGACGCCTCCCAATTCGTATCGTAATCAATAGTTTCTTTTAGCTTCCCACTGGGCTAAGTGGTGGCACTGTAGATATATTTTGATATCCACCACAAAATACGTCAATATGCCTAGATGCATACTCTAAGCATTTTGTAGTTTCTTGTCGCGAACTTTTCCTCACTGAGGATAGGTTTCAATAGTACACATAGGGTATTCTTTCCCTGGAATTTGAGGCCCCATTAGGTCTATAATCCGTGCCAGAAGAACGAAGCAGTTGTAAAATTGAATCTTGGCCCTTGACGCTGAGTTCGCCCTTCGCGGAATAAACCTAAGTTCTGTCTTGTCATCCTTAACAATTTCGAGACTGTGACAAATATGGTATCCTGAGACGAGCCGGAAGAAGGTGGTCGCTACCTGGAAGTTGATGCGGAAAGTGGCGAAAAGGGAGACAACCAAGAAATGGATTGAGCACGAGCATGAGCCATTCCATTAAACAGTGTAAGGATAAGCACGTTAATGTAGATCACAACCCCTACGAAGATTGAAGTAGTAGTAGAGATAAAGAAATAGAATAAATCAACGAGTCGAATTCAGTAGAATCGGTGGGTGATGGGAGGTAACCGTGGCGGGGTTGCAGCACGGCCGTCTAGGAGCTGGCATTTCCTCTTATCTAGTTAGAATTATTAGCGAATACCTCTAGTACTTTACCCTTAGACAAATGCTTTCTACAATACTACGTTGACGGAGTGTAGTCTAATTAATCTGTGTACAGCTTCACTACCACTCCCCTGAGGTGCAGAGAAATGGGAACCGGCAACGATGCACTACGCGCCGTGCATCAGAAAGCGAGCTGTTTTCCAATTTCTGCTTTGGCTAGAGTGACTTTGCGAAAGGGACAAGCCAAACAGATCCTGCCCATTCGTTGTAGCAGACTTTTTGTTGACCAGTTATTTTATCCATTCGCGACACCCAAGATCCTCCTAAGTAGATAGAAGTGGCGCGATGGTAAATACACATTATTATTCTATGCCTCGGCACCAACCCACCCATTCCAGTCGAAACTCGCTTGCACTCTTCATCACAAGGAAACTGCGCGTATAAAAGCGCACGTCAGCAGCGGGCGGCCGTTTCAGCTCCGCCACCTTACTGAACTCGGACCACTGTAATCTCTACGCGGCGAATCCGAACTGGGCAGAGCTGAATTGAGCTCAACACCGTTGAAACGAATAACGTACCTTGCCGCATTAAGTCAAGCGTCACTGCGCAGGTTGAATCTATTGATACGCTAAGGCTTAGCGGGTTCAATAACGCCGGCCGTTGAAGACTCTTGCGGGAATGGCATCGGCTTTATGAGAACGTGGCTTGAGATATATCGATGACAGCAGGCCCGTCGATAATAGAAAAAGCAGACTAAGCACTTGGTAGTGTGCACCCTCGACCTACCTCTTATTCATCTCTTCCTCGTCTCACACTTCAATACCAACTCACACTCGTTTACACAATGAAGTTCGTCTTCACCATCTTGGCCGCCATCAGCGCCGTTGGCGTCAACGCTGGGCCCTGCCACCCATCTTCTCCCACTACAGCGGCCGCTACGACTACCTCTGCCGCCTCGACCGATCCATGCCCGACCATTGTTCCCAAAGACGACCCCAACAACGAGTGCAGCGTCCGCGGCTGGGCGTACGGCAATGTTCCGTTCCTGGGCCAGGAGGAGCAGCCAACGCTCACCGACTGCGCCAAGTCATGCCAGGGCCACAACGGCTGCGTGGGTGTCTTGTATGGCGGATCAACATGCTTATTGAGGGGCGGTATCCAGTCTATGGACCCGGACCCGGGTTCGCCTTGGATATGGTACACGTTGGATTGCTTGGAGTGCGCTCCTCAATGATGTGGCTGGCTTCTATATTACTCATTCCATTGGGAGTGAAGGCCGCGAACCTCAGCTCGTGGAAAGACCAAGTTTTTCTGACCGTACCAAAGCCGTGGAATTCGCGGCTAATTGATCCTCGGGATTCCGGGAGATATTAGCCCTGACATTTCGGGTTACTATTAAAAAAAGCCCGTGGCACGTCAGCAACATCACACGGTGGCGAAATCGCCGAGAATACTGGGGATAATGTTCAGAAAAGTCGAAAAGTTCAGTTCGGATAAAGGATAGGTGATAATGTCGTTCAGGTTATATGAGGGCAAGACTGAGAGATGCTGATGGGAATCGAATGAGTATGTCCTGACCTATACTACTTCGTAGTGGTGACAAGAAACCTAAATATAGTCGGCTGACTTAGTGTTACAAATATTAACCACCTACCATTTTTGTCTAAAGCCAAGCACTACTCGTCTGTGCGAGTCATCTTTGTTGCCGAGCAGGGCCGACCAAATGATGCATTCTGCCGGCATGTCGATCCGCTTCCGCGGACCGGCTGATGTTTATAATGGCAAACCCCAGATGATCGCCATCAGGAAATCCCCGAATCATCCACCATCCTGCAAGCGAGGTTGCATCGGGCTACCCTTCTCCCCGCATCTTAAATGCTCCCTCCTAGCGATCTTATTGCAACGTCGTCCCGACTGGACGGCTAAATTGACTTTGACGGAAGCTTACTCCGCTGGCTGATTTGTTTCACCGTCGTGTAGTAGTAGCCCAGATCGTCGTCTATCGCCTAGAGCGTGCGTCTTGGCTTTATTAGCTAGTTATAAAACGGTATCAATTCCCCACTGTTTCATGTCCTACAGGTCATCTCCAGCATCATTCCCAAACCCACCATTGAACAGACACAATGGGCTTCCCTTCTCGTTACAAGGAGACTGGAGTCTCAGATGCCGTGCTTACGGACATTGTGGAAAGAGACAATGTGCCCTGGTACAAAAAGCCCAATCTACGCATCCTCTACCTTCTCCTGTTCCCAACCTGCATGGGCGTCGAGTTGACCTCTGGGTTTGACTCTCAGCTCATCAATGCTCTGCAGTTATCGGACTACTGGAAGGCTTGTAGGTTACCTTCCTAGCACATTTGGGAACTCGCCGGGCTGACCTGTTCAGATTTCGGCGACCCCCAGGGTAGCCTCCAGGGCATAATTGCGGCAGCTTACTCGCTGGGTGCGATTCTTTCACTGCCCTTTGTGCCAATTGTCAATGACAGACTGGGTCGGCGATGGGCCATTTTCCTCGGTAGTGCCGTCATGGTGGTCGGAGCCCTCATCCAGGGCTTCTCGCAACATGGTAAGTTTTCCGGTCTCTTCCTCACCAACTAGTCATTTTCCCTCGTAGAAAAAGTATCCTTGGGTAGAAGTGGGATTTCAAGACTGACAATAATAGTCGGAATGTATATCGTCGCAAGACTTATTTTAGGGTTTGGCATTCCAACATGTATTGTTGCCGCCAGCAGTCTCATCGGCGAGTTGGCCTATCCCAAGGAACGACCTATCATGACCTCACTCTTTAACGTGTCCTACTTTATTGGTACGTCCGATATTCATTCAATCACTCCTTGATATAAACCTCCACTCCGTATACAGCATGTTGCACATATTAACAAGATCCAGGCCAAATTACCGCTGCTGGCATCTGCTTCGGAACGAACAGCATCAAGAATAATTTTGGATGGCGTATTCCATCGTTGTTGCAGATCTGTCCATCACTTCTTCAGATAACGTTTGTCTTGTACGTGAAAACGAGTGACTCATGCCCATTCAGCTCAAAAATACTGACTTTCACAGCTTTCTTCCAGAGAGTCCTCGTTGGCTCCTTTCCCGAGACAGGGGCGAAGAAGCACATGAAATTCTTATCAAGTACCACGCGGAAGGAGACAGAAACTCCGAGTTTGTCGCTGCCGAGATGGCGCAGATCAGTGCTACTTTGAACATTGAGTTTGAGGCTTCGAAGCGATCGTGGATGGACCTCCTGGGTACGACTGGTATGCGGCGTCGCGCACTCATCACGTCCTTCCTTGGCCTCTTCACGCAGTGGTCCGGGAATACTTTGATTGTAAGTCTTGCCTGACTATTTACATTTTTTTTTATGTTGCGTGGTGGTTCTGGTGACATTACAACGTTGTATGACTCACCAAACTGACATCTTCAGAGCTACTACCTTGGCGACTTACTTGAGATGATTGGCTGGACTGAAAGTGTCGTCAAGCAAAAGGTCAACCTTGTGAATGCATGCTGGTCTCTAGTCTGCGCATTCATCGTTGCCATGCTTGTTCGGCGTTTCAAAAGAAGGACTATGTACCTGACGTGTGCTTCGGCGCTCTTGACAGTCTATATTTGCTGGACAATATCCATGGAACGAGCCGTCACAGCAAGAGAAGGCGGTGGAGAGAACAAGGCCGCGGGTTGGGCGGTCATTATCTTCATTTTCCTCTACAGCCCTGCTTACAACATTGGCTACAATGCTCTCACTTACAGCAAGTATACTTCTAAGGTTTTCTTGTTGAGATGTGCTAACGCCTAGAAGCCTACCTGGTCGAGCTATGGCCATACGCGGAAAGAAGTCGCGGCATCTCACTCTTCCAACTCTTCGGACGAATGGCAGGCTTTTTTACGACCTTTGTTAATCCCATTGGTCTTGACGATGCCTCTTGGAGGTACTTGATCAGCTACTGCTGCTGGCTGGCCTTTGAGATAGTTTTTATCTACTTCTTCTTCCCGGAAACAGCGGGACGCACTCTCGAGGAATTGGCATTCCGTACGTATTTAAGAGTCCTCTACCTGACCATAGCTAACTATTTCTAGTGTTTGAGGGCAAGGAGCTCGCAGACCGTGCTGTTGTTGCTGTTGAAAAGGTTGTTCATCACGAGGATATGCCAGGAACACACACGATGCACATTGATGATGCTGAAGCTGCAAACACCAGTAAGGCTTGAAGGAACCAGTATGCAGTGCTTCCAGGAGTGGATGCATTAAGTTTTGGGTGCACAAACGAGTCTGTAATTAAGATGTTGATCTGATTGCTTTAAGTTGTGGACCTATCTTGTTCTCTGATTGAGCATCTTGAAAATTCATAATCTTGCAAGTCTAAGACTGTCACACTATAAGCAAGCTTACATACAGGATAGGCCACTTTCTGCTATTTGAACTCCATCAAACTCCATATTATGCTTGCAGATGGGTAATATTATGTATTATATCAGTTCCCTCCGTCACGCAAATGGCAACGCATCATTTCGGCCCAGTGTAAATCCCGAAACTCTCGGGGGATTCTCAATCTAGTTTTGAAGACCAGTTCCCGAAACCTGATCTTACTCGATATAATTAGCAGCCTACCACACGTAGCTTAGGCAAAACGGACCTGAAGCCGTAGTGGGGTTGTGTTCCTCAACGCGAGAGCTGAAAGATGTATTTGTAGCTATCAGAAGCATACTATGCACTATCTTTTGGTCGATACTGAGTAACCTTGGTCGATACGCCTGATATTCTTATCGAATTCCAGGAAAATGAGACCAATACCCTACGGTCTCGAGAGCTTCGCACCACCCGGACCTTCAGAAAACGTCCCACTTCTTTAGAGACATTCTGCAGATTGGTACTTGACTTATTTGTGGAGTCGCTCGTTATGAACCACAGCGTTTTTTGACGTCATAGGCGTAGTGAAGGCCACCTTAGCAGGTCGGCTGCTGTAGTCCTACCGCTCTTTCAACCAACTCTACAAGTGTTATTTGTGTGATTATCCATCACACTCGCTAGAGGCCTAACCTGGAGTCTTAGGTAAATAAGATGTGTAGGACCGGTAATCGGATCAAAATCTCCATCCTGTTGGGACTCGATACTTTACATGTCATCGACGTCATTGGGTGTCTAGTATGACGTCACTTGGGGTCCACTCGTTTGCCTGTTTACCTCGCTCAAACTCGTCTAACACTGTAGAACGAGTGGAAGGAGGGAGTCGTTCTAGGAAGAGCCATCAGTACGGCACTATTACAGTGACTGGTGGGTGTTTCTTTCTCTCCAGGTCGATGGGTAGGTTGCTCATTTAAGGGACATAACCGGCAATAAAGAGCTTCTGCTACTTTATTTCCAATTTTATTTTCCCCCTGCTCCGGAGTAAAAAGGAGGGGCATTAATTCGAAGGTTGAGCACGGGCCGATCATCGTTCGAGCTTCGTCATGGTTCCGTCACTCATCAAGATTTTGGGCCGCTAAGAATGCCAAGTCATTCTAAATACCTTTCCTAAAGACCTCTCCAAGTTCCGGCTTATAAATGCTCGGTTTAACGTGAACATCCAAAGAAATCCTCTGTCAAAGGCTCCAAGTACCATTGCTCTGCTTTTTTTCTTCTGTACTCCACGCCGCGAGCTCTCCCCAAGCATGGTTGATAGTTTGGATTCGCTTCTCCAGGAGCTGGAGGAGCTCTTCAAGATTGACAAATCGAGCTTGGACAAAATCACTGATGTATTTACATTCGAGCTCGAGAAGGGTACGTCTATAGTCCGGCCCAAATGATTAGAAGCTAATGTTTCACAGGACTAAGCGAAGCTGGAGGTTCTATTGTAAGCACTGAGCCACTAGCCATGAGCTCCCCTCTCAGCTGAACGAAAACACCGTCTTACATTAATCAGCCTATGAACCCAACCTGGGTTACCTCACTTCCCAATGGCAAGGAGACAGGTACTTATCTAGTAATGGATCTGGGTGGCACCAATATCCGAATCTGCAAGGTTGCTCTGAAAGGGAAACATGCCGATAACGATGTCTCTCAATCGGAATGGCGCATACCGGAAGAGCTCAAGGACGGTGACGGCGAAAGTCTCTGGGATTTCGTGGCTGAATGTCTTGATAAAACCCTGAAAGACCAAGATTTTCGGTTTGACGATGATGGGAAGATTCCCCTCAGCTTCATCTTCTCTTACCCGATGACGCAAGATTCTATCCACGAAGGAGTGTTGCAGCGATGGACTAAGGGGTTCAGCATCAAAAACGTCGAAGGCCATGATGTTACTCCTATGTTGGCGTCTGCATTAGAGAAACGAGTAAGTTAGCTAGATTCCGCCTGAGAGTCATATTCTAACGATGCACAGAATGTCCCCGTCGTCCTGGAAACTCTGGTCAACGATACCGCCTCAACACTCATTGCTTCCGCTTACGTGGATCCCCAAACCAAAATCGCTTGCGTCTTCGGGACAGGATGCAATGCGGCTTATGTTGAAGAATGCGGATCAATTCCCAAGCTTGCCTCAAAACACTTACCCACGGATCTGCCGATGATTATCAACTGTGAATGGGGTGCTTTTGACAACGAGCACAAGGCTTTGCCTAGGACCCCATACGATCTTCGAATCGATGAAAATTCTCCACGACCTGGCCAGCAATCTTTTGAAAAGATGATTGCGAGCCTCTACCAAGGGGAGATCTTTCGTCTTATCCTGATGGGGGTCCATAGTGACAAGACGATCGATCACTTTGACTTGCATCATAAGGGAAAGCTTGACGAGCCTTACAGCCTGGATTCCTCTTTTCTTTCCGCTATCGAAGAGTAAGCTTCATGTCTACTTTAACTCTCTAGACTGTTCTGACCCAATTTCTTAGGGATAAGTCCGAGGACTTGCATAATATCCGTGCCCTCTTTCAAGAAAAGTTCAACATTTCGTATCCCGCTCCAGCGCTCCGATTTATTCGTCAAATATCTGTATTGATCACGACAAGGGCTGCACGGTTAGCAGCATGCGGAATTGCAGCAATATGCAAGAAGAAAGGGTTCGACACTTGTCATGTCGGCGTTGAAGGCTCTCTCGTTGAGTATCATCCTTACTTCAAAACACGGTTGCGAAAGGCTCTGCGAGAGATCATGGACTGGCCAGCGCAAAGCCCGGGTAACGATCAAGACCCTGTCACACTGATGCCTGCGCAAGAAAGCAGCGTTGGGGCTGCCATCATCACGGCACTTACTCTCCAGAAAGCATAGAAGGGGCAATTACATGGCATTGGATACCCAAAGATTCTGTTTTTTGGAGTTATTCTATTTGATAGCACATTGAAGATATGAACATTTTAGAAAGATGCCCTAGAATTCAGCCTGAACTTGTCTAACTACACTGTGAATAGTATTGGTTAACGGATTTACAGGTTCCCGCTGAGCAGCACTTTGCACCGGTCCATGACTGACCACCACACTGGCCCCATAGTGCAGCACAGGTCGTTTTGCTGTCTTCTGAACCAGCTGTGTTGCTGCTGGTAGCGGCAGAACTACCACTGGCAGTGCCGAGTTTGCTGTTGACAAAAGTCTTTGCCTTGGTGCCGTATATGCTGACGTATTGCTGATGGTGCGCGGCGTCGTTCCCGTTGCAGCAGTACGGATCCTGGGCATCACAGTACAGCTGAACTTTGCTGGCGCTGGGGCACACGAAGCCAGACGCCCGAGCATCGAACTTTGAAGTGTTAGCATTGCTTACGCTGTGAAAGGACTACCTTCGTAATGCTTCGCCTCGCGGTTTTCGACTTACCCCTCCATTTTTGCAAGTTCCAACTCCATATGCCAACCCCGAAACATAGCGGGGATCACCCATAAGGATGGCGGCCTTGATCATCTTGACAGCAGCAGCTGAGAGGGGCACAGCCGTGTCTGTGATGCCAGCGCCCGGGTCGCCACCACCACAGAGGGCATTGTCCATAATCTGTCCACCCTGTTCATGCATTAGTATGAACTATACATGTGTGTTCGCGTGTGAACCGTCGACTCACCTGCGAGTAGCCAACCAGCACAATCTGCGAATTCGGACACTTCTTATTGAAGGCATTAACAGCCGTTACGACGGCTTTCGTCCCTTGCTTCGCAGAATCTCCATAAGCAACGCTTCCGCAAGAGGCCTGTCCTCCACACGCTGGGTAGGTGATGGCTTCCGACGTAGCGCCGGGGTGGTCAGCAATAATCATGTTGATCAATGCCCCAGCGGAGCCAAATCCCGCCGAAGCCGTGGTCTCTCGGGCGCCGAAGATGTGAATACTAGGGCATGACTGCGCGTTGCCGAGCAGGGCTTGTGCTGATAGTAGCAGTAAGGCTGATGCTGTTCGGCTGAGACCCATGTTGGAGAGTGTTGACGTGAAGGTTGAGAGATTCTGGAATACTGAACGAATTGGTTGGGGGCGAGTGAGCGGTGGTCAGTAAAAAGAGTATGCAATGTCATCAATATATACACCACCCCGTGATATTGTTTCAAGAAGGCTTAATACACTGGGACTAGTTTCACTCTTTCCTCTCCCAGATGGTAGTGGTGCGACCCTGGAATGATCTGCCAGAAGCTTGCGAGTCTGGACGGCTTGATTTTATTTCGCCTAGACACACCAAACCGTTTACTACTTCATGCCACCGTTGGTCTCCACATAAACTACGATGCGTTTCGTGGAAAATTCGACATGGCCGTTTCGAAACTTGGGGCGTTTGCCCGGACCGCATTTTTCGTAGCCCTTGCTCATCTCCGTGCACCGCAGCTACATTAGTTTCAGGTTACATCTTTCAGGTTACATCTGCTTCGGAGCTGTTCCCGACAGGCGGATGAATGGACCATTTTTACCGTAGCTGAAAGCAAAAGACCCCAGTCACTCGAACAATGGATGGTCCAAAGTTTATGTGTACCTATTCCGTAGGTAGGGCAAGGTTGCCAGTTCTCGATGACTGGATTTCCTCACAATAGTATCTCCCTACCGCACTTCAATTCGCCTTTAGTGCACCTCCATAAATACTCCCCACAAGCAACGAGCATGTCCAGTCTCTTAGTATTTAATAGATACGATGTGTTGAGCCATCCAGCCGGAACGGTTGCATTATTGGTGACAGTGTCTATTCCATGCAGGTCTGCAAGTATGTCTTGGGTCGCTGGAAAGAAAAAGAGCGTCCACAAATGACGTGTTATTCTCGGTAGCTAATAAATCACATGAGCTAACCAACACGCGAGATCAAATTGAGCTAATACTGCTGTGCTGCAAAGTGACGGTACTTGTCTGCTAATTGAATGCGATATCGACGACCCCAGATAATCAACGGCACGCAAGTCAAAGCAATAGCTGCAGCGATAGAACCGAGCAAAACAAACATGTCGTACACCCCCATGTTCGTCATCCAGGGAGTAACGGCGAACACTAAGGCCGTAGCGATAATGTTGCGCACGAAAACAACTGCCGTGAGGGCGTTCCCCAGAATCTAGTAAAAAGGCCAGGTTGTCAGTGAAATATTCAGAAGCAAAGCCCGTCACGGGTTGGAAACAGCTAAAAACAAACATACCAGTTGATACGAGTCTTGAACATATGTCAGGGCCATGTCACCCGTGCCGCCGATTGCGAACCCGATAAAACCAGCCCCAATCGCGTTTATAATCCACGCCATTCCCTAGGGTACGTTTGTATTAGTAGGAACAGCACGTCGCAGGGTAAGCCGCTTACCTTTGCGATGGTCAGACCGTACATGAGGCAACCAACCGTCATCGATAAACCCGGGACAAGGAAAAGCCATAGGCGGGTTTCCGGCTCATAAACGCCCCCACGTCTCTTGGCCACCTGGACAATAAGATAGTCGATGAGTGGACCACCAAATACTGAACCAAGCAGCCAGCCGATGGCCGGTGGCAAGTTCATATTTCCAATGCCTGCGGTACTGAAATTGTATGGCGGGGCTGCGTAGATCGACGACTGGGTGACGGCAAGGATGGCTAACATGGCAATGGCAAAGCCGTATTGTAGTGCTGCAAACATGACAGCTGGGAAGGTGAAAAGGATTTGAAATGGTTGATACACTTGCTGCCACATAGAAACATGCTGGGTTGTTGCTTGGCTATCCAAGGACCAAAACGCGTGCCGCTCCCAGTACGCTTTCATGGGAATTGTGGAATCAATGTCAATCATCCTTCGGGACTGGGATATCACGGTATCTGTCTTCTGGCTGGCAGAGGTGCTTAGTGGTGGCTGGTTGGTGTTGTTGCCCGTCTTGTCAAGATCGCCGTGTTGATCTATGTTCGGAGCTTCGAGACCGGCGAGAGGCGGCGCAATGTACTTGGATTCTTCCAAAAAGAAGATCATCAGTAAACATATGACAGCCATGAAGATGCTACACAACCAGAAGACCCATCGCCAACCCATGGCAATGGCGACGTGACCTGCCGCAACTGGGCCTAGGTAATTCTAGAAGTTATAAACCATCAGTTAGCCCATTCGCACATACAAAATCAAGATCGTTGAAGGTTGGACACGAGATGTACTAACGCCAACCATGACCATGAACAGGTAAACAGCGTTCATAGTACCTCGCTGGTGGACGAAGAACAAATCTGAGACCTAATTGCGTCAGTTACTGTCACTTGCATTCCTGTAATTAATTGATAAAAGCCCGCTCGAGGACTAGAGCGTACAGTGACTTGAAAGAGGGCCTCGTTGACGGCTCCAGCAATTCCTGAGATGGCATTGGTGCCAATCATGTCCCCAACCGTCTGCATCCTGGCCTGCCAGATAGCGGAGGCAAGCATTATCAAGGCGGTGACTATGTATACGGGTCGGCGGCCAATACGTAGGGCGATGGGGATGAAGACGATGCAGCCGGTGGCAAGGGTCGCCATGTTCGTCGCGTAGCCATTGTTGAGCATGTTGTAGCTCATTCCAAGTTCTTCGTTGAAGTCTTGCCAAAGTGGGACACTGACACAGAGGCTAGTTGGCCATAATTAGTGTACAAGTTCTCCAGTTGTGGCAGCCAGAAGACATCAGGAGAGTCCACACATTGCAAAGACCATCATCGCGTACAGCGAGAGAAGGGTCATGTGAAGGGTCTTGCGACCTGTGCTCCAGTTCTATGAGAAGGCATTCGTCAGTCCCAAATTATTTCTCCTTCGTAAAGGATCTCAGTGAGGTACTTAACTGACCAGAGGCTGATTTGGATCGGAACTTGGCTGGGGCGCGAGTACGACTTGCGTTCCATTCACGTTCTCGATCCGCTGGGTACCAGGAGGCAGCGTAGTCGAGTCCATAGCCAGATATCCGAAATTCCACGTCTGAAGCCTTTTCAGTAAAACAATTAAAAAGTGGCTGTGGCGTAGACGAGGGGAAACAAAAGGGAGGGGGGTGGGAGAAATTTCGGCCTCTTTATCGTATTTTGTACCCGAAACTCGCTGGTGCAGTGGCACGGGAATAATATCTACACGCTCTCACAATGGTGCGATAAGGTATGGTTAGATAGTCCTGTGCCTGGGTATACCTACTAGAGATAACCATACCCCGCAATCATCCCCTGGCCGCATTCTTCAAGAAACGGTTCATTCCGAGCGTGTCGGACAACTGATTCAGGGGGCAATAGATAGGGTTGTTAATTTGTAGCATAGTTGTGAGAAACAACTCGTCCAATACATGCCGATTCTGATTTGCACGCATCGCTTGGCTTCAGTAAACTCGTGGTATCCGGGTATCAAACTGGTGAGTACTACGTTGTACTTTCCATGGTCAGAGCATGACCTGACAGGGGGTGGTGTGACATGCTGCTATCTATTTCCCACTTGGGGAATAGTAGGGCCAGGGATCTGCAATTTTATCTATCTCCTGTTTCCAGCGACTGTCGGCAGGAGCAAGTATCTCTGCAATATATCATGCTTGATCATAGGTTCGCTGTTGTAGTGATATCCGCATATAAGGAGGTATTGAGGTGAGCATTCCTGAAGAGATGGGAACCGCCCTGCGCCCTGCATTATGGATGTTGTCGCATGGCCTTTCCTCTTTGGCAATAGTTGTGCAATAAGTATTTACACCTAAAGAAAAGAAGTAGGCGATATCGCAGTGCAGGAACAGGATCGCATCAACGGCTCGCCCTCTGATGGCGCCTCCCTACAAATCTACGATAACAATCTGATTCTCTCCGCTAGAGAGGTTCTAAAGATCCCGAAAGACGTACACAGTGATTTTAGGATCGAGTATACCATACTATGAACTATATCAGTTTTCCTTAATCCCTTACTCATTAGTGTTATTCTGACAGATTAGAATCCCAGAAGATAGTCAAACAAGATTCATTTGCGAACCTGGTAGCTTAGTGCCGTGTTGGAGATTCATTCTTAACAACACATAAGTCTTCAGTTGCTCACGTCGTGAATAACAACGCAGCACAAACCACAAGTATCGTTCCTCCCAGCCACGGCACTGGCCGCCCCGCTCCATCTGTGACAATCTGCTCCGGCTCATACGTAGCTGGCACCGTCGAGTTGGTCGTGCCGTTCCAGCAGTACCTCGAAAAGCAATCCGCACATTTCTCAGGGATATCCGTCTTCGTGCGGACGAAGCTGCGCGCCAACACAGCGCAGCCGACACACGAGGGCCAGTCGGAGTCCACGGTGCCGTTGGCCATGGTCACGACGTTGTAGCCGTTGAGGATGATCTGGTCGCGCTCTTCGTCGCTGTAATCGAGGTTGAAGGTCGAGAAGTTGGACTGGTAGGTGTAAGGCGCGTTGGGCAGGTAGACAATCAGTGGTCCTGAGGATGTGTCGGCGTCGCTGTCGCACCCGAAAAAGGTCGGCCGCTTGTTCAGGCCGAGGTTGATAAAGGTGTTTTGGTCCGGCACTTGTGGGAAGTTGCTGTTCTTGGTCGAGAAGCCGCTCGAGGAGTGTTTATATGTCGCTACGAGGGCAGTGCCGTTTGGCCACGAGGTTTTCGTGTCGGCGGAACCGTCGATGGCGAAGACGACGTCGACATGGCGCTCGGATAGCGTGAGTGGATGCAGTGGGATGTTCTGCAGGTCCTCGCCGCCATCGACAAGTGTGAGTACGGTGCTGTTCGCATTCATGTTATCGTCGGGATTATACTTGTAGAAAGGATTCGGCCAACTAGCAATGTCCCTGTTCTCTTCACCTAGATCAGCCAGGGTCTCGTTTAGGGCCCGCAGTAGAAAATCCGGGACACCCGACGCTTTGTCAATCTGCAAGAACGCCTGGTTGAACAGCGACGACGAGGTTCCCATGACGAAACCGGCGCTGTCAACGCCGGCGATGCAGTCCCCGCCGCGGCTAATGGTCCCGTTGGTGAAGTCGGACCCGACGAACTTCAAGGGCGCGAAGGCGGCAACCATGGGGTCGTAAGAGCCCATTTCCCACGGGTTGAACTCGAAGACAGTAGAGTTCTCCGGAAGCTGGAGCTGTCCGAATGGTCTCTCCAGCGCGACGATGATGGGCATGGGTGCTCTGGCTTGAGCAAACTCGGTGTCATTAGCGATAGATGAGAAGGTGTACGCTGCGGGAACAGTTAGCTTGCTTGTCCACCGTTGCTGGGTGAGCCATACCCGGTCCTCCATCGCTGGCGTTGACGAGCTGGTACGACAAAGCCCGGCCCCAATAATCGGTGATGGTGGTGTTGTAACCAGCATCACGTTTGTCCTTGACGTCCTGATACAACTCACGATAGTATCTTGTTGCAGATAGTTCTGCTGGTCCTGTATTTTCCTGTAGTGAGCGGGTGTCGCCACCAAAGGGTCGAAAATAAAGTCAACCAACCTTCAATGATGGAGTCGTTGAATTGCCACAGAGTACTAAGAAAGCCTCTGGGCGAGGAGACGATAGACTCGACCGTTGTGAAGTTCTGCACATAGAGGCTTCCGACGAGCCAGCTCCCACCAGAAAGGCCGCTGAGATACGTTGCGGCCTGAAGTAAGCCGCCGAGCTGACCCTTTCCCACCGAGTTCGAGGTCCGGTTGTCGAAGGCCGCGATGGCGCCCGCACCGTTCATCAGCGCCCGATACCCGCCGCCAGAAACGGCGATACCGATCCGCGGCACGGCGCTGCCGTTGCTGACAATATCTTGGATGTACGAATCGGTGTCTATGCCGCCGATGTTGGCTCGACTGAGCACGGCCTTCAACGCCGAGATGGTGTTGTTACCACGGAGCGGCAGCCATGCTGTTTCCTCGGCCGACAGTGCCGTCGCCGTGCGGATGGCCGGCCGTGTTGCGGGGCAGGACACTCGGCTCGGGGCATAGCCGTCGGGGGCGTTCGGCACGGCTCTTTGCTCGAGCAATGGTCGTCTTCCGCCGTCTGGGGAGACGCTGAGCACCGCTAAGTCACTGTATCAGTCCAGACTCGCCCTTTCTACTGGACTATTATTGACATACTGGCGAGTGAGGCCAGCAGAACACTCGCTAGGATCATTCGAGGTAACATCGTACGATAGTTGACGAGTTCCGATGGTAGGTGACGCAGTTTCAACAGGAATCAGGGCGATCTACCCTTTTTGGATTCACGTCAAGGTTGCTACCATCAGATGTTCCCAATGCCCAAGACTGATCTATGGGCATGATTTCGTCAATATGACACAAGATGAACCAGCACTTAAAACCTCATTAGTCGGTTTGCAGCCACAACTCCACCCTCAGACATAGAGTTTCGCTGGTTTTAGTCGGACCCCGCGAGGCGTTCTTTACTTTACCAGATTCCCCCGCCCGCATCTCCTGGGCCAGTTGCCCATTCGTCATTCTCAAGGCGCGGGGCTCCAGCTCGGGGTTCAGCTCCTCGTTGCCGTGGTTGAGAACCACTACCATGAGCTCGCTGACAGTATTTTGATCTTAGCCTTGACGGTTTAATATGAGCTAAAACGAACCTTAAGAAGGTTTCAACCCTATGCCACCCATCTCAATGCCAGTGTCTAGCCTCTTGATTGACTGGATTGATAATAGGTATCCAAGCCACTATACACCAATACACCAGACCATTGAAGATTAACGGGTATCTCTCCCGGGATAATAGTCAGTATCTCAGGCTTCCGTGTCCTAGAGCACCACATAGGCACTTTAGTTGAATCTTTAGTTCTATTGTACCTTGATAGTCTCAAAGATATAAATTTCTCTCATGAAATCTGTGACCTAATCAGAGAGAGCACTCTCAGCAGATACCTGTACTCTCCGCTTAGTGACTTACAGCCTTTCGATGTTGTCGTGATAGGAATCACGCGCCTTAAAGAGACCCTAGGGAACGGAAAACAATGGACCTATACGGATAAGGCGGGCACAAGTCTAGTACATGACCTTTCCATTCAGCTGCCAACACGAAAGCACACCCTGGCAATAGCAATGATGCAATATGTACCTCAACGGTAAGCCGTGCTGTTCAACGAACCAGGGCCGAGTAAGTCTGGGGATAGTCAGTAGGTATAAGCTTGGACGAGAACTGATACTGGGCTTACCTTTCGTTCAGTGATCTCATCTCACATGAAGGATCACCAACTAAACAATACCGCACCCTCCTTCTTACTTCCATTGTTGCTCTATCTACCAGGTCTCCGATCATTTTCAGCGACGGAGCGGCATCTTATCGACTCGCGAATTCGTACAAGAGCCTGTCAAATCCTAGGAAGGCATAGGCGCTGTGCTGGGTCGGCAGTGCCACAGGTAGAACGAGCTTCATGGTGAATATGGAGGCAACGGATGAGAGACTGGGGCGGATAAGGCCTCCAAGAGAAGCTTCTTGGTAATCGTCGAGAACGAGAGACGTCATACTGCCAGGCAGAGAATGTGGGTGAAAATGTTTAACTAACTAGCAGCTAAGAGATATTTCAGGGCTTAAAAAATGCTAAAAGGCGTGCAATCACTTGTAATGTCCCTCATCACATCGGACAAAAAGAATGTTCGGCACAAACCCTGGCTCAGTTTCGACCTGGAAGTGTTGACCACCTTTAGGGGGCCCTGAACATCCCAGTTGAGGCCGTCTGGTGAATTTGTCATCATGTCCTTGCTGCGATGGATTAGTTTGATCAACGAGTCTCACTTCCAAGAGCTCCCTCCACCTGTCAGCAACCTGCATTGCATTAGCGCCTGCTTGTTCTCCCAGCCTCCCAAGCTGATATGCTCCATATTGTAGACTGCTATGCTCAAGTAATATTTCTGTCTTGAGCTCGGCTTTTTATCGGCGGTTGGTTGAAATGCCAAGATATTGTCCACGCAATCTGATGGTGAGAAATGAATGCCAAACCAACCCCTGAACACCAGCCCGGCTAGCTCTAGAGACAGTTCTGAAGCTAGAAACACATCGGACTTCGGAGAACGGCCGATTGGGCTGCCGTGGCCCCGACCGCAGAGTCTTGTGTCTACATAAATCAGACCGGATGAGACGGAGTTTAGTTTAGAGCATAAGTTAACCATAATTGTCAACTCCTAGCCCCTGTGGGCACTATAGTCATAAGGTTCCGCGGGGATCCAATTGAACCCATGGCCGCCCGCACAGCCACAGCACCCTACGCGTCCTCGAATACTGTGATACTGCTTGGCACTTGGCGCTGACGTCAACTAGTTGCTTGACCTCCGTATTTATCGCTTTAGCGAGCAGCGTGAAAGTTTTCTCTTCTTCGCTTTATTCTATCAATCTTCTGACTGGTCTCGGTGAGAAATGTCTAGCCGATTTGTGACGCACTTGATGCAACATCCTTGCTCGGAAAATACATCACGACAGTCGACAACCATCACTTAGACATGTTACGCACGACTGCCCTGGTCACACTGCTTGCAGGACGCTCTCTTCAAGCCGCCAGTTCCAGTGTGAATAATAATGAGGACCTTGATTTGCTCAAGTTGAATGCAGACGGAAGCTTTCAGATCAGTATTTTCTCCGACCTCCACTTGGCCCAAGGTTTGTCCATCACCCCCTACTCAAATCATGCGTCATGTCACTAAACACAAGAGTAGATGCATCGGGCTCAGGTCCGGACCAAGACCGTGCGTCGGTCAAGGTCATTAGCGATATCCTAGACTTCGACCCGCCAGACCTGGTCATTCTCAACGGAGACCTTATTAATGGCGAAGATACCTATCGCGAAAATAGCACCCACTATATCGACCAGATCGTCGCTCCGATGGTTGATCGAAATCTGACCTGGGCGTCTGCGTACGGAAACCATGACCATAATCGCAACATCAACGGCGAGGGCATCTTGGAGCGCGAACATATGTGGCCTGGGGCCCGGACCAACGCAATGGTCAATACAACTAACTCCGGCGTCACTAATTACTATCTGCCGGTCTATGCATCGAATTGCACTACAGCCGAAGATTGCACTCCTGAGCTCCTCTTGTGGTTCTTCGATAGTCGTGGCGGCTCTTATTACCAGGGCGGCGCTCAACCCAACTGGGTCGACTCGAGTGTGGTAGAGTGGTTCAACGAGACCAGTGCCGCTCTAGTGGAAGAATATGAAAGGGAAATTCCATCGCTTGCCTTTGTTCACATTCCGATCCACGCCACTTACGTGTTCCAGAAAGAAGAGGGACCCGATCGGAACTACCAGCCCGGCATCAACCAAGAATCCGTCGTGCAGCAGGGAGACGGATGGTGCCGCGAGGGTGATGACAGTGGGGATTGTGATTATGGAGACCAGGACTTTCCCTTCATGCGCGCTCTGGTCGCGACACCGGGCATTATCGGGCTCTTTTACGGCCATGATCATGGGAATTCCTGGTGCTACAAATGGGACTCGCAGATTTCGGACATGCCAATTACCGGCAACGGCATCAACTTATGCTACGGCCAGCACACAGGTTATGGCGGCTACGGCGACTGGATTCGGGGCGCTCGTCAGATATTCGTCACGCAAGAAGGGCTCAGAGCCAATTCGGTCGACACCCATATCCGTCTGGAGTCGGGGGACATTGTGGGTAGGATATCTTTGAACTCGACCTTCAATACGGACTACTACGATTCAACGCCGAATCAGAAAACGTACCTCGCAGACATCATCAGTGCGGGTTCTTTGATCCAACCTAGGACCCTTTCCTTTCAGATTTCACCTTTTATATTAAGCTTAGCGACCTTCTTGTATTTAGACCTGTGAACATCAATTTTTCTTCAGTTACGAATCTATTAAAGTGCCTCCCGAGAAATTAATCCCTATTTTACACTACCGCACCGCCTATCCAGGAACTGAAGATGAAATTTCGTCAGGGTGAGTAATGGGAAGTGTAGCTGTGATTTGTGATCTAACAATGTTTAAATGCAATATAAAGATACGTAGTATTTGTCATTCTATATATCACTATCCTCTGTCTAGTGGATGCAATGGCGTAATATTAGGTGATCATCGTGAAATGGGGTAGATTCGTTTTGGCAGATCCAATGAAATACTACCTTGTTATCTTCAAACCGTGGAGCTTCATTCTTCCGACTTGAATACTACATAGTACTTACTTATTTCTGCAAAGCCCCACCACATATTCAGGTCTAACAGATGAGACGTGACTGGGTAAGTCTCACGCCATAGCCCTGGTATTCACCCTCCCACTTTCGTGCCGAACATCGACCCATCGCATTGGTACTTGGGGAATGAATGGACCCATGAATCAAACATCGCGGGGAATAATACACCAGGGCAGGGAACTGTGATGTCAACCACGGAGGGGACTTGAAAAATATTTTCTTCTCCTGGATACTGCCAAGAAGAGTCGTCCGAGTGCTGCAATAGACGAAGCCTCCTTATACAGAATGGGAAAAGTCTGCACAGATTACGAAGTTCTTTTACCCAATCTTCTGAAAGAGAATCCCTAGACCACCGACCATGTATGCTAGCAAGTTCGGATATATGCTTTGTTCCCCGCCATAGGTGGGCCACCTTGCGTGATCGCTAGGATAAATCTTCCATGCCTCATCCTGTCCTATAATCCAGCCCAACATCAACCTATCTGGGATTTTTCGTATTTTTATTTGCTCCTGTATTGACTCCCACCAAAGGCAATAACGACTATGGTCTACGGCAAGAACAGCCCGGCCCCAACAGCCGAGCCAGTGGCAGCCGCTCGGATAGGAAGCGAGATCGATACTACTGAGCGCACAGAAGAGAATCTATGGATCAAGTTCATGACCACGGTCGGATGGTATCCTAAAAACATGCCAAGTACTGAGAAGCTGGTGGTCTTGAAACTTGATTTAAGCATTCTCATCTTTGGATGTCTCTCTTTCTTCACTAAGTATCTGGACCAGCAGTCTCTCACCAATGCCTTCGTGAGGTACGTGCGTTCGCCGAATAATGCCCAATTCCGATAGGATTGCTAACGTACTGTTTAGCGGTATGAGAGAAGATCTTGGCCTGTGGGGAAACGAGCTCAACTACATCACGGCAACATTTTGGACCTCGTACTGCGGCGCGATGATTCCGGCTTGCTACTTTATGACCCGATACCCCGCGAACATTGTACTTCCTTCGCTTGAGCTTGGTTGGGGCCTGGCAACATTCGGGCTTGCATGGGTCAAGAATGTTGAGAGTGTATACGCCATGAGGTTCTTCGTTGGACTTTTCGAGTGCTGTTCCTTCACGGGTACAATCTACGTGATCGGTTCATGGTATAAACCAACCGAAATTGCTAGGAGAGTCGCTCTCTTCTTCATTTCAAGCCCCCTTGGAACGATGTTTGCTGGGTATCTCCAAGCGGCTGCGTATAAAAATCTTAATGGAGTTCATGGCCATGCAGGCTGGAGGTAAGGCATAAAGTGATATTTCACAGATGCCGTGCTGATATACAATATCTCGCGCAGGTGGCTGTTTATCATCGACGGTATCATCACTCTCGGGATTGCCTTCATGTAAGCACAGATGTCAAATCTCTAGGCTGGCAGCTCGTTAACCCTCATAGTGGCTTTCTCTTATTTCCTGATGTTCCTTCTCGGAAGAAACCCTGGACTTTAACCTATGAAGAGCATGCACTGGCACAAAAGCGTCTTGAAGGCTTGACTGCTCCACCACAACTTGAGTTATCGGCGAGCATCTTCAAACGTGTGCTGGGTCGCTGGCACTTCTATGCCTTTGTTCTACTCTGGACTATCTTTGATCTAAACTTTCAAGCAGGCGGCCAGCCCTTCTCTCTATATCTGAGAGCCAACAGCCCAGATATCTACTCTATCGTCCAGGTGAACACCCTGCCGACAGTCACTTCAGCAATCTCGATAGTAGCTGCGTTGGCTGCTGGAGTCACTGCGGATAGACTTGACCGTTTTTGGGTCCCTGCGGTAATCACAACGGTTCCCGTGCTGGTCGGGATGATATTACTGAATGTGTGGGATGTGGGCGAGAAAGGTCGCTTGGCAGCATTCATGCTACAAGGGTTTATGGCCCGTAAGTATTGAATTATCTTTCAAGGCAACCTCTTCATTTCTGACAATAATACCAGCAATGTCTCCGATGTCAATGAGCTGGGCGACCGTGATCATGGCGAATGATGCCGAGGAGCGAGCCGTCGTCACCGCAAGCATGAACGCCATCGGCCAAGGTATAATGGCGGGAGCACAAGTCGGTCTTTTTCCCGCGACAGGCGCGCCCAGATGGATCGTGGGATTTAAGAGTAGTCTCGGGACGACTGTTGTACAGTTCTTTGTCATCTTTGGGATTCTGTACTTGAGCACGCGAGACGCAAAGCGCGAAATCGTGAGGATTGATACTGAAGTCGGAGGCAGTGAACCCCAGGACACGAAAGAAGAAAGGTTGTGAGCTGTGATTGTTAAGCCTAAGAGCAGAAAGTTCGATAGTCACTACTTAGTTATAGGGGAAACGGTCGGGGAGTTAAAATATAACTTGCGAGACTGAATTTGCAGAATACCTTACTAAGATAACGCGAAATACAACAGCGCTTATCCACATACGCCCTCCTCACTGACCACCTAAAGAGACATTTCCAACAGTCTCCCA
The DNA here is from genome assembly GCA_003385265.1 of Neonectria hederae. Taxonomy (NCBI): domain Eukaryota; kingdom Fungi; phylum Ascomycota; class Sordariomycetes; order Hypocreales; family Nectriaceae; genus Neonectria; species Neonectria hederae. Next base: position 217,581 of record QGQB01000013.1, read on the forward strand.
AGCCCGGACTTCAGCTTCTCCAACACGGATTCATCCAGCTCGCCTTTACCTAAATCTTCCACAATATCCATGAACTCTAGGAGTGAATCATCGCGACTTTTCCGGTCGCCTAAAGCTGCGAAAGTCTCCTTCACCACCTTCATCAAGATTTGATCTCGGCAGCTCTCATCCGCCGCTGCAATGGCCAAGTTCTCAACGATAAGACTCTGGCGTGTAATATCATCGCTCGTGGTTGGTTGGCGCGAGCTGATGCAGGAGGGGAGGAAACTAGACCAACGATTCCAGAGACTGGACAGTCGGCTGCTGAAACTGCCATGCCTCTGGGCTTTCAAGAAACATTGACGGTAGACTTGGCGATAGCGCTTAAGGGTTTCAGGCGAGTCCTCCAAGGGAGTCATCGGCTCATCATTGTTCTTGTCGTTTTCATCGCTGTCAATCTTGTCGTCAACCTTGTCGTCAACCTTCTCATCGTCCTTGTCATTTTCGTCGCCGTCGTCCTGTTCGTTGTCCTGTTCGTTGTCTTCGTCTTCTCCTTCGCCGCTGTCCGAGTCATCGTCCGAGTCATCGTCCGAGTCATCGTCAGAGTCATCGTCCGAATAATCCTCCGAGGCGACGTCTTTTGAGTCGTGGTAGAAATACATCATAGGGTCCCAGTCCCGAGTAAGCCACGATGGATATGATTCGTTCCCGGTACAACGAGGCACAGCACGGACACCATCCCAGTCGATGATCCCTTGCAGCTGACCATCTTCTGACACCAGGACGTTCTGGATGTCAAAGTCCGGATGGGCCAAGACGAACGGCTTAGGCCCAACTGGTTCAGGAAGCCAACTAATCAGGTGGTTCAGTAGCATATTTGTCCCATTCGGAACGGAATTCTCTCCAGAGGGCGTGTGCAGGTCCATCATAAAGGTGTAGAAACCCTTTGTATCTCGCGTGACGGGCTGTTCGACATATATGGGGTCGTTGTTAGGATCCTCATGGAGAAACCATCGGTCAAGTTCGGCCTTTCTGTCCACCAAGCGCATTGGGCCGACCCCGGAAATGTTTCCGTCTGAGTCAAATAGGGGAGACCCTCCACGGTCAAAGCTGTACTTCCCGAGCTGTAGCATGGCTGAAGCGACGCCTTCCAACGCGCGAACTCGGTAGGAATGCAGAGTGTCGGGGCCAGTGTCACCCGAGGTGAACCAAACCTCTTGCAAAGGACGGCCAGAGATGAAAGACATGAGTATGTAAGGGCAACCGAGTGTGTTGTCAGTCGTTGACGAGAAGTCAAAAACTTGGGGAAGTGGAATGGTTGTCTCTCGCTTCAAGAGGCGCATGGTGTTAGCCTCTGACGCCAACGCAGCCGCCGACAACTTATCCCACTTGCCCTCCACTCCATTCACTGGGATCTTGGCTAGCCAACGAACGCCATCGGCAAAATCGAGAGGGTAAAGAATATGGTAAGACCCATTCATCGGGTCTCCAACGGTCGGGTTCCCATACTCAGTCCCAGGACCAAGCTTTCGGCGCGCTTCCGCTGCAAGTTTCGGAAGGGCATCGAGGTTGAGCGCTGAGAGTACAGCGGCGAAGTTTTCAAGAGGATCTTCCTCTTCTTCAGAATGGTGGTGCGGATCGTCGCGGGACAGAGTCGCGTCCTCTCGCTCAGGCATGTTGTGACCGTCGGCTGAAGCCATGTCTTGATAGAAGATGAATGGAATAATTGGGTGACGGAATGGTTGAGCGATGAAGTGATGGAGTAGAGGGGCGATGGAAATCGATGATGGAGAAATAAAGATTTGACGGGGGAACCAACTTGATATATCATCGACTAACGTGGGGCCAATGCTGATGTGTTATGGTTACACAAGAACAGCTTGCTCACGCCGATGCCAGCAAACAAAGGCAACAGTGGGGAAAGAATTATAGTCAAAATTGAGCCAAGAACAAACACGACGGATGTCTATCGCAAAGTAGAGTGTTTGAGCGAACAGAAAAACAAATAAAGGTATACAAAGACTGGAAGAAAAAGAGGAGGCGTATGCTCAAGACCAGACAAAGGGAAAATTGACGCTAGGCAGATCGGTATACATTAGCCAAGAAAACAGAACAAATAAATAATACTTTTAAGACTGCAGGTCTCGTGACAAAAGTCAAAGCGCAGCTGACATAAAGCAGTTGACTGATGGTGGATAGAAAGTTGGCAACAAAGAAAGCAAGAACTGAAGAAATGAAGAAAGAAGGTCACGCAATTGCGCATCAAGCGGAGGTGCATTGACAGCATGTTTTAGTGACAGGTAAAATGCCACACAGACCAAAAGAGATATGACGTTGCTTAGCTTCGATGCAAGAAGATAGAAAGAGGAGATTGGTCGAAATCATGTTCTTTAACCACGGTGAGAAACTCAAGGTAATATGCTTGTAACTTAGACAACACAAAGCGGAACAAAGATGGAGAATGAGTATCTTGAAACTAAGAAAACCTCTGAACAACGAGTCTTGACTAAAAATGTTTCGAAATATCTAGAACAGTAGTCTCATTACCACAAAGAACCATACATGTCGTTCTTGTATATATGATATGAAGATGGTATCCTCTCAACCGTAGAATCAGCTCAACCACTAGAAAGGTCTTCAACAATCACAACTACATTATCGCGTATTCATCCCCAAGAACATTACTCAAGATGTGTCATCACTGGTAAGTCAGCACTGGGAACCTAAAATACTTTTCGTATACTAACAGTCGCAGCGGAGGTTGTCATAAGGTCATGACCTCTCGATGTGTCTCCCAGAAGCACATGATTCTTTGTCCGATACATTTGAAGTACCACTTGCCCGGTCATACCTGTGCATCTTGCCACACGGCATCACTTCGTGCTATCCAGCAGGAGAGAAACACGAAGAATGCACAGAGAGAGGAGCAGCAGAATGGTAACGACGACGGACAGAAGAAGAAACACCACAAGAAGCGCAAGTAGGAGACGCGTGAGTGCATGGGAGGAAGTGGGATTTCTGTAGTTTGCGGGCTATATGAGACATCAGATGCAGGGCATCTGTTCAAGAGGAGGATTTTATAGGTGCAGAGTGTTTTCTTTTGTTCTGAGATACTTTCTGTTGTGCTTCATTTACAAACGTCGCTCATTTCTTCGTATCTTGTACAGGATAAGGTACTTGCAGATATAGTCCCAGATCAGCAAAGGCTGACCCCGCTCGATGAATATCTTCCTTATCTCCCGTGAACTTCCTTGATATGTCCGGAGTTCCATTTCTCTATCCCGCTTTATTTTTTTACTAAGTCGTCTTAGTTTCTCCATGCTATAGGTGTCAAACACACCTTCCAAGGGGAAGTTCTTCCATTTGAGCGCCTCCCTGAACAGTCTCTGAGGTTAGAGGGCATGTTCATAACCCAAAGCCCACTATTAGATCAAAAATCAGCCAGATTTCCTAAAGGTGCATTGGCATACGAGGGAAACACCAGTGTGAAGGAGAAACGCACCGTGCCCCAATGAATAGCCATTGCTTTGTCGCATTTCGCATCGAGGAATATACTGACACTGTCGAATGGGTTCGCATGTAAAGAACCTGACAAGCATCTCGGAGCACAAGCCCCAATGGCGATTAATCCCGAGTCAAATGGGTCTCCAAGGGTACCAATTTCATCAAAAGCGGGACAGTGATGATATTCCAAGTCCTGGCTGTAATCTTGGGCGTCAGGGGGAAGCTTTGGAACTGCTCCATACCCTGTGTCTCTGTAACCCACCACCATTGTTAGCTTGCAATGTACGGTACGGTGAAGATGCGAATAAAATGACCACCTACCCTCCTGATCAGACCAACTTCTAGTAACCACTCAGATTAATTGCCCGGGCGGCTCCTCGGGATTTAAGCTGCTATGCATACGACTCAAGTGCAGCGTCGTAGACACTCCTAACCGGTCACCTCATCAGCCCCAATAGACTTCCCAATGTATTAAACTATGTAGTGTCCCCATTTAGCAGGTCCCTATCCAAATTAAGCAACTTTTCCCCCACAATATCATGCTGACATGTCTGTATTAGGCGCTGGTGTGAGTGGTGCTGCATGATAAGCGACCCAACTTGGTCCCTCCTTTGGCGATCTAGTCAGAGTCGAGAGCACCATCCATGTCCCTTGCAGGAGATTCTTCCTTTGTGAGAAGGCCAAATAACTTTCACAGGTCTGAATACTCCGTGAACATATTTTGTAAATACACCGATCACTCGAGGCGGATTAAGTGGCTGATTTGAGGGACACGTAGAAAGTTACATGAAATGATGTATTGACCCATAGAATCCAGTTCAATCCAATTTCAATCCTCAAGCAGGATAGACTATTATGTACAGAGCCCTCATGCATCGAGTTACAGCTCATTACTGTATCCCTCGATGATTCCAAAGACCGCTTAGGCGTCAAGGTAAGGGTCAAAGCCAGCGACACCATCACCAGCAGCATCCTTGAGCTTATCACCAAACTCGGTATCCAGCTTAGGTCCAACACCGCCGCTGAAAGTTGACATAAGCTTGTCCCGGAGACCAACGTTGGGCCAGTGGTCCCAGCCGACAAGGGGGCTGCGGTAGAATGCGCCCGAGTAGTTCTCAACACCACCGATATCGGCATCATTGGCGAAGCGGAAGCAGTGCGTTTGTCCTCCATCCTTGTGGTACACAACCAGGGGGTTGGTGCCGTCTGCGGGAAACTGATTGCTCGCGTCGCTGTATCCTTTGTGACAGGATGTGGCAACGCGAACAACGTTGTCGCCTTGGGCGAAGACGACAATGTGCTCCCAGTCGTGGCGGTGACCGGCACCATAGGTGGCTAGTGCAGCCTGATCCTTTTCGAAATAGTACTCATACCTGAAGATTTCCATTAGACGTGATTCTTCATGGGGTTGACCAAGAAGTAAAGACAAGTAACGTACATGATAGCGCAGAACCCGTTGTTACAACGCTTACGAGAGTAGGCATTGCTGTTCTCGAGCTGATGAGGGTCGCGACAATCGCCCTGAGGAGTGCCAGTAGCATCATGGCCGGGGTTGGTGTTGCCGTCAGGGTCGATGGCAGCTGTGTTGTAGCAGCCATCGGTGTCAAAGTCAAGCTTCGGTTGAAACTTGAGCTCGACCTCGTCAGCACCCTCAGGCAAGGCCGTGAGGACGTCACGCTTCATCGGCGTAGGCTTGGCCTGGACAGAGGCCACAGCGCTAAGCAAAGCAGCAGCGGTGAGGAATTTGGTCTGCATGTTGACAAGAACCGGAGTATGTGTGTAGGAGTTTGTAGGAGTTTGTAGGAGTTTGTAGGAGTTTGTAAGAGATTGGAAGTGATGATGGATGTGAATGCAAAGAGTGTATTGACAGCTGCTCCGGCCTCAGCTACTTATAGTTTTCAAGACTCTGAGATCTGCTTTTAGGAAGCTGTCGTGACTACCAAGTGGTTAGGCTGCTGCGGCGCACCAAACTACGTCGTTGTAGTTGCCCTGGTGGATTGCATCCCACCCAGTAAGCTTAATCCGTGCTCGCTTTGACATCATCCTGAGGTTGATAGCGCATGATGCACTTTTGCTTATTTGCGACACGAGAGCCTTACTACACGGCTCAATAGTCAGCGCTAGGTAACGGAGGTTCTCTACCCCTTGCACAGCCGGATCCTTCAAACTAAACTGCCGGTTCCAAAAACAGTGTTCTTGGAGCCGATCACCCCAAAATGATTCCCTAAATGGCAGCTCGAGAGATTATGGCCTGTCTATCAATCTTCAGCCTCACCCTAACATCTCGCAGGCCAGCAAGGTAGGGAGACGATCGACGCATAGCCGGCGAGTAGAGTTTGATATACATTCCTACTAATGTAACGCACGTGGGCCGAAGGATTCATTCGGGCCTTAAAAGACGGGAGATCATGGCGCCACTGGATTTCATGGCTCTACATGACATCATAATATCCCGCGTGCCGATCCTAAATGTTTCTACTGGCGTAGAATTCCGATCCAACTCGACAGGATCAGTTTCAAACATATAGAGCGCATCATCATTTTCAGGCACTAACTACGCCTCGTGATCCTGCTTGATTGAGATTGAGTGTAAGGCATATAAGCTTAAATCCGTACACTCAAGGCTGACAAAGGATGATGACCATCGAGACTAGGCAACTGACACAGCTCCATCCGTGTTCGCTGCAGATCGCGATCGGCCGCCAAAACGAGCACTGCCCCTGGGCGATAACCTTGGCCGTCCACTCGTCGCTTTGGATATGCGGGGTTTTCGTAAAAGGATCCGGCCCCCAAGCTAACTGCCAGTAAGATTTTTGGTTAGTGATCCTTAACGGGTAATTCGTAGTCTTTGCAAAGTTCCGTCGAGGCAGGCATCGGCCGCCCGACGTGTCGTTGCATACGTGCAGGAACATTCAATAAGTGAACTCCATCGAGGTCTGTCTCGATGCTCATCATCGTGACCTCCCCACAGACGGGCTGGTAGCGCGTGCGGATGACGGGGTTGAAGTTATCCGCAGTCTTCGGCCGCTGCTCTGTTACATAAATAACCCCCACCCCTAATCTTCAATAGTTGGATACCAACGTCATAAAGCAGTGGTTCAAATGGAAAAGAATCAATCCAGATTAATGGGGAAATATTACTCCTAACTACATGATTTTAAGTATCAATGATAATGATAATGCAGCACCAGCATTATTTTAGCAAGTATTCCTCCTGGTGAGTTGCGGGATGTCACCCACCCGAAGTGCTAGTACGGTACTGTGTAGGGTAGGAGAGTAGTGACTAAGCAAGCTTGACTAGTAAGTGCTACCGAGAGAGCATTTCGGAATGTTTCCCGTGAAAACCCTGACAGTGAGACACGCGTCATCATGAAGGTTAATTACTAATACATCAAGTTTGATCACGCATGTCTGTCCAAGATGTCGATTCGAATAACGAGCCCTCGAAAAGGGAGCAAAGGGGTAGCAAGTCCGGACCACGCGGCCTGAGTCTAGCCAAGAGCAAAGATCGGTTTGTTGAGGTCTAGAACAAAGGGAGGGAAAGGGGTAAGAGCAACAGTAATTCATCAAAAATACGCGCACGAGTAAAGCTTTTGCTTTTTTTTGGTACGAGGCTTTCTCAGGGGAGCGCTTATGCACGACACGAAGTGGTGTATCAACGGTGCATGCGCCGTCCCCCACGGCGGTGGGGAGACAATGGAGTGGTTTGTTTCTTTCAACCGCGATGGAACAAACCACATAGGCGGGACAAGAATACCCACGGCATTGAGGCCTTTTCCTTTGTTTGCCTGTGGCGGAATAATGCCAAGTCGATGACACTCCTTCGCCATGAGTGGACGCTGTCCTGTCCAGAAACAAGACTAAGGCTGTGTGACATGCACACTAAGAAACCCCCTGCATTGCTCTGTTCTGATGGCGCGTATTAAGGCCCGGAATCGAGTCGTGACAGCCACTAGCTCCAGGGGCAATGACCGTTCACTGCGTGATCGTGCTTGGCTTCCAACGCCATGGCGGATGACTAGACCACGCAAGGTTAATTCAGAAATGCCCCTGCAGCGACAGGACGACATGAAACTTGAAGTGCTCCATTGTGTAAGGGAGATGCCGAACTTCAAAGGAGTGACTAGAGAGGGCAACCAGAATATATAAACCGTTGATCCTTCTCACCACCGAGCCACTTCTTCTACCTCTTCACAGCACTCACATTCTTTCTAACTCTTTGAGTCCATCATTCTTTCGTTGACCTCTAGCAGGCTCCATTCAGTCACTCCCTTTTACCCTTTACATTCATTCATTCATTCAAGTCCCGGTGACTTACTTTCCAAAATGCGTTTCTTCGCTTACGCCACTCTCACTGCCGCCGTCCTGGCTACTGATGCTGCCGCTTGGCGCCATCACGGCCAGCACTGGCGCTGGTCGCGGCCTTCCGAGCACAACGGAAGTATGGAAACCGTCGTCCAGGGTGTCACCACTGTGACCTATTACCCGACCCCCGTTCCCACCACTCTGCTCAGACAGACAAAGACGGCTCAGCCTGACGGTGTTGAGGTTTCTTCCCCGGCTCCCTCTGCCACCTCTACTGGCTCTCCGTCCTCAGGCCTTACTGGCGACCAGCAGGCTGCCCTCGATGCCCACAACGCCGCCCGCAAGGAGGTTGGCCAAGTTGCTCAGGTCTGGGACGAAACACTCGCCAACGACGCCCAGGAGTGGGCTACCCATCTCGTCTCAGTTGGTAGCTTGACACACTCTGAGGGCAGCGGCCAGGGCGAGAACCTGTACATGCAGTCTGGCACTGATTCGCCATTTGCCAATGCCGCCAAGATGTGGATTGACGAGAAGTCGAGCTACAACGGCGAGGCTATTGGTGAGGGTGACTTTTCTTCGTATGGCCACTACAGTAAGTTTTCATTATTATATCACCCAAGGTCTTCTTACTGACTTATCGCAGCGCAAATTGTCTGGAGCACCAGTACCAAGGTCGGCATGGCTGTTGCATCAGGAAACGGCGGAACCTATGTTGTGGCTCGTTACTCGCCGGCCGGAAATTAGTAAGTCAATTCGGATATGTGAATGACATTAACTAACTTAATTATAGCAACGGCAAGACTCCTTACTAAAGGCGGGCCTTTTGAGTCTTTGTTCTCGCTGCACTCGTGCGGTAGGAGATATGTGGGTATGATTTATGATCCAAAAGTGGCACTCAGAAGCTGTGTCTCCATGCTCTCCCGTGTATCGCAGTACAATATAGAAGCAAACAAAGCTCTTTCATTTCAATTTTTTTAGTAATCCGCCAGGTGACACTGTGCCATCTCGCTGCTCTTCGTGTATTATCGTGAATTCTCGTCGAACGTGATTCGTCCTCCGTCATTATTTGCACCCGATTTATTGTGTGACGGCTTGCTATTCTTTGACACCCTCGATGTTTTCCAAGATACTCTGCTCCAGGCTTACCCAACCGGATCGCCCCAAGGCACGCAGCAATTTCTCTGCCTTGTCCTGCGGCACAATCTCGTTCATATCTTTTCCGCCTGAGAAGTTGTCGGGGAACTTCTTCTCCGGCTCATTCTTACGTAGGATCTCCAAAATTTGATCCCAGTTGAATCTTCCTGCAAATCCAAAGATGCGCTGATCCTTCACGTCAGAGAAAATACCTGCTGCGACGTGGAGTCTGCCGACATCTTGGACGTTGATGTAGTATTCTGGAGATACTGAGTTAATGTTCATTGCTCTGTGTTGACTAAGAATAGCCAGGACTTACGGGGCGGGACAGCTTTGTGCATCCACGTTACTTCTCCTTTGTACAGACCAGTAGGCATGTGAGCACTGCTGGGGTATCCTTGGTTGACTGGGTCAAGAGACTTGCCGAAGTTGAAGTTTGGGAGAACTGGACTGGATTAGTTGACGTGCATCGTTCTCACGTGCGTATCAGACTTACCGGTGTTGACCACAAGATCTGGGCGCTTTGCTTGGTTCTCCTTGTGAAACTTCCACACTTCCTGCTCTGCCTGAGTCTTGCTGGCTTCGTAGACGGATACTGCGCGGTCCATGCCATACGGAGGCTCTGCCCAAGCTTCCTTGACGCTATCTTCATTCCAGGTGTCTTCGGTAACGACGACGCCCGGCTTGTCCACGAACGGAGACACGGCCGCAGCGGATGACGAGGTGAAGACGAAGCGCTTCACACTGGGTTCACCGTAGGCGGCTTTCAAAGCGTTGACAGCAAAGGAGATGGCATCAGGGATGACCTTGTGCGGGTCGGGGTTAAAGGTCATGACGGAAGCCGTGTGAGCGACAATAGAGACACCTTTGTGATGGCTGTGAGTATGTCTTTTCGTGATACTTACGAAACCTCAACCTACCTTTAATGGCCTCGTCGAAAGCACCTTCGGCGTTTATGTCTGTCACCTTGTAAAGTTCAAAGCGTCCCGGTCCATGGTTCTTCTCCAAGGCGTTGGCCAGCCAGGCGTTCTTCTGTATATCTCGGACAGTACCACGGACGTTGTAGCCATACTCGAGGAATTGGTCGGCGATATGCGAACCCACAAGGCCATTGGCTCCGATAACGAGAACCGGGGACCCTTTAGGGACTGCGAGATTGTCGAGAGAAGGCATTGCTAGGTTTGGAAGGGATTCGATGGTTTACTAAGTGCAGAATCTTTGCAGAGGCATAAGTTATGTGGTGGGATCTAATTCCTTTAAATATTCAAACGAACAGCAGTAGTAGTTGAGAATGCTACCCAACTGCACCCATTATTCTTGCGCACTGACATACCAGGATGCCATAAACAACGGGGATTTACGACAACTCCGCAACAAGAGCGGACTTTGGCGGAACCCCCCGGGCATCCGAAGAATTAACTCCACACGTGCAAGTTGCAACCTAGCCCTGAGTATGTTGAAACACGTCTTGCGGGCATATGCTTGGCGGTGTGTGCTGCTTTGACCGCATAAAAGCAGGGCCGTGCATCGTGCCAGGTTTCTTATCTCGTTGTATCACGGTGGAGGGCATCATGAGCGCGGACTTTGAGATGACGTGGGGGAAAACTTACTCTTGCAGGGGTCTAATAGACTTTGGCCTACTCCGTACACACCTAGTGCTTATGCCGGCATAATCGTGATTGGAGGCCAGTTATTGAAGACATTCGAACGGGAAAGGAGCCCCGGAAGCACGGGAAAAACCACAATGTGGTGGGTACCAATTGAACATATCCAATCACGCTAAACAATAGCAACGTAATCGAGGGGATTTTATTGGACACATGCGAACAGAACAGATTTAGTGATGAGATGCAACTTAAATCTGGTAGAACTAATAATACAAGAAATGAAAGGCTCACCTCTGTAAGCACTTAGTTGGAGTTGACGGTGATGGTGTACTCAGAAACCTTGAGAACAGCATTGGTACCTAAATCACGTTAGTTAGTTGATGACAGCCTCACAGCGTATATGTCGACTCACCCTCGAAAGGTTCAGAGCCGGCCTGGAGGCTAGTGACAACCATATCCTTACTGATGCCCTGGTTGGCGGTGAGGTACTTGTAGAACTCGTTCAGGTCGCCTTCGAAGTTGCCAATGTTCTTGTCAGCCACAAAGGAGAAGACAGTGACGTCTTGGTTCATGCCCTTAAAGAGCTTCCATTTGCTGCCGAGGAGGGTAGGAGTGGCAATGGTAGACCCTGTCTCGCTGATAGGGCCGGCACCGCCGTAGGCACCCACCCAGACCATGATCTCGTACTGGTTATTGGCCGTGGTGGAGGGTGCAAGCCAGAGGTCGTAGGAGACGTTAGCGATCATGTTGGTACCGGTGTAACTGATCATGTTAGTCGAGATTCTCTAGGTTGTATTCATCCTGCTTATACATACCGCCAGGTCCATTTGGAAGGAATGGACTTGATCTGAGAAAGCTTCTTGTGGACCTTCTCAAGCGCAACGTTGGCGTACGACTTGACCTGACCCTGGCCACCAGCCCAGCTCCATTCAGTAGACCACACGAAAGAGTTACCAGTGTTGACCTTGTCAAAGGTAGTGCACTGGTGGCCAGAGGTGGCAGAGCCCGAGCCCCAGTTGTTGTGGTAGAAGGTGTAGCCGTTGGTCTGGAGGCTGCCCCAGCTGTCGCACCACGTCTGCGCCCGCTTGTCGATGGTGGCAGTGGGCGTCGCGGCTGCAGAGGCGGCCAGCAGTGCCGAGACGAAGACGGAAGTCAGCTGCATGTTGAAGGGAATGGGAATGTCTGGCGAGAGGAGTGTTGAAAAGGGACAGATCCTGGGACAGATCCTGGGACAGGTTTCGAGGAGAATCGATTGACTTATACCTCTTCAGAAAGCAGCATAGCGTGTTCTAGCTTTACTGTAAACACTCTCATTCCGGCTCCGAGCCTCAAAGAAGTTAGATCCTGTATTTACGCACCTCGCTCTTTAGCCGGACAGCCCCTTACAGCCCCAATTCGGAAAGGGGGGACAAAGAGGCTGCGCTACAAGGTTTAGTGGCCGGATTTACCGTCGAGGAATAATAAGCATAAATCCTCTCAACGGACCAGGGTCCTAGTTCCACCAATCAGTCGCCACGAGGGCTCGTATTACCAGAGAAAATGGTTTCCAGTAAGTGGGTTAGCAACGGTATGCCCTGCAATTCTCGGTCGCCCACTCCGAAGCATGGATGGTCTAGTTGAGTATGTGAGCTTCACCCACTGGGGAGAAACTCATTTCGCGTCTGGCACGACTATTACTGCACGAATTTGAGAATGGAACTTTAGGCGAGTGTATGCAGGCAAGCGAAGGAGAGTCATGGTTTGAAGAGCATCTAGAGAATACCAGCAACAGTATCACAAATCCTTCTTCCCATTTCAAGGCCACTATATCATCAGTTGTAGCTAATGACCTCTACATTTCGAACCCGAAAGGTCGTTGCTAATACTCGTGTCAGTACGCATAGAAGTGGAAATATGAAAGCGCACTCACTGGTGGTAGGCCCAGGTGTGCCTGATGATCCTTCAGTCTGGTAGTCGATGATGCTATGGATTACCACATTAGCTGCGTGTCTGGAAGCAGGCAAGTCTTGATTTTAACTTACAGCCGAAGTCCCTGGCCAATATAGCCTCTTGCGTATTGCGTAGTAACCAGTGTTCCATCAAGGTAGAACTTGATGCTGATGTCGGAACCGTTCTCATCGCGCAGCTCGGCCTTGACAGAGTGCCATTTGGTCGGGCTCGGGTAGTCCACGTCGAGGGCAGTGACTTCGCTTGAGGTGTTGAAGGTGTTGAACGAAATCTTGCCACTGCCCTTCCACTCGGCGATGTCGATCTCAGGAGGCCACCCGCTGGCTGCATTCAGCCAGAACGCCGGCCAGGTGCCCCGGGCTACGGGTGCGATGAACTCAGCGTTGATATCATATCCTCCACCAGCGGCCACAGTGAAGGTCGACTTGGCATGGATAGTTCCAGAGAGGTAGTGGATGGGGTCAGCTTCAGTGGTGACCGGCTCAGCTGTCAGGATGAGGACGCCGTCAGTCACGGAGACATGAGCCTCGTCCATTCGAGCACCACCATTGTGGGTAGGGCCCCAAGGATAGAGGTAGTTCCAGTATGTCTCAAGCGAAGAAAACGAGTCGGCGGGAATCTCAGTGGTCGCGCGTCGTTCCAGACATGGCTTCGCATGAAGGCAATAAATGCCGGTAGATTGCAGGGCAAGGAGAACAAGTTTGGATAACATGATGGCGATCAACCGAATTTTGATCTATACTCAGTTGAACATACAAAGGTTCTGCTGAAAGAGTGGCGCTGGTGGTTTATATGTCTCTCTTTGCTTCTGGTAGCAAGTAACGCAGTGGCAAGGTCATGAGCTCAGCGGCCCTCTCATAACCGATGGCCAGTGAATCGAACCATCATTTCGGAGAATACGACGTTACATTGTCCAGGGTGCGTTGAAACAGGAGCGATTGTTTATTCGGTTCAATTATATCATATAGACAAGTCTCCGAAACGCAGATCGTTCCATATGCCCCATTGATCTGCTTGAGAATGAGTCCCGATTCGGCCGCATATGAACCCCTGGTAGTTATCTGTCCAATGTCGTATCATTGAAAAACGGCGGCATAAATATTTCCGTCGAATTGTTTTCGAATATCCGTCAATCGTCCGCGTGTTGTAGTGTCAAGCTCGGAACGCCAAAATTGGCGAAAAGAACGCGAGCCCTACCCAGCTGCACGGATAACCAATGCTGATCGTTGCGGCCTTGGATCTTGTAAAGTGCTACAGATAGTGACCACATAAAGCGATAGATTTGGCGAGCATCTTCCCCCAGAGCCTTGGATGCAATCGCCAAAATCTGGGACAAGGCTAAGTCCATCGCAGATCGAGACTCTTCTCTCGGGAACAGGCACAAGTACAAAATCTGCAAGGCATGGTAGTCTAACGCTGCCGAGTACACCGTCCACATGAGCCGTTTACCGCCAGAATCAGGTACCAGCTTGGCCAAGAGTAGGATATCAGCAAATTCCTACCATATTTTATTAGCCACTTACTGTAATTATGAGGAGAAAATTTTCATACGTCACCAAAGTTCTGAATATGCTGCCACAGCTCTCGTGGACTGGTGTCATCGTGCTGGCCGTATGCCGCTGGCCTTGTCAACCTTACAAGATCCAGCTTCGCTGCTTGGCATAGATGATAGAGGCGTAATGGTCGATAGTTTTCGAGATCGTCAAGCAGCTCAGCAACGGGGTACGTCTCACCCCATATCTTAGGAAGCACAGATCGTGCACTGCGGAACAAGTTGTCGTGTGAGATAAAATCATTGGCGTCTCTGGCTAGAAGATCCGTGCAAAGCCGCCCGCAGTCCGCGTTAACAGAAGCGGAATCTGCATCCAAGTATCTGCGAGCAGGATTAGTCAACCAGGTACTCCCCTCTGAAGGGAAAACATAACTGACAGTGTATATAGCAGCATTGGCTGGGAAATGTATGGCAGTTTCTCCCTGTTGGCGTCTCTGCCGCTGTCTAGGTACGGCCTCAAGAACGAGCGAATTCCGTCAAGGTGGACGGAAGACGTTCCTGTACTCTCAGAGTCATACGCCTCAAACTTGAGGATTAGAAACCACATTGCAAAAAGCGCATCAATATCATTGCTCCGTCCCTCTGAATGGTAAATCTGATCTAGCAGACACGACAGATCCTTCAGGGCCAAGCTATAATGTGTCCTGGCGGCATCCCCAATGCGTTGTGCTCTCTCGAGAGACCGGGCCGGATCATTGGCATCTTGAGCTGCAAGTATTTCACGAGATCGTAGCTCCATGGCGGCGACGGCGATAAAGCTCCTCATTACACCGGAGTATTGACTTGCAATGCTGGTGTGGATGTACGAGAAACAACTCCATTTCCAGGGTTTGCCATAGGTAAGGACCAAAATGGAGTCTGGAATGTAAAGGAAGGCTGCTCGATCATCGGCGCTTAGTTGGAGAGAATTCGAAAGGGGAACGTGGCTGGTGGAGAGGGTTGGTTGCGGTGATGCCATGTTGTTTCTTTCCATCTGAGGCGACAAGATGGAGCCTGTACAAGTCTTATTAGCTGCCTTAAGATGCTCACTCTGGCAGGTATCATCGACGTCAATATTCAATCCGCCCGCCTCTGTAGCTGGCTCCAACGGAGCGAGCCGTCTCTGAATTCTTGGGCCACTGGTCCCTGGTTTTGGACCTCTCCTTAAACTCAGTGACCGTCCTGGCTGCAGCCATTCGCATTTCATGGGGCTGTTTGTGCATCTTTGGCACACAGGCCTCCGCTCGTCGCATTTGACTTTCCTAGTACGACAGGTCAAGCAACCTATAGATTAGTGTAAGATGCCGGCTCACTTCAAGTCATTGAAGAAGGAATACAGATCTGGGAATCGCCCGAACAGTACCATTTTTCGACCGCACCTTGCGGTGATTCGTCAACCAAGGCGCAGTGGACGAGTCGTGACGTAGTTGCATCTTGTCGATGAGCAGCTCAGAAGATACCCAAACAGTCTCGTTGGATGGCTCGGCAATGGGAATGGATGAAAGAAGCGAAAGAGAGAGACTGGTTCATTCGGCAATTTGACCCAACGCAAAGAGAGATAACGTTGACAAGGGTGGCAAGGTGGAAACGCCCTTATCAATGGTTCCATGGCGGATGAATTCCGCATTCAACACAGCGTCAGATACCAGACTCGTGAGTGGCCACCTCGGCAATTTGCTTAAGCTAGCCTGATCGGGTACAGCAAAGAAGCTAAAACTTCGTTGCTCATTGGATCAAATAGTCGACCCAAGTCCAAGTACGAAGGATGTCAGTGTCATGTCAGATTGTGCTTAATCCGCTGAAGTACTTACTACAAATATATATAAGTTAATCCAAGACGCAGTCCTCATGATGGATTGCATATCACTCAGTCTCAACGCCGCTCCCATTATTCATTCTTCAATACCCTACCATTTGCACTGCTTTACAATTACACAATGGTCTCACTTGGCTTCTCCACCGAACGCTTGTACCATGGCATTTCCAAGTCCATCGACTACCACACGCAAGACTTGACTGAGATTTGTGCACTGGTACATGTCTCCGCTTTTCCTGCATTTTATGACTGTCTGGCTGACATGGAGGTTGCTAGATCCACGAGAACCCAGAGGTCAACTACCGCGAATTCAAAGCCCACGACAACATCTGCAATCTCCTGCATCGCCTAGGATACAACGTGAAAAGACACGCGTATGGTCTTGAGACATCATTTGAAGTCGAGTTCGGTGAGGGAGGCAACCTGATTGTTTTCAATGCTGAATATGATGCGCTCCCCGGGCTGGGCCATGCCTGTGGACACAATCTAATTGCGACGAGCTCCATTGCCGCATTCCTCGCAACAGCTGATGCAATCAAAAATGGCAATATTAAGGGGAGAGTGAGATTGCTAGGAACGCCGGCCGAGGAAGGCGGCGGTGGCAAGGTTCGGCTGATCGAGGCTGGGGCGTACCAAGGTGTTGACGCTTGTCTCATGGCTCATCCCACTGGTCGCCTTTCCCCTGACGGAACACATGCTGTTGATGGCATCACGGTCGCCAAAACGAGTGCTCGAAGACATGTCAAGGTGACCTTTCATGGTCAAAATGCTCACGCAGGGATGAACCCGTGGCATGGGAAGAACGCCTTGGATGCTGTCGTGTCTTCTTACGTCAACATATCTCTTCTACGTCAGCAGTTGCCACCGGCAGTCCGAGTCCATGGTGTTATCCGGCAAGGAGGCGCAGAGCCGAACATAATTCCGGACGCAACAAGCCTAGAATACTACCTGAGGGATTCCAGCGCCGAGAACATCCGCGAGCTGTCCGATAAGATGGAAGCGTGCTTCGAGGCTGGTGCAGTAGGAACTGGCTGCACCGTCAAGTGTGATTGGCAATCGTAAGTCACAATTGTGATACAAATCGTATACATGTGTTGTTGCTGACTCTGCTTTTAGAGACACGGATTACATGGAGCTCCGCCCAAACATAGCAATCTCAGATCAGTTCACAAGGCATATGAAGGCGTTTGGTAGGGTCTATCTCGATGATTCTGGACAGCAGCCTATGGGAGCTTCAACAGATATGGGTAAGTCCAATTCACATTTCAGCTGGTTCCAACCAACTAATAGAACCCAAGGAAACGTCACCTTTTGCGTACCGGGCATCCACCCCGTGTTTTCAATCGGGACCGAGGACCCTGCCGTGCAACCGCATACACCCAAATTTGCGGCTGCTGCTGGTACCGAGGCTGCGTTGATGAGGGCGTTGGACTGCAGTAAGGGCCTCGCGGCAACGGCATGCGATCTGCTTATGGATCAAAGACAGTTGGACAAGGCCTGGACTGAGTTCCAGGGGGATGTTAAGCCAATATGTGGTAGACTGTAGGGGGTCGTTCATAGGAGAATAGGGAATGCATCTGATGTCATAACCTGCACGGATTTATCTTCTATCAGGCTCAAAGTTTAGTCCTGGAATCGGACTATACCGATATGTTAGTTCCATTTTGCAAGGAATCCCCCCCTCCTAGGTAATGTTGATTACTGTGATGATAGTACTCGAGCAATAATTAAGTAATCAGGGTAGGCTCAACGAAATAAATGAAGGCATTGAGCCAAGACCCTTCACAATGTTCAACTCAATCCATACTCGGTGCATCTAGAAATGGAGCCAACTGGGGAGACATTATCTCATTGCATGACTAAGGTAATCAGACCACCAATTCTCGATTGTTCCGATGACAGATATGCCGTATCTCGATGCCTGGCAGCAATCGAGATACGACACCCCGCACTGAACTATGTTGATATCATGCCCCAAGCGCATTTGAGGCAATCATCCCCGGGTTTAGAGCGCGGGAGTTCTATCTCTGTCAGTCAATATCGGATTATGCCTATCAGATTCGAGGCACAGAAGCTAACCAAGATAAGAAGTGCCCTTGCTTGCCGAGACAACCAATCGGAAGGGTTGTGCTCTGCCGAGCAGGCAAGATTACCGCTAATAGACTCCTTGATTTGCCGATGTAGCTAATCATGGCGCCTCTATTGCCGACCCTCCAAGACTATCAACTACGCTAGAAACCATGGGTAGGTTAACAGCACACTAAGTTGCCTGTTTGGCCACCCTGCATCCAGATATCGCAACATCCTCCTATCCCACTATCTGTGGCACATTTTGAAGGCAGTCTACTCCTCTCTATGCTATGTTATCTAGGCCGATATCTTGTCCTCCAACATTCGTCTACTTAACCACAGCCGTTTCCCTGCAAAAGCCTTGAATTCTCCCACCTCACGCAATTCAATCACTAGATTGTTAGCACCCATTCTACTTCATCCTTTTTTATACCCTTTCAACATGACAATGGAGAAAATGGAAAAGACCACCTTGCCTGACGACGAGCCTGTACCCAAGATTGGCGATATGCTCAGCCTGCATGGCTCTGAGCTCGAGGGGGCCAGTCGAGGAGACGACCGAAGGTCAAAAGTGTTGAGGAGAATTGATAGATTGTAAGCCACGGCTTGCACGACATGCATTATTCTCCATTGACAATTTGTGATAGCTTGCTGCCGTTGCTTCTTGTTTCATACATGCTGCAGTTCCTTGATAAGCAGTCGTTGAACTTTGCCTCGATTATGGGGATTATTGACGATGTAGTAAGTCATGTCTCTACAGAAGCTCTTACATATTTACTAACAAAATTCAGGACTTAGTCGGATCTAGGTACAGCTGGTGCAGTAGCATGTTTTACTTTGGCTATCTTTCCTTCAGTTATCCAGCGTCATTTCTTATGGTTCGTCTGCCCCTGGGAAAATACTTGGCCTGCATGAAGTAAGTTCATCCATCCCAGTTCCTGGCCATAACAGGATACTCATCGGATCTGTAGCCTCGTGTGGGCCGTCGTCTTAATCTGCCATGCAGCGGTGCAGGACTTCAAAGGCCTGCTCATCGCGCGTTTCTTCCTCGGCGTCGCAGAAGCGTCTATATCACCTGGCTTCTCTTTGATCACTGGCATGTGGTATAAACGTGAGGAGCAACCTCTTCGACACGGCATTTGGTTCCTTGGCAACTCGATTGCGACCATGTTTGGAGGCCTGCTTGCTTATGGGATCGCTCACATCGGGGGACATCTACAGACTTGGAGAGTAAGCGCCCTTCTCTTGTTGGAAGTTCAGGCTAACTTTAAGGCTTCATAGTGGCTTTTTATCATTTTTGGCTTAATAACTCTTGCTTGGGCCGTGGTCTTGATTTTGTTCTTACCTGATACCCCCGAGGAAGCACGTTTTCTAAATGAACAGCAACGTATTGATGCAGTCGAGAGAGTCCGAAGCAACCGGACCGGCATCAAGGACAACCATTTCAAGTGGGACCAAGTACGCGAGGCCATGACAGATCGCAATGTTTTATTGCTGATGCTGTACCAACTTGTGTTCAGCATCCCAAACGGTGCTTTCACAACAGTAAGACTTCACTTCCCGGGATGAGACTCCCGTTTGGCTGATTTCAGTACAGTTCAGCAGCCTGGTCATGGCTGGTTTTGGATTCTCAACAGTTCAAGTTTATCTGCTTAACCTCCCGATGGGCGCAATACTCGCCATGTTTGCTCTTGGGTCAAGCTTTCTGTCCAGTCGTTTCGATGGTTACAGAACCATCATCGGGGCGTGCCTGAGTCTAATCAGGTCAGTAGAAGTCCCAACTCTCGACTTTGGAAGTTTTTCGTATGATTATTCATTAACGCAATTTCGCAGCCTACTTGGTTCAATCTTGGTTCGCTATGGTCCTAATCAAGGCAGCCGATTGCTCGGGTTGTTCTTGTTCTCTGCTTTTGCGGCCGGCTTCCCCATTGCCCTTTCCATGATATCGTCCAACGTCGCTGGCTTTACTAAGAAGAGTGTTGCTTCGGCCATGATGTTCAAGGCGTACACGAGTGGCAACATCATTGGACCGTTCCTCTTCTTCTCACGCGAAGCGCCACAGTATCCAGTGAGTTGCCACAACACGATGATATAGAAATCCTTGAAGCTAATTAAATCACAGAGTGGTTTTCTGGCCACGACTATTTGTTTCGGAGTTGCAATACTCACGATGCTAGCTTTACGTTTCACACTCATTTCGGAGAACCGTCGCCGCGATAGGCTCCAGCAAGCGACTGCGCCTCTGGATATAGCAGACCAGGTCGAGATATCTGACGAGACTGATCGCCGGAATCTCAGCTTCCGTTATGTCTACTAGGTGCAAGCAGTGCACAACAAAGCTAAAGAATGGCCAGGATGAAACATGCAGGGACCGGGTCGCTGGGCCGATCTGATGGATGTGGCTGTTGGTGTAAGCCTTCCCGCCCTGCTAATAGGCACGATGATCGATACGGTCAGCACGAGTTTTAAACATAAATTTAAAATCTCCACTGGAATGGTCTGCCTGTCTGAAAAAAATGATCCAGCTCTCACAAATCTATAGCAACTCATTTATCATGATGTCATCCTGCCTTGTGTGAGGAGCCTAGCGCCAGCTTGGCAGACTCCACCTCCCATTTGCTTGAATCTCGATGCGAGTGCGAGCAACCGATGCGATTGCGAGGAGCCGACTGAAGCTTCCCTTGCGAAGTCACCGTAGAAAAGTACAAATGTATTGGCTGGTTCTGGGCCGTTGAGATTCCTAGCTTATTGCACGGGTCCAGACCCTAATGAACTTCATCTTCAATGACGCCTATACTTTAACTGACTCCATCACGATGTCTCATTGCTGAGTGACCATGCGTGCTAATTTCCAAGCAAAAGCCCATCCGTACGAATCTATAAAAGAAATATTGCTATTTCTTGCTGTAAGAGAATGTCTAGGTCATTGCCAGCCTATTTCTTCATCATTCTTCCTCGACTCCTGTGATCTGGATTCGACTCTCACCCTGTATCTTGGTTACTTTCATCAGGATGACCATTTTATCACCACCTCCGGCCAATGGCTTTGTTCGAATTGCCCGTAAGATCTATAACCCAATTGGATTTACGAAGGGTTACAATTTCACCCTCTGGTTTATCTTTGCTGGTGCCTTGATGGGTTTCATCCTCGCCCGCCTCATGTACCTTGACTACAGCGGCGTGTATTGTTCGACAGATCCGGACGCTTCAGGTCCAAACGCAGCCGCACCTGGCGAATGCTGGACCTACAACCAAAAAGAATACCTCCAAGTGGGCATCAGAATGCACCTCTACACCATCATCCCGGCTGGGTTCCTCGTTTGCTTCCAGTTCGTGCCTGCAATCCGGCGCAAAGTGATTCTATTCCACCGGATCAACGGCTATGTCATTCTTTTTCTGAGCTTGGCTGGCACAATTGGCGCTCTGATGATTGCGAAAGTGGCCTTTGGAGGCGGTGTCGATACCCAAGCTGCCGTTGGGTTCTTGTCCATGGTCTTCCTCGGTAGTCTGGCGATTTCCTACTACAACATCAAGAAACTCCAAATAGAGCAACATCGAGCTTGGATGCTGCGCGCTTGGTTCTATGTAAGCCTTCAGATATCCGACATTCTTCTGCTTAATCGCTAACACTCACTAGGCTGGTGCCATCATTACCAACCGACTCATTCTTATCATCTCAGCCCTCATCACTTCACAGGATAGCTCTTATCGCACCGCCATGAAATGTGACAAGCTGGGCTCTTTCTACGATTCTACTGAAGCCCTCCGAGATGTATATCCAAGTTGCACGTCACCCGATGCATATGCTGTTGTCAAGGATGGTACGAGTGGCTCAACCGAGAACTTCGGAGCGGCACTCTATAAGAGTTTTGGCATGGCGCTTTGGCTGGCTCTAGCCATTCATGCAATCGGCATTGAGATATATGTAATTCCCCTGTCTAAGTCATCATAAGCTACTTTGGATGCTGACCTACAATAGCTTCAGCTCACCCCTGCCGAGTATGAGCGTCTTCGCAATATCTCCTACCAGCGCCAGGTCGAGGCGGGGTTTGAGAATCCCGGTAGTGCCGGCCTCACAGTCGATCGACTTGGCGACTCTGCTCCTTGGGTTCCTGCCGATGGAACTAATATTAGCAAGACAGGTTTGACGGACAATGTCAAAGAATAGATTAAAGAAAGTAATTAAATTCTGGGACGCAAGTCCTTTAGCTTGGCTGAAAATCTGGCAGTGGCTGGCTGACGTGATCTAAACCATCCCCATCCAAGTTCAATGCTAGTTTTGCATGCATTACCACGTCACTCATGGCTTGATACTATAAGAACGTCTATGATGTGAGTACCTGAGTGAAAAGTAGCAAATTATTCCTCATCGCCAAATACGACAGCGTTCTCAAACGCCCAGTCTCGAATGCTGTCGAAATTTCGACAGGTGTGCAGGGTGCTGAAGTCAGGCCAGTGGCCTTCATAACCGTCATAATACTTGAAGGTGTAGACCCCAACATCACTCTGGCACATCAATGCTACCCGCAGAATTTCGATACAGTGATCTTGCGACAATGTTAGAATAAAATGGCCCACAGTCATTGATTGATTGACTTACCAAGATGCCCTCTCAAGTCTTTGGGCTCCACCTCAATATCACCACCCTGCTGAGAGTAGTAATCCTTGTAACTGTCCTGCCTTAGGAGATTGAGGCAGTGAAGTTGGTGGAAAACCTGTATCCCTGCACGGTAACCTTCCTCTCCTGTTCTGGGATCCTTGACGTTGAGGGAAGTGGGATCAAGCCCAAGACGATCAAGTTCATCCCTGTTGATCATCTGATCACCAACGTCATATGTGATGTGTTCCCACGCCTTATCAACATCAGACCCGTATCCGACATACTCGGTAATTTCCTGAGCAGGCGTCATATTGTATCGGGTAGTGTGGTATTCGATGATTGACTCTGCCGGAGCTGCTAAATGTTAGTGCGGTGGCATTTTAATGGTGAGGATTTGAGACTTACAATAAGGTGAGAACTGTCGAGTGCAAAAAAGCTGCGAAGGTTGGCCGAAGCGCATGCAGAAGGAGAGCGCAAAAAGGGTGAGTGAACACGACAACAGTAAGCCATGGCACAGCCAAACCAGATTCGGTGACAGCCACGAATACTGGTTAAGGACTTTTTTTGATCGGGACCCCTCCTCCGATCGCAAAAGTAGAATCTCCTTTTCGGAGGCTTGCCGCTCTTCGTCAAGAGGGACTGACTGATAAATGCTGTCCATGCTAGTTATTCTTGTATGTTAACAGGCTTCAGAAGAAAAGAGAAAAATTACAATCGGCCAGCGACCGGATAGAATGTAATAAAATATAAGGAGGACTTGTCGCCTTGCAGCGCTTCTCAACAGAGATGCAAGGTCACAAGTATAAAGGAAGTGGAAGGATTATCAGCTAGTCACATTTAGAAATAGGCGCTACTCTTCGAGAAACGTTGAACCCATGTAACCATCATGAAGCGACCAGTGAACGAGAGCGCCAAGCTCAAACACTGAAGAAGTTGGCACAGCAAGCAAGAAGTTTCGCAGACTAGGAGAGCAAGGATTGCTAGGGTAAGATCGACGACATCTCGAGGTGTAAGGGTATGAGATAGGTGTCCGACATGTGGGTACAGCGTGTGCAACACCCCCTTCAATAGGGGGGACAGGGTTTCCTGGAACGCGACCTGGACTACGTCCAAACAATCCATAGGACTTCGTGGGTTTTTAGCACGAGAGTTTTATTTCGGGGCCTGTCAGGAGTTGTTTGCAATCTGATGCACTAGTATGGTTCATCCGCCCAGGGGTTCCCCAATGGTCGGGCATTCAAAGCGCCAAGCCTCAAACACAGGAGCATTAGCCGCTTGATCTCCCCACCAATAACAATTGTCAGAAAACCAGCTGGCACTTGTCTCTTCGTGATACTTGTCAGAGGCGGAAAGTGACTCCTGGAAGACTCTAGTATACTCTTAGTCTAGTTCCAGCGGCAATGATGCTTTCTTCAGTCTCGAACAGCCAGATTTAACTCAGTGGACTCTGTTTAACCTGCAGTTACAGAGCATACAGGACTCCTGGCCGAGACCAAGTTGCTCTTGGATTAGTCCAAGCGGAGATGCGGTCGTATTAAGCCACCAACCACATGAAGTCATTCATTGTGTCAACTTCGAGTTTGATGATCACACCGGTGAGCGTTTATTTGTAGAGATCGGTTAGTCGGCATCGCAAGATGCGAAAGCAGTTAGTCTTGTGACATCAGAACTCCATGAATCCTGTGTAGTTGGGCAAGATCCAGTGAAACAGCTCGTCTAGCACAACAAGTCTAGGGGGTTCACACTAGAATCAACAATTGTCGTGGCCATCTGGCGGACATGATATAAAGGCCTCAAACCTGCTCAGTTATTCAGAGCCTCATTCCACTATCATCTACTCATTACACAGCTTCACTTGACGCAACTTCCATTTCTCCTTTCTTTGACTTCAGGGTCTTCTTTTTGTCTCCTTATTTCAACTGCTGGCCAGTCTTATTTTTTCGTTCCCCAACACTCACCATGAAGTTCTCCATTCTTTCCTCGACTGTTTTTGCGATGTCGGTGTTATCGTCGAGCGTCACTTCCTCTGGTGTCATTGTTAGGCACTTTGCGGTACATATATTTCTATGATGACGTTAAGGACTTTACTAATGTTAGTCGCAGGCTCCGTTGGTTATCATGGCGATGCCCGCTGCTGGTCTCCCGGTTTTCAGGATCATTGAGATCAGGGAGGTTAGTATAGTCTCTCAAACCAGAATACCCAGGTCTGTCACTAATGTAATCCAGCCTCACCATCAGGGCCAAAAAGCCAAGAATGGCAATAATGCTGCCAATGCCAATGCCAATGCCAACGCCAATGCCAATGGCTGCAACAACAAACGGGATGAGGAGCTAGAGGCTCGGCATCATCAGGGCCAGCAAAGTAACAACGCCAATGCCAACAATGCAAATGCCAACAATGCAAATGCCAACGCATGCAACAATAAACGCGACGATCTTGAAGCCCGGCATCATCAGGGACAACAAGCCAACAACAACGCGAACAACAATGCCAACGCCAACAGCAATTCCAACGCCAATTCAAATGCGTGCAACAATAAGCGTGGCGAGCAGCTTGAGACTCGGCACCACCAGGGGAAGCAGGGCAGTAACGCCAATGCCAACAATGCTAATGCCAATGCCAATGCGAACGCCAACAACGCTGCCAACTGCAACTAAGTAAGAACAGTGGCATCAACGGAATCGAGTCTCTCAAGCTGGTCTTAAGACGAAACTTTAGGACGGGCGCTCCGATTAAGAATACAAAGACCTGGAGAGTTGCATATCAACACCGGTCTGCAGGATTTGAGAGCAGCACGTGTGGTATGATATAAATAGAGCACATACCAATCCGTCTACTTATTTAAAGTATTACTACAACTTCGAGTGTCTTAACTATGCGCGGCCTTTTTCGTGAATAAACACCCGTATAATTTCAACACCAGTGATACAGCAGTCACCCGACTCAATAGGAAATCCCCCCCAAAGGAATGGGGAGCTCTACGGACAAATTCAACAACAGCGGGTCCTGCTGCCATCTGCAAACGCGCCGAAATTAGGACTGTGTCCTCAATCAAGGGGTCTGCCGTTCCGTTTCCGTTAGAGCGGTGACATTTCTGGGTGTTTGAAACCATGGTCGTAGGGTGATTCATGATTGGAAAGACTACTAAAGTTGTGCTCAAACGAATCGCAAACTTGGGGAATGTGGGAGGGGTCCATTGTGAAGCACAGTTTGCGGAACGTTTCTGTCTTGGCGGTGTCAACGGTGCCGGCCCCAGTTGAGTAGCTCGAATGATAGCTTGGGGATATGCATACGTTGGTTTCGACACGCATTTGGAACTTGCCACCGTTTCGATTCAACAACGCCCATGGTGCTGAATGCAGTTGCGACAGGTAGTGTAGTGGATGTTGTGGAGGATATCGTGGATGAAGCATTTTCGGTCGTGGCGGTCGACTCGGTTGAGATAGTTGAAATAGTGGAGATGGTTGACTCGGTGGACTCGGTCGTGATGGTCGTCTCGAAAGTTCCCCATCCAGAAACGGAAGTAGTAGTCGAGTCGAGGGCTTCGGTTGAATCGGTCGTTACTGCCAAGGTGCTTAGGGACTCGGAGATGCTGGTTTCCGAGGTCATCAAGCTGGTAGCTATAGACAGGCCGGTTGAGTCAGAGCTCAGGTTGGGCTATTGAAATGGCCTTTCTTTATTTGCTTCTAATAGCACATCAATATTCTTCTGGAAGACAGCACTGGCGGGCGGCACTAGGCCAGGATAGAGGTTTCAGCCGTTAGTAAGCTGGCAGTTCTAATTAATTTTAGACTAACAGCGGGTATCTTAAGATGAGCGCCGCCACCATCTGCATGGCGCCTGCGCTACATGTATTGTGCAGCTCGTTTATCCTACCTACCCTAGATTAGATCTTGAAAGCTGTATTCATCACAGTTGGAGTTGCCTCTGCAATGATTGACGACGACATATGGAATCAAGCTTCAAATATTTGAGACAACTGGTTTTAAACTGTGCTAGCTGAATTACGGTCATCGTCTTTTAGCTGCATCAGCAACAGACCCTCTGACAGAAACACGCAAGAGAGTCGCAGCAAACCACGAGTCCTCGGTGCTCATCCCACAGGTAAATACGAAGGAAGGGATTCCAAGCCCTAATAAGAACTTGGGCATACATGCCATCGGCTTTTATCCCTCAACCCAAATATCGGTCGGTGAGCAACAAGTCAAAACAGGATCCACCATGCTGTGGAGTTATTTCGACCTGCTGACACTTTTTGATGGATTTCGACGTGTTCGCTAACTGAACAGGAGATGAAGAATCGGACCTTTGATAAGAACAAATGCGGTGGCTAGTTAACCATAACTGCCAGAATTAGCAGCCCGGCACCTGCGTCTTGGCCGATCGAGTTTCGGGCCACCCGGAGTCTGTCTGCGGTAGCAAATCGCGGACGTCCCTCAGACGGTCCGAATTTGCCCCAGCTTGCTCGACCCGGGCAACTGGGTTCAAAACACAGGCGATGCTACGTAGTAAATCAGGGGACCGAGCCGGGCGGCACGCGGAAGATTACGCGGGTCTTGGTGAGTTGCATCGACAGCCCCAGCCCCGGCTTTCACATGGGCCTATCCACCATGACCTGATGCCCTACGTGTCATCCCACGGGGCTCCAGGACCGGGGCCCGGCGGCTCGGCGTGCTCGGCAGTATTCCCAATGTTCGGTCAATGCGTGCTCCATCCTAATTCCCATCATCGGTTCTCCTGAATCACGAGTAGTTAAAAGTCATGGTTAACTTAGGCCTGTGCGCGGAAGCGGCTAAATGAGAAATAACCATTTAGCCTTTTCCCCTGTTGACCGCACTCCTGTTCCGTGAATTACCAACTCCGGTATTGTGGGACTTCTAGAACCGCGTTGTTCTAGGAACACGCAACGGAAGTCACCTGTGCTATACCGGTGAGTATGCATGAATGGGTCCCTTACGAGGCTGCGTAGTTTATCATAGTATTAAAAGAATTCCACCTGCTCCTCTATTCGACCAAGCCACTCATCTCAACATCGCTTCGATCAAAGTGATTAGCTCTCACGACTATGCTGGGGCAATAGTGCGTCTTCTCATCCGTCCTCAATTTCGCAGAAATGGTAGCTAACTATCACTCACTGCAGCTCTATCAGGATCAACGGCGCCGACTGTGGCGCCGAGGCGCTGCTGTTGGCCGTCATCACCTCAATTGGAGGTTTTCTGTTCGGCTATGACACTGGTCAGATTTCGGGAATGTTACTGTTCACCGATTTCATGGCCCGATTTGCCCAGGAACATGACGATGGTACTATCTACTGGAGGTCTATCATCAAGTCCCTCTTGGTCTCCCTCATGAGCCTTGGGTGCCTGGTTGGTGCACTGTCGTCTTCATAGTAGGCCCCCCCCCCCCTTCCCTTTCCGGGCATTGCACTTGGAGTCTAAGTGTGCCTAATACTTTGCAGTACATCGGATTGGTTTGGCCGTCGCAAGAGCATGACCGTTGCTGTTGTCGTCTTCGTCATTGGAAACATCATCCAAATCACAGCAATGGAGTCCTGGGTCCACATGACGATAGGCCGCATTATCGCTGGTCTCGGTGTTGGCAGCCTTTCCGTCGGCGTTGCTGTATTCCAAAGCGAAACAGCACCAAGGGAGATCAGGGGCGCAGTTGTTGCGTCCTATCAGTTCATGATCAGCCTGGGAATCCTCATTTCCAATATCGTCAACTACGGGGTCCGCGAGATCCAGGAAAAGGACGCCTCATGGCGTGTCGTGATCGGCCTGGAGATGGCCTTTTCCCTACCCCTTGGCCTCGGAATTCTCTTTGTCCCCGAGTCACCTCGATGGCTTGCTGCAAGGGATGACTGGGACGGCGCACGAATGTCCTTCGCTCGACTCCGTGGAAAGAAAAACGACCTGGACAATGTGATCCTGGAGGAAGACATGCAAGAAATGAAGGCCCTGATCGACGAGGAAAACAAAGCCGGCCAAGGCACCTGGTCTGAGTGCTTCGTCCCCAATAGCAACATCCCCAAGCTCGTCTACCGCACCCTCCTTGGCATGGCTGTGCAGTTCTTGCAGCAGTGGACCGGGGTCAACTATTTTTTCGTGCGAATCTCCATCTCCTCGTCTGTGTGTTTATCTTGACTGACGTTGTGGTGTTACTAGTACTATGGAGCGACCATCTTCCAGTCTGCAGGAATCGATGACCCTATCATGGTTCAGCTGATTTTGGGCGCGGTTAACGTGGGAATGACGATCCCCGGCATCTACATGACAGAGCGAGTGGGCCGCCGCTGGCCTCTCTTCCTTGGCGCCTTGTGGCAGACTGCCTGGCTTCTCGTCTTTGCTTCGGTGGGCACAGCTATTGATCCTTCGACCAGCCGAGCTGTCGGTGTCGTCATGATCGTTTCAGCCTGTCTGTTCATTGCGTCCTTCGCGATGAGTTGGGGACCCCTGGGATGGGTTGTCGTTGGAGAGCTTTTCCCTCTTCGTACGCGTGCCAAGCAGGCGTCGCTTGCAACTGCGAGCAACTGGCTTGGAAATTGTGAGTTGCTGACTTGGATGGTAACTAAAATTCCAATGCTAACACCTCTCTAGTCCTCATCAGCTTTCTCACCCCATTCGCTGACGAGGGCATCTCGTATTCCTTCGGTTATGTGTTTGCTGGCATGAACTTCATCGCGGCCCTCATCACTTGGTTCTTCCTTTACGAGACCCGTACGCTGAGTCTTGAAAACATTGACCAAATGTACAGCCACCCAGACTTGAAGGCATGGACCAGCGCAAAATGGACACCGCCAGGTTACATCACCCGCAAGGAGCGCGACGAAGCATATGTTCGTCACGTTGCCAACGATAGCAAGACTGAGAAGCTTGCTCAAAGCGATAGCTGTGCTGAATAGTCAAACAACCAGCACATATGTAAGATAGGATATCCTAGAGAAACTAGATTGTTTTCATTCGCTCGCCAACTTGATGCTGGCACTAACTTGCGTATTATTCATTAGCTAGAAATACTCACTTCGAAGCTTTAAGAAGGGTTAAGAAGCTTTGATTCGCTGTATCCCTGTCGCAACACACTTAGTCGCGTAGCCGTCTGGATAGTCCCGGCCGGGCAGATAAGACCCCCAGCTGCCAAGCGGGACGCCCGCCTCCAGCGCGTCATTATCGCGCGATGGCCAGCAGTCCGGGTTGCCCTGGACGCCTTGTGTGTTGAAGCTGTTGTCGCCGCAACTCTGTCCCTGCCAGGCTTCATTCCAGTTTGTACATTACTGGACAACGACGGCGCAGCTGTGGCTGGAGACGGTGTCAGATAAGCGCAGCCTACCCCAATAAACGAACAATAGAGCATGACTATTAACGCAAAATGGACAGACGGTGAATGGTCAAGCTTATCACTGGAAATAGTCTCGATCTCTGTACGTGTAGCAACCTTATCTTAATATCGTCTCTGCATCAAACTTGAAGTTAAGTAGACTAGACTAAATCCAATACCCCTTAGTCTACGCCAAGGCGAGTCGAACTAGCGTTAGAGTGGCTTAAGACCTGGCCGTCACCATGTTGTCATCCTCAGAACTAGCCCCTGTAGTATGGCCTTCGGTATGGCGAACCGACGGTTTCTCTTGAGGATAGTATCCATCGTTGGCTGCAAAGTCGTACAGCGGAGGGAACTGGTTGACGTCTCGACGCAACACGTACTTGTTGAGATACCACGGCAGTTTCTTGACGTAGTATCCCACATGCTCCCGGTTTGTCACTCCGAACACGTTGTCGAGCTCCTCCAACGTGAGGTTCTTAGTCTCCGGCAGCAGGAAGTAGCAGAAGACCCATCCGAAAAGGTTCCATGCTGCGTACCAACAGAAGGCTCCAGTGTCACCAAATGCGGTTCTCAGAGGAGGCCAGGTGAGACTAATGATAAAGTTGAAGCCCCAGGTAATAGCTGTGCTCGAAGCCATGCCGATATCTCGAACATGGAGAGGAAATGCCTCCGCGCTGTAGGTGAAGGGCACGGGGCCGAGACCAGGGGAATACACAGCCATGAACAGGTATAGACCGGTAGTGATGCAGCCAATACTAGCTTGGTTGTCGGTGATGAGAAATGTGAAAGCCGTGAAGAAGAGACAAGCTGCCATCAACGGAAAGGTAACAAGGAGCAGATTACGTCGGCCGAACGTGTCGATTGTGTATATCGCAGGAATAGCGAAGAGGAAATTTATAATGCCTCCTCCCATCGAAACGAGGAGAGCCTCCGGGCGGCTATAACCCCCCTGTACAAAGATCGACGTTGAATAATAAGCGATGACATTGACGCCGCAAAATTGTTGCATGAACTGTTGGCAACCCAATTTGTTAGTATGGTAATCAACAGTGGCATGAGAAGTATAACTTACCATGCAGAACCAGGCACTCTGGGCTGCGCGTCGATTGCGGCGGACGGTGAAAAACTCTTTGAACAGATTCCGACCCTCTCTCTCTCCTCGCTCAATCTGTAGCAGCTTGTGGGCGTAGTACATGTCGCGAGTTGCTTGGACAGGAGAATGGCGCAGGCGTCTTACCGACCTGTACGCCTTGTCGTAGCGGCCCTTCTCCATATACCATCGAGGGCTTTCGGGGCAGAAGTACACTTGAAGCATAACGATCAAGGGAGGAACAGAGGTCGAGGCCAGCATCCACCGCCATGGAGAGGTCTCGCCCAAGAACGTGACGTTCTGGAAGGCAACAGAGACGATAAACCCAAGGGCAATTCCAAAGGCCGTCCACATCTAGAAGCTGCGAGTTAGCTAGCTGAGGCAAACGCTAATCCGAAGGGAGACTTGCCTGCCACATCATCGTGAGAGCTCCACGGATGTTCTTGGGTGTGGACTCTGCCGAGTAGACAGGAGTAGTACTAGACTTGGCGCCGACGGCAAAGCCAAGCATAAACCGGGCAGCAAGGAGGTTTCCCACCCTAGGGAATCATGATGTCAACAAACCTTTCTTAGACGGGGCAAAGTAGAAACTTACGAGTCAGCAACGGCCATCCAGAAGCCCGTGACAACCGAGATGAAGCATGAGATGAAGATGGTTCCTCGTCGTCCAGTCCACTTGTTGAGGACGGGGCTGGTCCAACATCCAACAAGGGCAGAGCAAAGATACGGTGCGCCGTTGAGAAGACCGCGCATCCATTCGTTGGTGATGTTAAACTCCTCGTAGTAGAATTCCTAATCTCTCGTGAGCCTTGTTGTACGAGTCGATGCTTGCTGGGGTACTGTACCTGTGCGCCGTTCACGGCGGTTTGATCCATACCCTGAACAACAGCTGAGCCAGCACAGAGCGTGCAAAGGAAGTACAACGCGAACGGTTGGTGCCAACGGTGGCTCTCTTCCCGCCGAAGAATGCTCTTGTCGTCTTCGTCGAGCAAGTCAATTCGTTCGAAAGCACCGGCCTGGTTGTTGACCTGGGCGACGAGAGCCCCCTTGTGGAAGTCCTCGCGGTGTTCTCCAAGGCCTTTTTCATCGACAAAAGCATTAACGTCAGCGATGAGCTCCTCTCTAGTCATTCCGACTAGGGGGTTTCGCAGAAGAGCCGCTGTAGATGCCCTGCGCCCGCTGCCGGCAGCCTTTTCATCGTGAGTACCAATGCTTGTGGAGTTTTGGTGGCTGTGAGTGATGTCATCCCTGTAGGGAGCCTCGTCGTCTGCTTTTGGGAGTGGCATGGTGCCAGTTGCGTCAAGTTTGGGACCAGGAGATATGTGACCACTTAGGAGAGAAAAGTCCCAGCAGGTCAAGTTTGTAGTTGGGAAGATTAAAACTGGGTCTGAGAAAACAAAGTCGAAGCCCCGGATTTGAAAGTGTCGATCTGAAGCTGATGCCCTGGAGTCTCCAAGTCAGTCTCCGCTGTTAGAAGGGCACGGCCACTTATTATAGCTAGTGGAGGACACAGCGTAGATATACGTACTCAACATGATGAAAATCACAGCACCTTCTTCTGCACATTAAAGTGCCTACCTGTTGGGTGAGGGATTGTGGAGAAGTGGAGTGCGCCACGGATGCTGCCAAGAAGATCGCTGGGAATGAGGAGCTTTCTTTGGTTGTTCGCGGCTTAAACTCGGTCAATCCCAGTCTCGGCAGTGTGAGTTATGACGTTGGTCGAGCGGCGAAGAGCTGCAGAAGTGTTTGATGTTGCGCTGCCATGGCATTAATGGATCCATCCAGCGACATGAAGTGTGAGACGGAGACGGTGACGGTGACGCGTCAGCCGAAGAGGGACGGTTGTACAGCCATCTTAATGGCTGGCTTACAGTAATTACCAAGTTCGGATGATTGACAGCACAACATGGACGAGTTGAGGTTGAACAATCCCTTAGTTTTCCCCTTTTTCATCACCCGACCTCAATTCTGAAGAACGAAGTCCATCAAGCTTTCGATCCAATTCGCTTCTTCGTGGCTTTTAGTTTCGTGACGCCGGAGCCGCATCGAAACCTGTTTTGATCGTCGTGCCAAGCGCCGGATGCGACCCAGCATCAGCGATCGACAGCTCGACAACCCCTATCACCAAGCCGGGAGTGGAGCGACAAGTCCATGGCCCTCCTAGCTTTAGTATTGCCAGATAAGCTTAAAAGGTTAATCTCACGAGAGACCGAGTGGGTTGCCAATGTTGCCCAGCCCAGCCCCCCCTCTCAGCCTCCCTTGGCGTCTTGTCCCGCAGGCTGGGCTTGCGTCACCGTCTCACGACTGCCGCGACCACAAGGCGCGCTTGACGTCAAGGACTCTTCCGCGTGGACTGTTGATCGCGCTTGGCTCGGAGATACCGATGAGTTTAGAAGGTGGCGGTCCAATTTTCCCCACAACCCCGACTTCTGCCCTCTAGACAGGACCCTCTATTTTATTCTGTTGCCTGCTTGGCTTGCCCAGCTTGCCAAGAGGTGTGATTCTGAAAAGCATCTACTAAAATCCGGCAGAGTCCTTTACCTGTGAGTTCTAAGCTCGCATAAGTCTAAAAAGTCCGCTATATAGCGTAAAAAGGGGGCAGTATTAGCAGGTAGTTTACAGCTATAATGTCTATTAGAGATGACACTTCTCGCATCGTTGTGAATGGACACAGCTTCCCCTTCGTAGTTCTCCTCTTCTCCCTGCTCTTCACGTCCTCTCGTTCTGTCCACATCCCCATGCTCCCCACTAATCTGGTAAACCCGTAGAGCAGATGGGTCTCGCGTCCGGAAGCAGCCTCCTTCGCCTGAAGTGGAGGCCGTGGCTGCTATTGTGCAGATAGCACCCGCATACACGTCGGCCATCTTTCTTGACTCCCGTGCCCAGTCGGCCGGGTCGTTTTGAATGATGCACAAACTGTCGATCCACAAGTAGGCATAGCCCAGACCAAGCACCACGCGTAAGGCATCTTGCATGCTCTGGCTAATGCGCTCAACAGGGATACCTGTATTGCTATAGAACCCCCTTAGGTTGTCTTTCTCAAGCATGAATGGCACTTGGGTTCCCCAACAGTGACTTAGGGCGATGTAGGGAGGGGGGGTTCCACTAGCAGCCATCTCCTCCGCAGTTAGCACCAGCCGCAGCCGTGGTGCGCGCGTTGGGTCGGTGGGCTTCTCCACATACAGCATCCGCGTTGGCAAGGACAACTGTGTGCCCAAAGGCGTTCCACATAACGAATGGTGTTCTTGACATTGGCTTATCCAACGGTTTGCCTGCTCCCAATGGGCAACCGAGTTGGTCGTCAGCTCCGAGGCCACTAGGCTCGCTGAAAGAAGTATTATTATCTGGCAAAACGTGGTGTGTTCTAGTCGTGTTCTGGTTCCAGACGGGACATACCTGTTTGAAAACTAGCTCCTCTCTCTACAAGGAGACGGGCTCCGACGGCCTTTTTGCTGACTGGCGGCTATGGTCCCGAACAGAAGGAAGAAGACCCAGCCGCGCGGTGGCCAAAGGAGAAGCCAGAGGCTGGTGAGCAGGGTTAGCCAGGTAGTGTTCAGGATGAAGCGCATGCCGGGCACCAGCACGAATCAGCGACAGCTCAGCTTAGAGCAGCAAGAGCTTAACTCTGGAAACGGAAATAGCATTTAGTATGCTTAAGTTTCGTCTCCGAGTATAGTGGCATCGACAGTATCCATGCTGATTTCGAAAGGAACCTCGGTGTTCTGGTTCGCAGCCAGGACGTCGGCCACGGTGGATTTTATGAGTTGGGATAGCGAAAGAGACGAATCTATGTGGAACCTCAGAGGCAGGAGGTTCAGTAGGAAGCCGATAGTGTTGGTAAACATTTGGTGGCCTCTGTTGCCGTCGGTTGTGCCTATGTAAACGTCATCGACCCCGAGTAGCTTACATACCGGCATGCAGCCTTGATCTTGCTTGTAGTCTCACTGCAGAGCGTGCGGCTAGCCGTATTGCGCAAGGCAATAATTTGAGTCAGATCCCACTGGTGGGCTCGATAGTTGGAAATAACATTGGCAATGA
The DNA here is from genome assembly GCA_003385265.1 of Neonectria hederae. Taxonomy (NCBI): domain Eukaryota; kingdom Fungi; phylum Ascomycota; class Sordariomycetes; order Hypocreales; family Nectriaceae; genus Neonectria; species Neonectria hederae. The sequence goes on from QGQB01000013.1 coordinate 252,520, forward strand.
CTGCATCATCATCTTCACCGGCTTGCATCGTCTTGAGAATCTCCGGAACCTGCTTCTGAACGCCTTGCTGTGGCTCTCGCCCAGAACCGTGTTCGAAGTGACTCGTACTTGGCCGCCACCTTGTTCAAAGCCACCCTCAACCCCGTCTGGCTGAGCTGACCTCTGCACTTGTAAGAGGTTACAATGTTGAAAGCCGTTCAGTGTCTCGAATAATTGTTTGAGAACCAGGGCCTCGGAGTGTAAGAGAGCTGTCCGCGTACTCGTGATAGCTGAACTCGTCAGGTGAATATGCAGGCAATAGAGATGGAGTAATTGCGACAGGCCTCGGATCTCAACTTTTTACTTTTCCCAAGACCTTTAATCTGGCCTCGTTTAATTGACAGCCACTTTAATGCTCTTTTGAAGCAGAGAAACTTGACGGTGATAGCAACCCTCACTTACTATGCTATAACTCTGGACCACTATAGGGCACTTTGGTGGTGCAGGGATCTGGGGCGTAGGCTTGTACAGGTGATCAAGGTTGTATTACAACGATACGCTGGGGGTAATTACGTATCTAGTAGAGAAGATGAACGCCCTGTGAAGTAACTTACGGCCGTTAACAGCAAATTGAGTCAAAAGCCACCAGTTACAATTCAAGGCTCCACCGATATCTAGTCTCCCATTTCATGCCACATGTTCGTATGCGATAATTAGGCCGAACCAACGCCGTCATCCAGGCGCGCAAGTCGAGCTCACATGTTGTCACGCAAGTCTAACCCTTAAAATCGCAATTTTGTGCGAGAAAAAGAGCTGCTGGAGTCTAGATTCATGGCTTATGTGAGCTGTTAGCAGTAGTGGCTGGTCAAACTCGAATGCAATGAGCTGATGTCTCAGTTCAGGCAGCCAGAGAATCACTAATTGTCTCGTTTTGGGAAATGCTGCATATACGAATTCGATAGTCTCATCGGTGTGGCGTTTTTTAGCCAACGAAATACAGCAATTTGGCCCCTACGTCCGATTCGAGTTCGCCAGTAAAGTGGCAAAGGAGAGCTGAAAACCCGCCACATCTCTATCACATTCCTCACTGAATTGTATTGACGGAGCCCGACCAAGACACTACCAGCTGAAGTCACTAAACTTCTATAAAGACTGAGGTGAAAAACAAAGTTGGGCATGCTAGCTGTTCACATAAACTTCATTTTTACTCAGAATCTTTTTCAGTTCTCTTACCATGGATTACCTTGATTTGTCTGCAGCCGATCTGGTTCGGAAGTTTGACAATGATCCGAACGACGACGCTTTGATCCAGGCGATGCAGCGTCGTATCATGGACCCGGGCCAAAACAAAGAGTTGTTTGAAGAGATCAAGGCACTAAAGGACGAGCACGACGAAGAAGCTCCGACGCCCCTTCAAAGCACTGAAGAATCTTCTGTTCCCAAGTGGCAAAACTGCATTGGTTGGCAGAAGTGCTTTCCCAAAGAAAAACGCTATCCTCGGGGGATTTCCGACTTATCGGACGCTGTTCGAGACGGAAAAGCCCGGAATATTCAAGTCAGGGCAGTAGGTTCAGGACATTCGTTCTCGGACGTATGTCCAACCAGTGGAATCCTACTCGACCCTCACGGAATGAACAAGTTTTTGAAGATTGACCCCGCAACTCTCAAAAATCCTTCGGACGCTGAGAGCCATGTCTTTGTTGAGAGTGGAATCACCATCAAGTCTCTTAACAGTCAGCTTGACAAGATGGGTAAAGCTCTTGCAACCATGGGTGCATACGATGGGCAGACACTTGCTGGCGCTATCTCGACTGGCACGCATGGTAGCGGCATCGCTTTTGGCAATCTTGCAAGTCTGGTTCGAGGAATTATCCTGGTCTCGGAGTCAGGAATAATCTATCACATTGAGCCAGAAGACGGAATCACGGATCCTACCAAGTTCAGTTCAGGCGTCGCACAGGTGTTGAAGCAAGACGATGACTGGTTCCGTGCTGCGCTTGTTGCAATGGGTAGTCTAGGACTGATTCATTCGTATATTCTCGAAGTAGTGCCTTCATTTCTCCTTGATGAGACACGCACCCTCACGACTTGGCAAGACTACAAATCCGAGCTTGCCAATGGAATCTCTTCTCCGCCTCTAAGCAACCACTACTTCGAAATCGATCTCAACCCGTATCCTACCTTGGGCAAAAACTTTGCCGTGACGACTGTGCGAAATGTTCCTCCCACGGGAACACAAGCCAGTGGGGGTCGTGGGTTTGCAAACTGGCTTGCGGGTCTTGTCGCCGAGATACCTTACGCCGAGGAAGTGCTCGTGTGGTATCTCAACCGCTGGCCCACGTTAAGCCCTGGTACTATCTCAAGAGCATTGCGGACCTTGGAGGATGACAATTACGTTGACAAGAGCTTCAAAGTGCTCGACATCGGCGCGGTTGATGAAGTGAAGGCTTACGCCATGGAGCTGTCTTTTGACGCTACTCAAGATATCGTTGCCATTGTTGATCGCATTCTGGCGTTGTTCCAACAAGCGGCCGAGAACCAGCATTGGTATCTCGCCGGCCCGTTTGCGCTCCGGTTCGTCAAAGCTTCCGATGCTTTCCTGGCTCCACAAGAAGGCCGGACAACTATGATGGTTGAGATGGACATGCTCTACGGCATCAAGACAGGCCAAAAACTGCTCACGTTTATGACGCAGCAGCTCTGCTCGGGGCCAGACGGCAAAGGCGTCAGAGTGCACTGGGGTCTGGACTTGGATACGGTGCAAAAGGGTGATCTCGCTCTCAGGTATCCACAATCGGAGAAGTGGTTGGCGGTGTACAAGCAACTGAACTCTACTGGCATCTGGAACAGCCCTTTCACAGACCGGTTGGGAATTACTATTCCAATGTGAACAATAGCGGTTCGATACTATTATCATACACATGGCGGCTTAGATCATCTTCACTTGTCTAGTTTGCCAAGAAGAACCACATTCTCGTTATCTATGGCTTGGACTCGCGGTATATATATGGGATCCGCCTTTGTAACCCCAGACATCTTTTACCTATTGGACCTTCCCCCTTGTATCGACCGGCCAGATTTCCTCAATAATGCCCCTGCGATGCGCGTAGTAGACATCATGCAGGTTGATGGTGGGATCAATATGGCTAGGGATCATTTGGACGCGATCCCCAATCTTCAATTCCGGGGTTCCCTCCTCCCAGCTCAACGAGCCATGTTCGTCTCCTAGACACCCATACTCATACCTGGAATCCTGGCATTCCGCTAGTCCGCTGTCCGTCGTCAAAGACTTGAGCCCGCTGTCGATTGTTACTTGTCGCTCTCCCTGCTTGCTGATCACGGTCGACAGTATTGTCAGACTGTTCGAGTAGAGCGTGCCTATCGCATTCCTGTAATCCGTATCCATAAAGATGAATGATCCGGGCTGCAGCTCCGTCACGCCTGGTACCGTCGCGCAGAACTCGGCCGTCCCCGTGCCTCCAGTTGTGACAACGTCGATGTTGAAGCCCTCCTTTCGCAGCGCGTCTGCCGTCTCCGTCAAAGTCTTCATTGACTCCAAGCACTGTTTTTTGCGGTCTTCCCGGTCGTGCACGTGCTGTAGATGTCCCTCATACCCCTGGATGCCAATCAATCGCAGGTTCTTGAGCGTGCTAACCTGTCGAGCGAGCGCCAGCACCGGCTCTCCTGGCTCGGCCCCTGTTCGGTGTAGCCCAACGTCTAGGTCTAGTAACACATGGATAGGATCGTCTGCAATTTCAGACGCCTGCTCTAATGCACTGTTGATGGCCGAAGCGCCAGCCTCGCTGTCCACCACAATCCGAATGTTTCTATGCTTTTTGTATAGCTCAACCAGCCGATTTACCTTTGGTGCGCCGATGATCTCGCAGGTAATGAGCAGATCGTCAAAGCCGGCACTCGTCATAGCTTCTGCCTCGCTCAGCTTGGCCACGCAACCGCCCTTTGCGCCTGCGGCATTAAGTTTGCGAGCCAAAATGGCGCTTTTTGTTGTCTTGAGGTGGGGGCGAACATTGAGGCCGGTTGGGAGAAGAGAGTCCATGAGCTTTTTAATGTTGGATTCCATGAGGTCAAGGTCGACGATCATTGACGGCGTGTCTAGGCTTTCAAGCCGGTCACCAACGCTCGGGGAATAGGATGAAGCCATGTCTGATCGGAGAGGTTGAACCTGCTGGAAAAAAGAAAAATTGAAAAAAGAAAGAAAAAACTGGCACAAGCCAAAGAAACGGGCTTAATCTTGAGAGAGAGAAGTACGCTGATCTCGAAATTGTTGATGTTCGGAGACCGAGTGGCGCATCAAGTTCATTTCGACCCTCCTCCTCGTCTTATCCGTACGACGTTACATAATGGATAGATGATCCTCCCACACCACAGCTTATCAGTATTTCCCCCTCCCGGCTCCCGACTCGTGGCCCGCTATAACTCGCCTTTCGAGGGAGTTGCGCCGATATACGGCCGCCATAATGACACGGTCTAGGCAGAATCAGGGAAGGGCCAGGTTTGTGTTTGCGGGGAGGCACCGGCAGATGGCACAAGGTGGTTTCCCCCTTGCACATTCCCCGCCCAGAACCCTACACGAAATTCTCCAAGCCCATTGACACCATGCTGGTTGACCCGTTTCGGTGGTTTACAAGAACCAACGGAACTCGGGAACATCAGGCCCTTCACGGAGCTTCTGAGTCGGAACATCTGCAGCCGTCGTCTTCACTCCATCCCTGCGGTTTCTTCGATGATTGTCAAAAATCATGAAGGTGCCCAAGCATCCGGCAATGAGACACCCGCACGCTCCAAAAACCGCCGTGGTAATTAATGCCGTCTCGTACTTTGGCTTCTCCTTCTCCCGGAAAATGTTACTGGAGACGAGGCCCATCACGTTAGCCAGCGGGACACCCACCGATGTGAGAACTACACGACGACCCTCGTGGGCAATGTTATTGTTGTACCAGGTCGAGAGAATGACGGATGGGGCAGATGTGCCCCAGACCATCATGAAGCAGGCGTAGTAAGCAAGCTGGATCTGAGCTTGAACGTCTTCGATGGCGACGTAGATGATGAAGCCGATGAAAGTAAGAGCGAATCCAAGCATGATGAAGGGGAATCGTAGACGGAGGAAATCAGAGCTAAAAGCCAAAATCAACAGCATGACAGCGCCGCCGATGTTGGGAGCCACTGTGTATAGGTTCGTCTTGACCACGTCGTACCCGAGACGACTGATGATCTGAGGCATGAAGAGCGCAACAGATTGGATCGGCACGCCGAGGCAGATTTCAATCAGGAGAAAGCCGTAAGTCGAGGGGTATGTGAAAATCCGCAGCGAGTCCCTAAGATTGAACTTCTCGGACACAATAGACGATGAATCGACCTGAATACGGTGAAAGGCAAGCGCCTTGTCCTCCTCGGAGAGGAATTTGGCCGAGGAAGCGCTGCGAGGAAGATACCAGAAGGCAAAGATTGAGAAGAGAACTGATGCAGCACCTTCGATGAGGAAGAGGTATCGCCATGCAAAAAGGTTCGAGCGAATTCGGAAAACGCCATAGGACAACAAGCCGCTCTGTCACTTAAATATCAGTGGAACTGTTTCGTCATAAATATGGGAATTGGCACTTACAAAGGCATTAGCAATGTTGGATGCGGCGTAAAATAGGGCCAGTCGACGAGCCAATTCTCCTCTGCGGTAGAAAGTTGTCAAGTAGTAGATAACCAATGGGAAAAATCCAGACTCGGCCATGCCCAGGATAAATCGCAATGCAAATAGACCCCCAAAATTGGTGGCTGCCACAGAGAGGATAGTAGCAGACCCAAAAATAAACATGAGGATGGGCAGAAAGCGAGCTGGGCCAAAGCTCTTGCCAAGAATAGCGACAGGCGGAGCAAAGATGACATAGGGAACGAAGAAGATGGAGACGAGGAGGTTGTACTGATTCGGCTTGAAGTGGAGGTCTGGATGTTGTCAATCGCGGAAGTCGGGTATGTTGACAGGGAACTAATACCTTCGCTCAGCCCTGCAGATTCTGCATTGCCTATATTTCCTTTGTCCAGAGCATTGAAGAGGTCTAAAGATGGCCATCAGCGTCGTAAACCAGTCAATATTCCACCCAAGTTGTGTCAATGCTTACACATGACAGACAGCACGGGTAGGATTCGTATGTCGAACTTGCGACAAAGTTGCCTCTCCGCTTGGTGGTCAATCACCCTTGCTGTTTCCTCGCCATCGCCGAATTCAACGTCATCAATAGCTCCAGTTCCGCCCTGTTCTTTTTCTGAATCCATCTTGTTGAACTTAGGTAGAGTGCGAAATGGAACAACAACCGCGGGAAGCCGGTTTGGTACTAGCCAACGGATAGGTGGCGGTTCAACTATGCCCTCTTACCTCTCCTTGAGGATGTAAGGATGGAAACGTAGAATGAATCAAGTCGGGGGTTGGGAAATGCTATGTAGCACTTAATCAGGGGCTGGCGGTGTCGATAACGATTGCTGGCCGATGCTTATCTCCTTGCCTCGGTGCCTACAGGGTTCTCTGAGGTGGTGGGCTTGAGCACGCCGAGCTTCGAGAGTTGTAAGACATATCTTTGCCGACTACATGACGAGTAGTGATTGTCCCTTGTTGGTTCGTTGGTAGCACGGTTGATCACCCTCAATCGTCTAGCATCTAGAGGCTGTCCCAGTTTTGTGCCATCGAAGTCTCCACACTGTGTATCCAACCTCTTGGCCGCACCAAGTAATTGATTGACATGGATACAACCTTCCTTTTAAGATCAAGTGCCGCGGTGTAGGATTTGATGCTGACTCCGTGCGGGTCTTATCGCTCCGATAATTCCCAGCGTTACGTTACATGCCCTGTCTGATTTAACCCTACAGTTGCTTGCTCTGTAGATGGCAAGCCCGCCTGCTTACCTACCACATCCATCATGAGTACCCGGCCACCTTATCCCCTCCATGAATCGGTCGTCGAGCGCATCGACGCCGAATATGCTGCTTTCTACAATAAGCACATCTTCGACAAGCAGCAGGTACACTTGCAACCCATAGAGGCGTCGAGAACAAGCGGCACGCTTATCCCGGGCAGTGGTTCCTTGCAGCCCGTAGCCAGCACAGTCGACTATTCCATTCCTCGGGCCGAGAGCCAAGGGCCGAACGTCAAAGTGCGATGTTTCACGCCCTTGGGGAGGAAGCCCGCGGCTGGATGGCCGGTGTGTGTCTATTTCCACGGCGGAGGCTGGGTACTTGGGACTATTGACACCGAGAATGTAATTGCCTCGCATCTTTGCGCGCGAGGGGAGTGCGTGGTTGTCGCCGTTGACTACAGGTAAGCGGTGACATTATTTCTCCTTCTCGGTGCACACAACGAGGTCTTGACTGTTGCAAAAAAGACTAGCTCCAGAGAACCCTTTCCCTGCGGCCGTTCACGATTCGTGGGAGGCTGTTCTTTGGGTGATGGGAGATGGTGTGGAAAAGCTGAACCTGGACACCACCAAGATGGCTACGGGTACGTATTGCCCTAGATCCGTGCACGAACTCCCTGTGTCGTGTAAGAGATATCTCCTTTGTATTAACTCTACATTAAATAGGTGGCTCATCAGCGGGCGCAAACTTGGCTGCTATCATGTGCCAGAGGGCGGCCGATCGAGGACATCAGAAATTCTCGCTCCAGCTTCTCTCAGTTCCCGTTATGGACAACACTGCCAACACCACCAACAACGTCTCTTGGAAGGAGAATCAAATGTCCCCTGCTCTTCCCGCGGTAAAGATGCTTTGGTATCGAAACCATTACCTGCCCAAGGAAGATGACTGGTCGCACCCCGAGGCGAGTCCTCTCTTCTGGAAGGGTGACTGGTCCAAGTTACCACCGGCGTGCTTTGTGCTTGGCGAATTGGATGTTCTCCGGAGTGAAGGGGAGCAATTTTCCTTGAAGCTTGAGGAAAACGGCGTTGCAACAGAAGTCAATATCATGAAGGGTCAGCCACATCCTTTCATTGCTATGGATGCTGTTCTGGAAGCCGGCTCTCGTGCCATCACGTTGTTCTGCAATGCACTATACAGAGCCATGTATGGCTAGATTGTGTGAATAGCGGTGATGAGGTAAATATATCTTTTTTATATTACCAGCTGAGGGAAAGGGGGATATCAATCTTATTCTTGAATGGCTTTTCACGAATCAAATTTGCGTTCAATACGGCCAGCATCAAAAGCAAGCATCCCACTAGGTTTGAGCAAGGCATTACACCGGATGAGTTGATTGGCTTCAGGATCAAGAACGTAAATAGTGACGTCTTTCCCGGTTTCCCTGGCATACCCCTAGACCCCGTTAAGTCGCGTAGCTTTGCTGCCTGTGCCTACGAGATCGTCTTTAACGCGTCCGTAGTGCCAGTTTGTATTTAGACATTTTTCGGTTTACAAGCAATCAACCTGGACGAGTTCGAATTGTCTCTGGCTTGCACTGGTTTGGCGGTTGGCATTTCCAAGATTACATCTTCTTCAGTGACTCGAAACATCTACGTACTCTCAGTAGTGAGCATGTGGGCAAGTAGAATCAACTATGCACGTCCATAGCGGTTTCTGATACCATACCGATATGCTGAATTAGCGTTGGGAACAAGACAGCATTGCTTAATCTGGCAATGGCTTCCGGGGCCGAGTTTGGCGGCTGCTGCCTTCCTTCAAGAATCAGGTCTTCATCATGCAACCTGTTTTAGCGTTTCGTGATGTGAGAAGGCAAGGGCTTTGGGGTTAAGAAGCACGTCCAGCCACGGATAGTTGGTATAGGTGTTCATTGTAACATCTCTGTTTAGGGAGTGGTTGACAGTTACACATTTTGAATTGCCCTATGAAATAGATGCGCTGGATCATTAGATGTAGGATTGTAGAAGGCTAAACCGGAACGATAATAAGAAAAAGGAGCGGCGATGGAAGCAGCAGCAGAAAGGGAACACGCAATCATGTCCCCTACTAGCGAAACCAGAGCCACAGCGCCGGACAACCTGCTGGATAGCACACCCGGCCGGGAGGCAGGTATTGCCTATGCGGTGCCCAACGATATCGGGCCATGGCCAATGGAACAGTGTTCCAGCGCACTCGACGAGACGGACGCCAATGGCGCCGAGTAGTAGATTCAGTAGTCAAAATGCTATAATTTAGTTTAAGACAGTATAACAATCCTTAACTAGTATAGTTAGAAGATAGTCCTTAGAGTCTTACTCTTTAAATAGAAATATGTAATTAATCTCAAGGTTTACTACAAAATCGTGTTACCCCGCTATGCAAGGGGTTCCTTTTAGCTTAACATGCATTGGCGTCGTGTTCATCACCCCTGTCCATAGCATTATTCCGAGTGCTAGCCTTCCCAGATCCAGTAAAGCCGCCGCAATTAGGCAAATGGGGATTGGAGCCGTCGTCCGCGACCCGAAGTTCTAAAGTTCTTTTAAACGTTAGCCCTCGCTATGAGCCTGTTGTTACAACACTATGTCGACCTCCGAGTCGGGCAATTGCACATGGCACAGTGTTTGATTTAGAATATGGTGGTGTTCACAGATAATTAGGGAGGCCGGAGTGGCGTGTGGCGCATCTCGTATTTTCTGCGCCCAGGTTGCATAGCATTTCAGCTGAGGGATTTTGGACCGAACCACGGGACTTGGGCCTTTGTTGCCAAGAGCTTGGCGTAATATATTGGATATGTCTGTCGTATTCTTACTCATATATAGGCTGGAGGTGTTCCGCCGATCGTCCCATCTGTTGGGCAAGGCTTTGCCCAGGACGCCCATTCCTCCGTATCAAGCTCGTCAAGTCGAACGTTGAGAGCAGAGCCTTGGCAAAAATGGTTCGCGTCAAGTTTCAGTGCCTATTGACGGCGGCCTACAGCGCAGTGGCTGTCGCTGCTGCGTGCACTTCCGACCTCCTGGTGGATGACTTGTCCAACTCGTTCTCAACAAACCGAAACAACCTCGGTTCGTGGACGTCAGGTAAGAACCCCCAATATACCGTTTCCGGGATATTCTTTGAGCACTTCAGTTGATCAGCTTCAATAGACGATGGCAGCATGGCTAGCATCTCGGCGTCCGGCGGCATCCTCAGCTTCACCCCCAAGAGCGGAGCGTACTACTACGAGACGTTCCCATGCCAGGCGCTGCAGACCGACTCGTACACGCACGTACAGCTTGAAATCAAGGCACCCGTGGCGGGCGCGGCCTTTACAGCCCAGCTCACGTCGGCCTCGAGCTGTTCTGCAACGACCAATACGAAAACGTCTTTCCGCGTCACCAGCCTTACGGGCGGTTGGCAGACACTCCGCATCCCACTGAGTAGCTTTTCTGGGGCGAACCTCAACGCCGCCGTCTCCCTTGTCATCGAGTCCTTTTCGTCAACCCAGCAATGGCAATTGGACAAGGTCCTGTTTGTCTGCGCCCAGAGGCCAACTACAATATCAACGACCACAGCCACCTCCAAGTCGTCCACCACGACTCTGTCCACCTCGCCGTCGTGCTCGCCACTCCTGGTGGATGACTGGGCGTCGCAGTCGCGCCTCAGTTTCCTACAATACAACGCACTCCTACTGCCGACTGGCGATGACGGGACGATGCAATCCATGGTCGTGAACAACCACCATGTGACATTGACGCCAACATCCGCTTCGTCGTACTTCTTCACCCAGGTCGGATGTGTAGATGCCACAAAGTACGGTGGTATATCACTCCGGATCAAGGCTCCGGCCGGGACTACGTTCAAAATCGAGCTGTCTTCCAAGACGACGTGCGACGGCGCGACGACGGGGTCGTCGTCCCAGACGACGACCCAACTGGGCTGGACATTCGACGGAACCGAGAAACTCTACAGCTTCCCCTGGTCAAAGTTCAGTGGGCTCAACCTGGCCAAGCTGAGATCGATCGTGCTCTCGGCGCCCAACAACCCGGTCACCTTGGGCCCGCTGGCACTCTATTGCGGGAGTACCCCGAGCGGCTGGGTAGTGCCCACGCCTACCAGCCCAGCAGGACCAACAGAAACCGTCGAGGCACCATCCGCTACCGTCTCGGGGATTGTCATCGATACCTTTAGCAACCAAAACACGAACTCGCTTGGTTTCTGGCATGGCGGCGATGAGATGAGCCTTACCTGGGGCTCCAACCGCGTCTCCGTCGTTGCCCCTGGTCCCGACTACGCCTTCACCACGCTACTCAGCGGCGGCTGTCGAGACTTGCGAAGCTACCGCGGCTCGTATTTGCACATCGCCTACTCGGGCCACACAAAATTCTCCGTCGCGTTGCAGCAGCACAATTCGCAGTGCAGCGACGGAGTGGCACCATACCCCGAGACAAGGGACAGCCTCGAGGCCGGCCGGTACGCGACGGGTAACAACATCTACATACCCATTTCGCACTTCAACATCAACCTCCAGCGTGTCAGTAGCGTCGCCATCAGGGGCGTATACAGCACTGAAGCCGTGGTCCTGACCAAGGTTGAGATCGTCCCCTCCATCCCCTCGGGCGTGAGAATCCCCCAAAAGTTGCCCTCGGGCACCCTCGTCTTTGCCTGCACGCGGCCCAACTCGTTTGCATTCGGCATCGACGACGGCAACCCAAGATACGCCGCCAGGCTGGCGGAGATCATCCGCGACGCAGGCATCAAGGTGACCTTTTTCGCCGTCGGCGCAGTGCTCGAAAACAACTCCACGGGCATGGCCAGCCTCTACCGGCAGTTGAAGAGCGAGGGCCACCAGATTGCGCTACATTCCTACACGCACCCAAGGATGGAGGGGCTCCCAACCACCGACAGCATCGACTGGGAGTACAACGAGGACTACAGGGTCATGACCGACATCTTTGGCGAGAGATCAAACTATTTCCGCCCACCGTACGGGGTCGAAGGCGCGCGTATGCGTCAGCGCTGGGCCGCTGCCTCGGGGTCGGAGAAGGCGTATCTCATCAACTGGAGTGTCGATGTCCAGGATTGGCTGTGGGCCGAGACGAGCACACCGGAGAAACAAGTCGACGCCTTCAAGTCCGATGTTGCAAAGGGAGGCAACCTGGTCGTCATGCACTTTTCATACAACTCGACTGTCAACTACTTCCCCGAGTTTATCAAGCAGGCCAAGGCTACTGGTAAGCAGATCATGCGAATTGATCAGTGCATGGAGGATCCGAATGCACCGCCGCTGTGAGTGCGGAAGCGGCCTTCTGGGTTTGGGGAGCAGGGGAATTAGAGACTGCTGTGAAAGCCATCTTTCCACCGTGGCAGATGTTCTAGCTAAGGCAAGGATATTAAGCATCGCTAGGTCCTAAGGAAACTTCCGTTATCGGCTCCGTCCTCAGCACATATCCCATTACATTCCCGAGTCCACATTACATCTATCTTGCATCTCGTACACCTCCAGAACATGCATACTGCGTCTCGATGGTAGGAGAAACATGCTGAAGAGAATAGTGAAGTCATGATTTCGAAGCGTCTGCTACAGTCCTCAATCTGACTAGTATGTTATTAGCAGTCCTTGTTTATGCCACTCTATCTTGATGAATAACCTTGCGATGACTGCTGAGAGGACTGTCAACGTCTCATGATGGTCTCGGTCGACTACGCAATAGCGGTGTCTATATCTCGAGGTTTAACTTTCGTACATGTTTATGCCCATGATGAACAGCCTCGCCATCGCGTGTTCACTTACATGTAGTCCTTCAACTGCGTGGACTTAGCTGTGGGTAAGTTCGTCTGACTTGGTGCGAACAAGGGAACGTAGCAAGCTAAGCCAAGTCGTAAATGATGGAGACAGTACCAGTAGAGGGGCTAGCACAATTCAGCCCAAATGACTGTTAATAAGGCTTTACGGCATTGATTGCTCCCATAATAGAACTGTCTAGGTCATGTTAATCGATGGGATGGATGCATTACGCAGAGAGCAGCCAAGGTTACTGGATTTAAGTAGCCGAGCTTGAGTTAAACAACATGTAAAACAGCATAGAAATTCGTATTATATTTATTGAGGCAGTGTTATAGTGCTAGAGTATCAACAGCAGATCGCCTGGACAGTCCGCAATCAGAAGTAGAAATATCCAACATGCCTCTACCCTTTTATCTCACTAGGTGACCACCCATTTAGTCGGAGCTTCATAAAACACCCCAGATCAGTAGATCCGTCTTCCCGAACACCATGTTCTTCCAAGTCCCTGAGTATCCTATCGATATATGTCCCAGCAGCAGAGAGGTGCAGAATGTGGGCAATGGCTCTATGGATCGCGAGGAGCCTGGACGAAGGAGGATCGATGGTTCGCGACTCCGTGAGATAGAGGGTTCGCGTGACAGGGAGTGTCTTTTTGAGGATGCGAGGCGGGAGGAAGGTATCAATCCGGTAGGTGTGCTCATGGTGAGCAACGGGCTCAAAGAAAATTTGGAAATCGCCGAACCAGTGATGCAGTCTGTGAGTGAGTGTCATGGCATTACGAGGACGATCGATTTCTGTCCCTTCGACCATATATCCAGCCCCACTGTCGAACATATTAAGGATCGCCAGTGCCGCTTGCTTGGAAGGGTCCTATAGGACGGTCATTAGTATGGGAATGCAAGGCATGACACGCACCCAACCTCGAGTGACGCTAGGAGAAGGGAAAGTCATACCAGCTGCTTGTTTGCATTAACTTGAGTCGGGGAATGTGGCAGGATATGTGCCACTTCCAGGGAGTCAAAGAGCTCCTCATCTGAAAAGGGGTTTCCATCATCGTCCACAGCAACACTACCATGCCTAGCCGCGTCGTCCTCGCGGCTCAAGGCCTCATTCTCGTCAAAGGAGCGGGAAATGACGCAACGGTGGCGGTCACGGTGTAGGCACGCTCCCCGAAGAGCTGATACTCGTTCTGGAGTTCCAAGAAAGGCTTGCCCTTCCCCCCCTTGGGCTCTCTGGACTGCCGAGTGAGATGCAGGCGAGGGTTGGGGAGTCTTTTTCGTGGATGCCTTCACTGTGAGTGTGGTTAGAAATAATAATAGGATGAAGCATGTGACAGCTTACGAGGCAGAAAGAAGTTATCGAATAGATAGTCGGCAAAGTTAAAGACAGCATCGCGCAGCTTGGCCTCTTGGTCTACATCACTCAAGTCGATATTGGCATTGATTGGAAGATCGGCTGACTCGAAGAATGCGCGTAGAAAGTTTCCCTTCGATTCCTCTGAGCGCGCATACTCATGTGTTAACCGGATAAGCTTTACTCTGTCATATGTCTTACTGCTGCTGTCGTCAAAATGCTTCACCAGCTGATTAAACAGGCGACTCGCTGAGAGGCTTTCGGCGGGAGACAACGGAGACTGCGTGGAGAAGTCAATTATTCCTTCAAGTGATGACTGATGACGGTGAAGAGCTGCCGTGGGCGGCATGATGAAACCATGGGGTTGTTGATTTTATTTGCATGTGGGAAGATTGATAAAGATAGCAGAGGTTACCTAGTGGGGTAATAATGCTTAACTAGGTAGGCGGTGAGTGTCACGGTCCAGATTGGGACCAGGCGGTCACAACTGGCAGAACCATGATAGTACCCACTCTTTCCTCCTTACGCTCCAGGCTCTGCACGATTCTAACCAAGACACCTTATTAGTATATACAGCACTCATTTAGTACATTAGACAATAGCCTTAAGCTCCTCAGCCATTAACACACCTAGTTACACAAAGCTACCCTTTGCATATTACCAGACCATGACCTACATTGCTCAAATACTCCCATTTCTTGGACCTACCTATACCTCCTAGGTTGGACCCGACTGTTACACTAAGGCTTGAAATATTCCATGTATCTCACTCGACTGATATAAACCTGACCTGGCAGCTTCTGGTTCTGGAAATCCTAAGTAGGCACAGACAAGCCTGGAATATGACTTGTTAACAATATCTGTCTTTACCTCTTCCAGATGATGCCTGTTTCATCTCTAGTGGGTCAAGACCCTTTGCCTATTCCGCGTTCACCCCTTGCATCACCTTTTATCTTTTAGAGTAAGCCGTATTTCCTTGACTCCAATAAGAACCTCGATCTCGATCATCATCATCATCGTCATCATCATTATCCATCAGCTCATCAGCTCAGCAGGTCTTCACCAGCCGAACTGATGGTATTGACTGGGTTGGCCCCCCATTCTGAATCATTAGAGTTGGCGGATCCTCCACCCCAGCTCTGAAGCATGCAGCCACATTCCCTGATGACGAGAAACCCTAATAAGATAAAAATAAAAACCATTATCTGTGAGTTTAGATACAAAACTCTGCACATAGACAAAGAGGTGCTTCATTGAATATATAAAACCCATGCATCTCTCACGATCAGTGTGCCTCCTCCTGAGAAAGGATTTCCTTGAGGGCCGATTTATCGACAAGGGCGTCACGTCAATTCATCGCTTCGTTTGGGTCTCATTATGTCAGTTCCTTGGGTTGCATCGGCCATCAATAATCTTTTTAGCATGAGGAAGAGGTTTGTATCGGGAAGAAGAAGACGTGGTTTATCTACAAATGTCGACAATGTTCAAAAATTGTTCCAATCTCAGCTTATTTCGCAGACCTGCCAGTATCTCAGCAACGTCGACTCTGCTGCTTTATCTCTCTCGTGTCGTCTAGCCCTCTCCACTCTCGGTCGAGATGTCCTAAAGCTACGCCCTGGGGACAAATTCCTGCTTCTGCAACGCCTCGAGCGCGACGGATATCTGATGCACGAGATTCTATGCCCTGTGTGCCAGTACTTCCACCTTCCCCGATTTAACCCAGGAGAGGAACCATCCAAGTCGGAAGGAGAACGCGTGTGCTTGAATCACGGAAGTGAAAGAATGGAAGCCTTCGGGGACCTTCTGCCATTACGATTCGACATGGTCGTGGCCATTTTGAGGAGCCACCGGCACAAAAACGGAATCTATGATGCAAGCATCATGGACTTGGACCAAGACTACTTGACAAGATCAAGTGCCAAAGTGAGAGTGTGGGTACAATGTAGGGTTATGCATAACCAGCTCTTTGTGAAAACAGAGCTCTTCCTTATGCCACGTGTCCCGCGGGGTGATTCGTGTACCATGGTACCCCTTTTGAAAGAGATTCTAGAGAATAACCACCACTTGATGGATCTCTGTCAACACTACAAATGGGACGGCATGGAGTACATTTTGGAGGGATTCGGACCAAGCGCGGACCTTACGACACGATTTGCGCACAACTGTCTTTGGAACCACGGAACCCGATGCAAGCATAGGCGCTGGAGAGGCGATGAAACCCTACACAGAGTCACAAACAAGCGTGCGTGTGATCATTGCTGTACTGCAATCGCGGTATCGTGCTGTGATCTACGCGATGGCAGCTCCATGGTGGTGCTTACCACTTGGAAAAACTATGGGTATGGGTTGGACGTGGACGACCCAATTTGGCTTTCCCATAACAAGAGAGGTGGCATCACTGAGGATGAACCATACCAGTATAGCCCTGAGCTGTTCGCGGGAACGTATTTTGCCAAGGATGTGGAGTACTCTCCTTTTCAGGGCATTCCGGATTGGTAGAAACAGACTACTCATTCATAAAAGAACATGAAAGACGCCTGTCAAAAACGAAGCATCGGGCAACCCCCTGAGATTGCGCTTGGGTAGTGCAGGCTTACCTTGGACCGGAACTGTGTCGGACGAATATATGCTGTAAGAGAAAGTCAGCCCTGCCTAGGCTCCAATCGGTACCGTGGTTCCGATCAACCCTATGCAGAGACTTTGAACCTAGATCAACATGGTGTTCTATAGTAGACCGCGGGAATGCGTTACACATGGGTGACCAAATTTGAGTCTCGGACACCATTTCACACACTGAGTTCGAGCCCGAATCTTCCACCATGGAATGTCTAATCATTAACAAACTTCAAACTCTCCGCGCCCAGGCTATTTTCTGTAGTGGTATGAGCCGGGGTACTCTAAAAATCGGAGACCATTAGCCACATTGGATCTCGAACACCAAGTCTGAGCCGAATGGTTGGCAAATTGCCGTCTAAAGGATCGAGTACGTGGGAGTAGAGTGTGTTTAGGCTATGTTTAATCTGATACTATCTTGAGCACACTCTAGATACCTCACTCCACTAAAACCTCAATCTCTGCTACGATATCTCTTGAGCTTGTACCAACAAAGCACTCATACACACCCTTATCAACTCTCCACTTGCCACCAGACTCCGGCCCACCGTTCCCTTGAACATCGAACCAGGACACAGCTCTGGTATCAAGCGAGACCGTAACAATGCGCGACTCGCCCTGAGACAAGAAGACTTTGCGAAAGGCGACCAAGGACCGCGGCGCCGAGTCTCGCCCTTTGCTATTAATAACCGGGGATGGGGCCATGTACACTTGGATCACTTCTGCGCCATTGTATGTGCCTGTGTTGGCAACCTTTGCGGAGATGACAGCTTTACGAGAGCCGTCGATGTAGATACTGTTGTCAACCGTGACGTGGGAAATCTCGAATGTCGTGTATGATAGTCCAAAACCAAACGCCCAGAGCGGGGCGATGTTCTTTGCATCAAACCACCTATAGCCCACCAGGACTCCCTCCCCATATTCAACGTAGTCTCGCTCAGCATCTCTTGGGAACCAAGAATCAGAGCCATGGTCCTTCAAACGGTGCGGAAACGTGATGGGCATCTTGCCAGAAGGCGTAACGCGCCCGAGAAGCACATCGGCGAGCGCGTTTCCGTTCTCCTGTCCCTGATACCACGCGTGAACGATGGCGGACGCCGAGTCGGCCCATGGCATGGCGATGGCACTGGCAGATTGCGTTACAACCACAGTATTGGGGTTTGCTTTGCAGATGGCATCTACCAGTTCGTTGGTGCGGCGAGGCAGTGAGAGGGATGTTCGGTCGACGCCCTCCTTTTCCGTTTCATTATTATGGCCCACAACAAGGATGACGGAATCAGAAGCTGAAGCGTTTGCCACGGCCTCGGCAAACAGAGCCTCTTCATCTATCTGCAGCTGTAGGCCAACACGTACACCGGAAAGAGTGTGGAAAAGGGTATTATCATGTGGTGGAATAGGAGGGGGTACCACTACATTGTCAATGCGGAAATCATAGCTGCTGCCCTCCACGAGTTGGAGTTCCGTGAGAAGGTTCACACTCCCACAGTTCATGAAGGTCCCGCCCATCTTAGACCAGTTGTAGTTGTCAAGGACCAGCTTGCCGTCTATGAAGAGCTTCGCCTTGCCTGTGTTGGACAGGCTCACATCGTATGTACCCGTTACGGCAGGCGTCAATATGCCAGTGGCGCGGTAGCAGTGAGGGTTTCCTCGTAAGCACTCAGGAGTATCGCCGTCACTCATCATTAAGATGATGGAGTTTTGCCAGTTTTTGGAGGCAACAATGGGACCTTCAAACTCGTGGCCAACATAGAAGTCCACTTGAACACCTGCTGTTTTGCCGTCAGGCGTCTTGAGCATGTCATCAAGGAGCCGTGGTTGAAGATTTGTCATGATACCACGGGAGAAACAAATGTCTAACGTAGGGTTCCCTTCTCTTGCTAATGCAGAAATGGAATCGAATGGGTTGGTGACGTAGTAGGGATTGACGGCGGCGCTACCTGTGCCACCGGTTGTTGGGGTCTGGGCATTTGGTCCGATGATGGCTAGTCTCTTGATGCTCTGCGGCTTAAGCGGTAGCACATGTCCTTGGTTCTTGAGAAGCACAATGGCTCCAGATGCAGCATCCCGCGTCGTCTGGCGGAACTCGGGCAGATCCGAGTGTTGCTCCTTGCCTGATGGGCTCCGGTTTTCAGGGTCCAGCAGACTGGCTTTCTCTAATAGCTTGAGGAGCCTTCTTACAGATACATCGACGTGATCTTTCTCTGACACCTTGCCAGCCTTTACTGCAGCAAGGAGAGCTTTCCCGTAACGAATAGGAGGCCCAGGCATCTCAAGGTCCGTCCCAGCGATAATGCTCTTGACAGTGTCATTCAGGCCACCCCAGTCGCTCATGACAAGCCTGTCGAATCCCCACTCATCTCTCAGAATGTTTCGGATGAGAAAATCATGACAGTCAGCATGCTCGCCGTTTATTTTGGGGTACGCCGCCATAGCAGACCATGGCTGGGCCTCAAGAGCCATCTCAAACGGCTTCAGGTATATTTCGCGTAGCGTGCGTTCATCGATCTGCTGGTCGACGTTGAATCGCCGTGTTTCCGTGTCATTGGCGACATAGTGTTTCATACAGGCGCCAACGCCATGCTTCTGCACGCCCTTGATATAACTTGTCGCCATGACGCCGCTCAGGTACGGGTCCTCGCCGAAGCTCTCGAAATTTCGGCCCCCAAGAGGCGACCGGTTGATGTTCATCGTCGGCGCAAGCAGTACGTGTGAGTTCTTGCTGCGAGTTTCGGCACCAAGGATATTGCCGATGCGTTCGACAAGTTCAGGGTCAAATGACGCGGCCAGCGAGGTACCGCAGGGGATGAAGGTGGTATGGGTGCCGTCAATCCAGGTTGCACCGCGGACGCCGGCAGGACCGTCAGTCATCTTGAGGCTGCGTATGCCGAGGCGATCAACATTACACGTCTCCCACATGTTCTTGCCGGCAACGAGCAGACATTTCTCCTCGAGCGTGAGTTCCCCAATGAGGGCCTCGACTCTATCGACCGGACACATGTTTGAGGATGCGGTTTGCTCCGTGGTAGGTTGGATTGTACAATGAAGATCGGCCAAGGAATGGACAATGTTCGTAGAATAAAGTGACAAAATGCAACGGGGTAGTGAAATGAATATCAACCCAGTGTCGTAAAACACGCTGGGGAAGATGTTCATGGGAGGTGGGTAGCATTTCAAATGCCGATGCCGGACGAATCGGATAACTCATCCACTCCTCAGTGTTCCCACAGATAGATTAGCGGACATATCCGACGTGGTCGTAAGTGGGGGGCATAAGGGCGGGTACTTGATTGATTGTGGCGTTGTTTGGATGACATATGGATATCGCGCAGCTTAGCTAGAAAGTGGGATGCTATCCGCAAATTGCAATACCTCTTCAAGGTTAACAAATTTTAACACTCAACGCTGAAAAAGCAACTGCGTAAACAGTGACAGTAGTGTCAACACTACTACCAGTATAGGCTTTATAAACAAATGTATTACTGTTATAGGCAGTAGTTTTAGTTGGCATGGCCTTCATGAACTCAGCCATGCACACCCAGCTGTCAAACGTTCACATCTGCGAGTCAGCACCGCAGTTCACCGAAGTTGACGCCGGCGTTAACATCACCCGTAACGCCAACAGCGTACTCGATGCCTTTGGCGTCAGCCCGGATGTTCTATGGAAGTCGTCGCACAATCCGCCCTACTACATGGACCAAGCCGAGACCACCGTCGATTTGCAGATCTGCCTGGCCCTGCGTCAGAGTCCAGGCTTTTCTCCCCAGACACCTCCACGGTCGACAGGCGCACCATTTCTGGACAAGGCATGCCGACTGCCCATCGAGCTGGGCCAAGACACCGACACAGAGTACGACCAGGCGATAGGCATCGAGGCAGAGACTGAGGCCCAGGTCAATCTGTGTCAATCCACATTCTGGGCCTGGTATGATGGGAATGCTTGGGGTATATTGGGAACTGTTTTGACGAATTACAAGGGACTTGATTGTGAAGGTAAAAGTGACGTAATGGATATTATGAAGAATGAAGAGTTCCAGGAGGTTGATACATTCAAGGTCGGTAAGGAGTTATGAGCTAGTTTCTTAGGGGTTTCCATTTGACTTATGATATACATCTGTCAAGTCATTTATTCTTGACACTTGACAATGTCGACGCCTTTGCATTCCACCAGTATAAGAACAGTAAAGCGGTCATACCCTTCTAGCCCTGGAATCCGGTTTTGTCGATTCCATAGGTCAACAAAATTGTCGTATGAGATGGTGTGTCTCTGCGGATTTAATAGCCCTTCTGTTTCCGCATTGTTTCGTATCTCTCCCCACAGCCTTTGCCGAGGAAGTCCATCCAGTTCATCGTGTTCTTGTTGGTCTTTCTCAGGTACAAGAACCGGCAAAGATCCCATTTCCGCCAGTAGAGTGCAAGTTTGATATGCTAGTGCTGAATAGACTGATCGAACAAGGTATGACAAGAGAATAGTTCTGTATGCACTTATCATCTCCGCCTTTTGTAACGGTGTGTTGTTCCACGAAAAAGGTGGCGAATTGGGGAGAGATTCATCTTCGAGAGAATCATGATGTTGAGCTTCGTCTGATTCAACTGTGCTGAGACTGGAACAAACAGACGACA
Organism: Neonectria hederae; assembly: GCA_003385265.1. Classification (NCBI taxonomy): domain Eukaryota; kingdom Fungi; phylum Ascomycota; class Sordariomycetes; order Hypocreales; family Nectriaceae; genus Neonectria; species Neonectria hederae. The sequence continues at coordinate 273,743 of QGQB01000013.1, forward strand.
CTGAAGTGAATGGAAAAACCTCTTTTGGTTGCAGCTCAAGGACTTGGATCTGAAGTAGCAACTCTCTAGTCCATGATGCTATCAAAGCTTCATGCTGTTTGGCAGTACGTTGTTGTCCGGCATCGTTGCTAAACAGTCCAATGATCTGGTATAGCGTCATGGTCTGTAAGCGAGCAAGGCCTTCTCGGAAGGCGGAAAGGGCGCTGTCGGATCGACCCCCATGGGTATCTGAGATTAAAGGATGAATGGCTAGCGTTCTCCCCAAATTGGAGGATTCAATGAGCTCCTGAACCTCGGTTTCGAGCATTTGCGCAAAGAAAGGTTGATTTGGACCACCCAATGTAGTGTAGGCAGCGCAGACACCGAGAGCTCTTTGGAGCGAGGCGTGTAGGTGGACCTGCCGCTTGCTACTGTGTTGAAGAGTAGGATGTAGAATGAATGGACTCGACGCTGATGTTGCGAATGAGCCGACGAACGATGTGAGTTCTCTCGCACAGAAGGTCCAAGTCTCGACGTCACGTCCTCGTGGCCATATATCGAGTGTTGGTAGTATTCGGGGGATGCTGAAAGTGGACTGCATATTTTGTCTCCGTCGTTGACTGTTTCGACGGTCCCGTTTACGGCGAGGCGTTGAGACTTGACTATATCCCCGCGCCTCGCTCACCCTTCTGTTTCTGAAGCTGGTGTGTGCATCTGACCACGGCCCAAGTAGTGAGTCTAAGATGCCACCTTCGAAGTTTGACTCCATGTTAGACATTTGCTGCAGGTCTGGTGGCTCAGATAGATGTTCCGCGTCCCACGACAGGTCTAACGAAGAATCTGCCTGGCCAGCCATGGTTGCCATGCCGTAATCGCCGATCCCGGCTTCACCAACATTCTCCAACATGGGCGTGTGGTTCATCCATTCCCATAGTCCAGGAGACATTGGCAAAGCCGCTATGGGGTCAGCTTGCGGTGCCTGCGGTGACGCGCTTGATGGTGAGGCCAAAGGGTAAGGATATTCACACAAAACCGACTTTTGTGTGCAGCGACGGCATTTTGGAGTCTCACGGTCGCAGCGCTTCTTGGCTGAGACGCAGGCGGTACATGATGTCTTGCGGAGCGACATGTTAACATGGTGGTTTTGAGGTGAGTTTGCCAGGCGGTGCTCAGTTTCGACACGGAAGGGAATGGATGAGTTGGGCTGGGTTAATTAGAGAGTGGGGTAGTGTTAAAACGGATTACAAATTCAAGGTACAAGGTACAAAGCCGGCACTCTTTATTAACGGTCTCAGTCTTCCATCCTAGCTATTGCCGCAGCCGTATCCACCAAGCCAACAATGCCTAAATCTTCCTTTGTCAATATGACATCCTCGCCCGAGTAGCTTCTTTCCTGAACCAGATCCCAGTACATGTGCGCGTTGTCCATCAACTCTGCCCACCCGGGCCACAACTTATAGTACGTCTTTTTGTCCACCATGATGTACTCTGCACCTTTTCCCCGGACCGATGCCCACAGGGACAGAAGGTCTCCCGCAGTCATTGTGTCTGTCGCTCCCAGGACAATTCTAGCTGGGAGAGTCCTTTGGGGCTGGTCCAAGATTGCCCGAGCAAACAGTCCAACGTTGGTCTTCGCATCGCCAATCAGAGTAAATGGTACTGACGATGGAGTCGCCTGCAATTGAACATACTTGTTCGAACCAGCGGTCGGGATGGGAAACGGCTTGTAAAACGGGTATTGTAGATTCGAGGCGTACATAGTGACCCAAAGAAAGGTCGTCTTGCGCAACAACTCCAGGTCTGACCTGATGTAACTGTCGACCCTGTTTTTAGAAGCGAAGTGCGGGATAGAGGCTTTTCCATGGCTGATCTGAGCTGCATTGGGAAGAGTTGACCAGATGTAGTGGTGGAGGGTTGAGATTGCGGCAGCAGCTTTGGCCAAGTTGATACCTTGGGTTGACTCTACGTCCATTGCCTTGTCTGAGCCAACAGTCGCGAAAGGTTCGAAAAAGTTGGTTGCGGCGAAGATGGCATAGGACCCAGAAAATGCACTTTGGAGGGACGACACGTCGTTAAGATCGGCTTCGACGACCTCAGCGCCCAAGTCACGAAGCGAGATAGCTGCAAGGCTCTTCGGGTTTCTGGTTATTGCCCGAACAGTGTACCCATCATCCCTGAGGAGTGCTCGAACCACAGAGCCACCCTGGATGCCAGTGGCGCCAATGACGGAGACCAGCTTGGTCATGATGGTTAAGTTGAATGTGCTTTGATCGTCGGTTTGGTGGGTTTAAAATCAGGTAAGGCGTTGCGCTGAGCGATGTGGGAGCTTCTATTCAGCTTGTATTCAGGGAAGCAAACTCGTTAAATACACCGAAAATTGTCGTCCGTGCCAGGTGCAAAAAGAGAGACGATCAAAACAACTTCTCAGCCCACACAAGTCCGCACTTGACAATGGGTGAATCCGGCAATGACAAACCAAGCCCCGCTTCTCTCCGCCGCCGGCTTACGGGCGCTCCACTTCTCTCCGTCGCTCCACTTCTCTCCGTCGCTCCACTTCTCTCCGTCGCTCCACTTCTCTCCGTCGCTCCACTTCTCTCCGTCGCTCCACTTCTCTCCGTCGCTCCACTTCTCTCCGTCGCTCCACTCCCCTCCGCTGCGAATCACATCATGCCTGTGAGCCAGACTACGAAGACCAGGACCAGCCTTTGAGACACATGGCACAAGTTGGCATTCATAACCTACGCTCAGGGAAAACAATACAAAAGGGCTGACAGTTCCAGCACAAACAGGCCCGATCTAAAAAGGGCAACACAGCCCAGATATCTCCTGATGATTCAACACCTCCTCAAATCCAACAAGATGGCCGTTACAGAATTCGTTTTCCCCCGCCTCAGTCGAGATCCAATCCTCTTACAAGATCTCAAGAACGTCCTACCACCGGCAGCTAAAGCGACTTTCTCCAATGTTCCGGGATTGTTGCATTACTACCGCGGCAGAGTGGTCAAGGCAGAAAACATCACCAAGAGCGCAGATGTTGGCCACAGTGGCCTGGTTTTAGCTCTAGGTATGTCCCTTAAATAAATTATTTGGTTCATACACATTCCCTGCCCAGCTAATCAAGCACAGAGTGGGATAATGTATCCTCGTTCAACGCCTTCTGGGTCTCTGAAAAGTTTGCATCATTCCGGGAGACCATGAAACCTTACCTGCTAGGCCCCGTCGCTCCAGAGCTATTCAGCTCTGACAAGCAATCACAATCAGGTGGGACAACCACTGCTAAGTATACCCAATACATAAAAGTTAGCGGTATCCAGACACCAGATATACAAGTCGAAGGAGCTTGGCAGGCATTGATCGCCGAGCTGGAAAGACAAAAGAGGCCAAGCTTTAGTGCCTGGGGAGTGCAGGACACGAATGCATTTGCAGGAATGCTCGGGTGGACTTCTCTCGAGGTAGTTGCTCCCCCTACTTGTGCCAGTAGTAAGATAATGCTAAATATTACAATATATAGGAATTTGAGGCTGTGATGAAGCTGCCGTCCGTAAAGTCATATTTCGAGAAGCTGGCAGTGTATGGACCGGTGTCGTCTTACCTCTTGGAACTTGAGAAACAAATATGATGGGTTGAGTGTATAGAAAGGTCTCGAAAACATCATTCCTCAATCAATTTCATATAAGCTCTCAGAGAACCTGTATATGATTTTTTTTAATGCAGCTATGAAACGTGTCAATTTAAGTGAGAAACGTAACTGAGGTGGGATGAAATAAGTCAATAGTCATATTCCGAGTCAAAGAAAAGACAATTGTGCCAAAGTCGGAGGAGACTTCAAAATGAGGCTGTTCTCATACCTGATTCCAATAAATACTCAATCTCAGTAACGAGCCAGGGGAGGAGTTCCATCTTCGCGCTCTCTACTTAAAGTAGAAGATTGCGCTTTCACCTTAATTGTCTCAAGCTTAGTTCTCTCAGCGCATGTACCTACTTAATCATCTCATACCATGCATTAAATACTAGTATACATATGTAACCAATAGTACTCGGCTGCTGATGAATGCTTGCTATGCAACGCGTCTATATATGCTTGGCATTTTTGCTTCACTCAAGTTTCCGATTTCGCTATACAATCAATGGCCTCGTTAACAGTTCCAAGTGGAACTCCACTACGAGATGAATTTTAGATTCTTATAGCAAGCCTGATATATGAACAAAGTTGAGGGCTCAGAGGTAGTAGGTCAGTGGTTGCCACAGTAATTATTACTGCTCCTGGGTTCTTTCATTGTTGAGAAGGCAGCGCTCTCAGCTGCTGTCAGTGTATCGATCTTTGCGTCGACCCAGCCAAGGCACATCGTAGGTGTACCCAGCACCACCCCTCTTTTTCGACCAAACTAATGATCCTTAGTCTAGAGAGTGGTTAAGAATATGAATATCTCTCGGCTTTTCAGCCTAGAAGGAATATATTCGGTGACATGGATATCTGCCTATTGAAAGCTAACTTAAACGACTCATGTAGACAAAAAGGTCAGTAGAAAAGTGTTTATTAGGAGGGACAAAAAGTCTCATCATTGAGTGAGGGGCGTGATCCAGCGGGAGAAGAAGCCTAACCCAAAAAGTTCGACCCTGCGATAGAAACCCCGAACTCAAAATCCACCCATTCCAAGACCCAATGCCGGCGGCAACCTTGTGATGTAATGAATCCGTTACGGACAATGGCCCTTGCGATGTAACCACCGACAGCATGATTGGCGGTTAACATGATGATTGGCGGTTAACATGTAGTTAATATGGCCCTGATGTTGTCGTTTGGGAAATGCGAAATAACCTATCATGGCTTGACCAGGAGTACAGTAAGACTTAACAAAAATTGCAATAGATAAGTAGACATTGCAGTTCCTACCAGCAGGCACATACTCCGTAGAACAACGTATGAAGCCGTGACCTGTCGGCACCTGTCACAGAAATTGCCGCGACCTGCGGCTTTTTGACTTCGTTGCACTACCAATTGCGACTCCTTGGCAAGTCATATTCCGGTGCTCCTCGACGCGGATCACGCGGCATTCTATTGCCGTTCTCTGCGCGGGAACCTACCTATCCGCCAGCAAACACAATGTTGCATTTTCGTGGCTTGTTTTGACCCTATTGGCCCTACACAGCCTCAATCAACAAGTCACACGACGATGAAGCTTTCTGCCGTGCGCGGTAGTAGACAAAATTGCCGTTGGCTGCTGGTGTTTATATACGAGAACCCATCTATTTCATCCTTAACCTCATTCGGCTTGCACAATAGGTTTCTCTACCACACTGCAACGATGGGCTGCCTGGACTGCTTCTTGTTGAAATCTTCGCCAGATGACCCTGAGTCAAGCTAACATCATGGCATCAATCACCCGTATACTCCTCAGGCGATGAAATCACCTTCCTTCACTCCAAATCACAATGAGTCGTGTCGGGTATAGGGCCATGGGAGAACGATTGGGAGAAATCACGCAACTACCGTTACGTGATTTATTATATCGACAACGCACTCTTCCTCCGTAACAAAACAAAAGCCCAGGAGACATAGTTAGACGATTCAGATGCTAAATCCCAGATCGAGCCCGCAATCGTTGCTGCCTTGTCAAGCTTCAACCAAGGATGGATCCTCAAACATTTTCTAGAAAATAGGCAACCCGTTTTTAATGACTTAGAACCTATTAACGCGGATGGCGACTCGAAGCTGCAGGCACAATTCTTTCTCCAATGCCGAGCCACCTTCGCTAGTCTTACATCAGATGGAGGAGCTAAGCCCACAGTTACTATAAACATTAGGACTCTACGTGCTATGAGGATCCGCCTTTGCGTGAATATTTGTGGTATGCCAATGCAGGGCTGAGGATTAATAAACCTGTTCGGCTAATGAGGTGGAAACCTGGATCTCGGATATCAACGACAAGGTGTTCATACCTCAAGGCCATAGTGATCCGGCAAGCAGACAAAGAATACGTCCTTTTGCTCGTTCAGACTTGTCATGGATGCTGATACGGGACCTAAGTTCTACTACGCTCATTCCTTTCCTGCAGTCATTGTTCTCCACTTGGGAATCCCTGTTTAACACAAGGTCAAACGGCATAAAGTTGAAAGCGGCATGGAAGTAGCCAGATTGGATTGCGGAACATTGGAAGAGGCTTAATTCGAAAGCCCCGAGCACTTTCGATCGACTAGCGGGAGATGATTCCGCGTCCCGGCAGGGTTCTCTACGAACCCCCCTCATCAACCGCACCACGATCTATCGTTCAGTCGCTTCCCACAGTATTCTTTTCCATGGTGGGAATCATGGGCCGACTCCCGCTGCCATGCGCGGGGTAGTCACCGGGATGTCGGATGCGCCAGCCGAAGCCAACACTCTTGCAAATCTGTGATGTAACTTGACCATTGACAACGGAAGCTGGTGATCCGTGCCTCCCATTCAAGGCAAGGCCCACTTGATTCCGAGTTCACATTGAAGGCAGTCGGTCCACTTTCCAATACCTTATATAGGCCTCATATATTTTTCTCAATATTTTTGTAACATCTCCAAAGCAATCGTCTTAGCCATTGAATAATGAAGGCACTTACTCTTCTAAGTTTCTGGGTCCTCTCCCTTTTCAGTGCCGCTCTCGGCGCGGAGGTTGTGCCTCGTGCCACTTTCACTGAGGTATCAAACTACGGCTCCAACCCGACGGGCACCCGCATGTTCCTGTATGTGCCCAAGAACCTGGCCTCCAAACCCGCCATCGTTGTTGGAATCCATTGGTGCAGCGGTAGTGCACAGGCCTATTATCAAGGCAGCCAGTGGGCACAGTATGCCGAGACATACGGCTACATCGTCATCTACCCCCAGACGCCTTATACAAGAGACAATTGCTGGGATGTCGCATCCAAGATGTCGCTTACGCATGGAGGCGGTGGCGTGAGCACCTCCGTGGCAAACATGGTTGATTTCATCATCGAGGAGTATGGTGCAGACACCAGTAAGGTGTTTGTGACTGGTATCTCATCAGGTGCCATGATGACGGTGTGTATTTCACATATAACCCATTTCTGAGTGACCAAGCGAGCTAATATGGATGGAGAACGTCATGGCTGCTACGTATCCCAACCTCTTTGCCGCTGGCATCGCCTATGCCGGCGTCCCTGCTGGTTGCTTCATGAGCGAAGACGACATACCCGATTTCTGGAACTCAACTTGTTCGACAGGCCAGTCCATATGGACACAGCAGCAGTGGGCCAACGTCGTGTACAACATGTACCCGGGATACACGGGTTCGAGACCAAAGATGCAGATTTACCATGGTTCGAATGATGAGACCCTCAATGTGCAGAATTACTACGAGACTATCAAGCAATGGACGGGCGTAATGGGTTATTCAACTACCCCCATTTCAACGCAAGTCAACTTTCCAAGGAGCCCATACACCAAGTATGTGTTCGGGGACAAGCTGCAGGTGAGATACTACCAAGGTCCGCAATTGAGAGGGACGATTAGTAACAGATTGCGTGCAGACATTCCTGGGTAGTGGTGTCAGCCATTCTATCGACGTGTTCCCCGCGGAAGACCTTAAGTGGTTCGGTTTTACGGTATGAAAAAGAATAGCAGAACTCGATTATATCCAAACGGCTCTAACCTACAACGCAGTCTTCAGTGACACCGACGGCAACAAGCACAACTACAGCAGCTGCGCCAACAACGACAACGGGATCCGAGATAGCACCTCATTGGGGCCAATGCGGCGGAGTCAACTGGACGGGCCCAACGAAGGTAAATTCTGTAGCAGAGCAGTTTGGAACTTAAGAGCAATACTAATAACTCTTGATAGTGTGCGAGTACATACACCTGCACTAAGGTGAATGATTGTAAGTAGTGCCCCTTGTTCTCTTCTAACAAACCAACACTAACTAATAAATCCTCCAGGGTACTTTCAGTGCCAGTAGAAAACAGAAACAGTTACCTGTATCAAGCATATAGAACATTTCAAGTGGATGTATGTTGTTGCGGGGGGTCGATAGCTTTACAGGCCGGAGAGCGAAGGTTCTCTGTTCCGTACATCAGTTTCTATTGCAGTGCTACTACTTTAACTTTTTTTTTATCTTATCCATTGTGTGTTTTCATGACGCGACTTGCTGTAAAGCTGCCTTGATATACTCGTACAGATCACGTGCCTATCTGGTCTGGCCAAGGCGGCAGTGTACGTCCCAGTAGACGGTTCGTGGTGTTCCGTTATTTGCTAGCAACTACTCTGGCCGCATTAGCTCCGGATGAAGGATCCCAAGGCGAAGAACGGAATGCTCTTTGATTGGACGAAGGAACATCTGAATACGATCGAAGGTTAGCGTTCGACATGTATATGGGGCTAAGTTGGTTAGCAAGGTCACCAATGCTACCGCTCCCGGACTTAACGACCATGTCCGACGCATCATCAGGCCGAGGAATGTAACGCATCCTGTTAAGAACGAATCGTGGGAAAAAACCCTGGAACATACGAACTTTGATTCTCATGTATAGGTCCAAATTGATCGTCGGAGCCCAATTAGTAGCCGAACTCCTGCCCATAACGCCGTCTCTATTTCCGACGCTAAAACACGGTGGTGAAAAAGACGCCGATCTCGTGATTCTAACCTATATAACGGTCTGTCAGTTCCATACGACTTGAACAAGATGCAAGACGAGCTTCGAGTCCAATTGAATCAGTCCTGTTCTTCTATTTCAATCATCTCATCATGACTACCAAAGCCATTGAGAGAATCTGTATTGTCGGGGTAATAATTCTTCCTTTCCAATGGTTTACACATTAAAATCCTAACCTTCAGCAGGCGACCGGTCACATTGGAGGAGCCTTCGCCAAGGCACTCCTGCAGACTGGCAACCACACAGTCACGGCGTTGACGCGCCCTGATAGTGCGGGCCAGCTTCCTGAGGGAATCACGGCTGTTAAGGTCGACTACGAAAACGAGTCCTCTATCGTCGAAGCTCTCAATGGCCAGCAGTTCCTTGTAATTACTCTCAGTGTACAAGCTCCTCAGGACCTACATAGTAGAATTGCTGTCGCTGCTTCAAAGGCCGGCGTCCCCTATGTCATGCCAAACGCTTATGGGAACCCCATGGACAGAAAGAACTTGGACGAAGGGGATGCTTTCGCTGCCAGACTTCTTGATCAAATTGAAGAAGTACAGAGACTTGGAATTTCAACAGTGGTTCTGTCATGCGGCCTTTGGTACGAATGGAGCCTGGCACTCGGTGAGGCGTTATTTGGCTTCACCATCAAGGACCGGAAGGTTACAATGTTCGACGATGGGAGGCGAATCCTCACTGTCAGTACGTGGGAGCAGTGTGGTCGTGCCATTGCCGGTCTTCTCAGTCTCCCAGAGTCTGGTGTCAGCCCTTGCGTTGGTGACTTTAAGAACGGCAGCGTTCCTATCAACAGTTTCAGAGTGTCACAGCGCGATATGCTCGATAGTGTGCACCGTGTTATGGGTACCACGGATTCGGACTGGGAGATAACATATGAATCTGTGGAGCAACGTATTCAGGATGGTGCAGAGGAGCTGAAGCAGGGGATCAGGACGGGCTTCGCTAAGATGCTCTATGGACGTGCGTTCAACGTTGAGAATCAGAACAGCGACTTCGCAGCTACAGGGCTAACGGCTAACGGTGTTCTCGGACTTCCTAAGGAGGACTTAGACGAGGCGACAAAGAGGGCCGTGGCCATGGCCGAGAGCGGCTGGAACCCGTTTGCCTAGATGCAATAGGTACCCCCCGCTGTACAAGTTCACTATCAGATAGAGCACTTAGGACCATAGCTAATTGTTCAAATCTAACCAAGTAATGTTGCGCAGCACCAGCAGATGTTTGTTTGAACCGTCGGGGATGTCACCCTGTTCCAACCTGTCCTACTTGCTACTCACGAGAAGCTGATTCTCAAACCACCTCGCAAATTTGACCGTAGGTGTATCCACAGCTCGCCAGAAGACATCAGCAGCCCAGAAAACTGAGGGGATGCATAGAGGCATGCTCAATACAAAACCAGAAACATATTGGCTCCCCTCAACGCCTGTAATAGACCAAGCCCACTTTTCCCAGCGATATCCAACCATGTGCATAACAGGTCCGTGGACAAGGTATAAAGCATACGAGATCTTACCCAAGTACTGAGAAAAAGCCGAATTGTAGAATCCCTTCCAGAAACTGGAGTTGGAGACTGCAAGGGCGAAAATGAGGCAGCCAATGCTTTGCCATGGCCGGTACGGCTCTGAATCCCACCACGATGGGATCCAGGTAGACAGGTAGACGTAACCAGGTGTAGTATCCGAACCAGCATCAGGGAAAGACATGAGGTAGAGTCCTAGCACACTGATGCAATTCCAAAAGACCGTCTGAAATTGTGTAAAGGCATTGCGTTTTGTTCCTCCTGAAGGACTCGAGACATGGGCGCCACGGTAAAGATCCCACTCTGCGAGAGCCATACCGAACAAGAACATGATAAGTTCCCATCTCGAGTGCCGGTATGAAAGAAGTATTACGATGAGAAGGGTGGCGTATCGCCACATCATCCTTAAACGTGCAGTGGCAAGTATGACAAGAAAGAGGTAAAGAGAGCACCGGTATTCAATAGGAATGGTCCAAAGGTGAGGGTGATAAACTTGGGGGACAATTAGAATTTCAAGTTCAATGATGAATCAAAATCAGGGGAAACGTACAATTGTGCGCAAACGGCCGATCCCAGCCAAAGACGTGGACCATCCGCAACATGGTCCAATAATAATCGGCCCATTGTTCCCAAGGGCTTTCAGACCGAACAGGGTGCGACTCCATGACGAACCTAAAGTAGGTTCTATCCGTAGCAAATTCCCGGGTATGTTCATAAACGCCCAGTCGAACACAACAGACAACGAGAAAAGTAGCGATAGCGGTAGGGACGTAAAGACGAATGAGGCGGCGGAAGACACTCGAGCTCAAGGTATTCAATAACTGCTGGCCGTCTTGGCTCCGAATCAACTTGAGCGGCCTGTAGGAGAGAGCGTATCCGGAGATGAGAAAGAAGATGGTTACAGAGACCGGGCCCTGATACCACAAGCGCAGAATGGGTATTTTCATAATGTCGTAGTGGCTATTGTTGCCGCCCCATGCAAAGCCGACATCAAAGGCTGTGTAAGTATAGTGACAGAAGAAGACAAAGAGCGCTGCCAGGCCTCGCATGCCGTCTAGATATGCCGTAGGGCTCAGTTTTGACGATTGCGGGTGCACATTTCGACCTTGAAGGTAGCTAGGGACTAGAAACCAGGCAAGGCGTATGAGAAAGGGACGGGAGAGTAAAGAGTGGATGAAGGTCATTGGAGACGAGGAAATATGACGAGCCCATTTTGAAATCTCTGAGGGCGGATGTCGGTCGGATGTCAAGCTAGCGCCATCGGCATCAGAAACATGTCGTTCTTCGAGTATACCAATGTTTTCCTCCGAAGACTTGTCAACGTGATAAATCTTGTTGTCTACGTTCGGCGGTTGCCGGGGAATTGAGACGTTCATGGTCAAGAAACAACGCGACGACCGATCAGGCGTTAAATGGTGGTGCTGATCGAACGACAGCTTTAAGCAAAGCGAGTGTTTCAACATGCATCGAAGCCAAGTCAACAACAATTGAACAGCAAAGAGTCGATGCTTTCAATTCTCTGCTCAGATTGTGTCGCCGTTGAGCCTACCCGACAGAGCGAAGAACTGGTAGGGCAATGAATGCGGGTTAAATAAAAGCCAAAAGAATGTCGTCAAAACGGGGGGAAGCAAGGACAAGGAGAGGTTCAGCTTGCTGTGAACCCTGCGGACGACAGCCTGGATCGTATTCTTATAGAAGATTTTGAAAAGAGTAGGACATAAATGCAGGGGCTGAACAGCTAACAGTGACAGTGCGCAGCTTTTCTAGGCGCTGTAGATATATCCTTGATCCTAGTGAAACATGAGCAGGTAATTAAGGGAAAAGTGGGAACATTAGAACATGTTTAATTCTTGGCATCACCTTGCGAATTGGCGATCTTAGACTTTTCCTGCGACCGAAAAGGGGGCACCGAGCCATCCGTCATGCATATACCATGTATACATAGTATACCTACCTAACTATCTACACAATTTGTAGATCGTTAAATGTGATAATTGTAATAAACCCTGGAACCTAGGACGCCACCCTATATTACTAGTGTGAGGCCGATTAGAACCTGGCTTGAGCTTTCTCCGCAAACGCTCCCATCAATGTTCAGGTGCAAGCTGTCCGTCATCACATCAGCAGTAGATTTCCAATGTGGACCGACGATTTGATCAATCGTTTTCCGGGCTGCAGTATAGTGTGGTCTACTTGAAACTTGTTTCAGTTGCGATGCTTCCTGGCTTCTTTCAGGGGAGGGGGCCAGGATCACTCTCCGTGTTCCCCCTCCTAAAGCTCGGTCAAGGATCGCCGCGACTTGGCCCCTTCAATGGGCCGCAACACAGCCTTGTTCGCACAGCAAACAAGAAACGCGCCTTTTGTCGGAGCTGACCGAAAATCTTATCCCAAGGTTTTCGTGCGGGGGGTGCTGACAAGTCATATCAGATGACAGCTACATGAAGCTCTCACATCGGCAGGGGTTGTGGTAAATGTATAGAAGCTCGGCTTTTATTACAAACTACACTGCAAATCCGCCTGAATTCTTCTGTCTCGGCTCGCCAGCAGCCTCAAAAGTCCCATTCACCAACAACCGCACTCCCTGCGCAGTACTGCTCCCAGGCGCCGTCCAAGTAACGTTATGGCCAAGGTTCTTCATATAACTAACGGTCCCATTGTCGTAGGCCCACTCGAATGATACAAGATCAGGGCTCAGCTGGTCGTGAAGGCGTGGCTTTGCTAATGCCTCGGGCACAGACAATCCGTAGTCAAGGACATGGTGGATATTCTGGATGGTCGAGGTGATGATGCGGCTGCCGCCCGCCGCTCCGATAACAAGGTACAACAATCCCTTTGGAGTCTCGGCGATTACAGGTGAAATGGAGGAGAGTGGCCTCTTGCCGGGACGAATGTAGTTTGCTGGGCTTGGAATATATCCAAACGCATTGCTTGAACCAGGGATACTGAAATCGTTCATCTCGTTGTTCATAATGACCCCAGTCTCAGGAACCATGACGCGCGATCCGAAGATAAGGTTGACAGTTGTTGTGAGCGAAATGGCCATGCCGCTAGCATCGGCGGTTGCGATGTGCGAAGTACCCGGTGTCTCGAGGGACTCGAGACCTTGCGGGTTGTACCACGACACATTGTGGCTCGTTGTGTCAGAAATCTTTGAGCGAATCTCGGCACCAACCTCTGGAGAAATCATGCCGGCAGTGTAGTCTGCGATGCCATCGACAAAGCTCGGATCACCAAGTTCGGAGCGCATGCCATATGCAAAGCGAATAGCTTCATCGAGTCTGTGAGTTGTGAGGTTACGCAAGCCGGGATCCCCAAAGTCTTCATAGTTGCTAACAGCATTTAGCGCACTAAGAGCGACGACTCCACCAGAAGGCGCATTGCAGGCTGTCAGTTTGTAGCCCCTGTATTTGATCTGGGCTGGCTCCCTGATAGCAACGGTGTAATTCCTTAGGTCCTTGAGCGTCATTGTTCCATTGGCTTTCTGAAGTGCGGCGATGGTGGCATTCGCGATAGCGCCCGTGTAGAATGCATCCACGCCCTCCTGAGCAATGGTTTCCAGTGTATCGGCATAGCGCTTCCGCGTCATGGTCTCGCCCAACTTGACGCGATGGCCTTTGGGTGCAAAATCAAGTGCCCACGTTGGATCGTCGGTCAGGAATTCGGCCCCCGTGATGGAGTTCATGTATCTAACCAGATCCTCGTTGACGGTGAAGCCACGACGGGCGACCCGAATGGCGGGAGCTACGACATCGGCCCAAGGCAAAACTCCATAATTGTTGTGTAGATACTCCAGCCCTCGCAGCTCGCCAGGGACTCCGCTAGTCTTGTCAGTCTTGCCAATTGCACGGCGGTGGAAAAGCTCACCTCGCCAATCCACCGTAGAGGCTCAGGTTCGTGTTGTTCTTGTACATGTCCTCAAAGGCCGCTGCTGGCGCTGTCTCGCGGAAGTCGATGAACTCGTATGTGCCATTGTCTGACCGGACAAGCATGAACCCGCCGCCTCCGATGCCGCTGTGGTACATGCCAACGACGCCTACGCAAAGGACGGTTCCGACCATGGCGTCTGCAGCATTTCCGCCATGCTTGAGCAACTTGGTCCCGATCTTGCTGCAAATGTCTGTTTCCGAAGCGACGGCTCCAAGACGAGGCTCTCTGTGAGATGGCGCTGCAAAAGTCGGTTGGAGGGAACCAAGCGCCACTTGGGCGATGAGAAGCGATTTGGAAAGTCTGAGCATCGTGGATTCGAGCCTGAGTTGATGCCCCAGGTGTGATCAAAAAGGCGACTATGGGAGGGCAGTCCGACGTTTAAGTACGAACCTCGCGCTTGTGTCTGTTGCACAACTTACTAGCTACTAATTGCAAGACATGAAGGGCGGCTCGATTAATGAGCCAAACATGATACCTATTAGCGTCCTCTTCGGTCCGACAACCTATCTCAACTACGAACGATTCCAGGCGGCAATGCCTGTTTTGCAGGAAAGCTTAGATATGGCGGTTAGAATGACCTGCCTATTCTGGATCATTAACTGCGGGGAATCGTCGAGGTGGGGCTTTGAAACTGACATCATCATTCTGGAAAGATACGGTGCTACGTGTCACCGATAGCGCAAAGAGTTAAGAAATATATTAATAATGGCAAAGGACATAGTAGTAAAGGACAATTGTAGACAGTAAACCAACTCATATCGTCAATTGTTGTCGACAGAAATCCTGTGAATTACGGCAGTGGAGATCAATCTCAGCTGCGCTCTATTTATGACATGACTACGGAGTAATCCGCACTAGTTTGTAAGATTAGGCTTTCCTGACCTTGATCCGACTCTTAAATATCTCCGCAACTTATCCCACACAGAGCTAATTTATTGGAATTTCCTTCCTTTTCCAGGCCTAGAACTTGGGTCAATGAGACGCGCACGTGGACTGCTGCTGAAACATACCCTACACCATTGGCGAACACGGCGACATTCTCCAACACGGCACGAATAGAACTCGGGCATCCATAACCAGAGTGGAGACGTGCCACTCCGAGGTATCCGAGTACACTGTGATAGACAAACCGCTACAGTAGATACTTGCATTTCCTCACTTCGTAATCCATTTCAACTTCTTTGATCTTCAGTCAATGCTTTTCATCGCCCTCAACCCCACAGGCGTCGGCGTGAGTCCCCTTGAACTTTCGTGCACTGATCTTCCAGTAGAAGAGCATGTCGAGCTCTTCGTAGGTTCTGTCCTTGGTCTCTGGCAACCGGAAATAAGCCCAAATACCCGTCAAAGCGGAGGTACCGGTCCCAAAGAACCCAGCCTTGCCCTTCCAATTCCACTCGACCGACCGCGTTCAGCATGTACGGATTGAGGACATTTGCTATAATCTGGGCCGATGCATATGTGTTTCTCGCAATGACGACTATCTGGGGCCGGAGGCGCACAGCGGAGGTCTCTGGGATGATGGCGTAGCAGATTGGACCAACGGTCAGCGAGTAAAGCAGCTTCCATACAGGGATGAACGAGACTTGTGCCCATCTCGCGCCAGTGGACTTGGACGCAGAGGAGCAGACGCTGAGAATGATGAGGCAGATACTAATCACAGAAATCCCAGTGGTGTACAGCGTGCGGCGACCAAAGTGGGTGAGCAGTATCCACGAGATTCATATGCCGAGAAAGGCCATGCTGGGACAGTCTGCGTAACCAGCTTGCAGCGGAGTTGAACATGGGCATCGCAGGTTTTGCGTGGTTCACGACAGACATCGGTGGGTTTCACGGTGGCATCCCTGATGACCCTGTCTTCCGAGAGCTCTTCGTGAGATGGTTCCAATCGGGAACATCATGAGGCTGCACGGAGACCGCGAGCCAACACAACCTCGACTCGGCATTACTGGAGGGAGCTTCTGCCTCTCTGGCGGTCCAAATGAGGTCTAGTCTTACGGCGAGGAAGTGTACAAGGTTTTGTGAAAAGTATCTTTGACCGAGAGAGGAGTTGAGAGACTATACTAGGACCTTGATGGAAGCAGCACACACGGTTGGGGATCCGGTTATCAGGCCGTGTTTCTTTGACTTCCCCAAGGATGAGAAGTGCTGGCAGCTGGAGGGTCAGTACATGTATGGCCCGCGTTATCTAGTTGCTCCGATCCTTTACCCAGGCCAGAACAGGCGGGAGGTGTATTTGCCTGGCGAAGGGGTCAAGTGGAAGGGAGCAGATGGAGCTGTTTACGATGGAGGTAAGACAGTGACCGTGGACGCCCCTTAGATACGATGCCAGTTCTTGTTAGGTAGATACTATATTGAAACTAGAAAAATGTAATTTGAATTTCTATCTACTTTTCCACCATCTTGCACCGTCCAATTTGGAATGATGTCAACAAGTCTCCTTTCAATCCGTAGGTGGTTGAATTACCACCGTTGGCGAGACCGAAACTACCTCCTCTTCAGTGGTGGCGTATCTTTTGGCAGTGTAGCCATCAAGCTGTAGCATGTTAGAATTGTATGTTAGAATTGTATGTGATAACGAATCTGACGACTTACCCAGCGGACAACAAAAAGCCAGCCAGTCAGAGCTGCACAAACACAGAGCATTGCAACGTACCCGTTCCGCCAATACGGAGCATCGTCAGCTGGATAAACGACAATGCCCCAAAAAGTCCATAAAAGCCCATCGTTGGCAGCCATGGCAGCAAGTATAACACTACGAGCAGCATCATCTGCGGACTGAGCTGCCATGTTACTAGACCATGCATACAGTAGCGGATTTATGCCGTAAGCGGTGGAAGCTAGGTAGAGCGCGGTAAGACTGCCTGCCAGAGACATACCAGGTATGAGAAGGACAATCGAACAGACAGCTTGTATGCCACAGAGAGTGAATCCAACAGTCAACCGTCGGTTATACCGGTCGATGACGAAGGATGTAGTGAGCTCGGCAATTATACCGACCGCATGAGTAGGGATCGGGAATGTGTTCACCTGGGACTGGGAAAAGCCATCAGTATCCAGGTGAGACTTCATAAAGAGTAGCATGAGCCCTTGTGCAATGTAACCTTGTAGTGCGGAGGAGAGAACGGAGAAGACGCAGCAGATATATCTAGAGAGCAGTATTAGAGTATTATGTAATATCTTCCAGGAGTGACTCACACTATCGGCTGCCCCAGAACTCGTTTTGTTAGACTCCATGCTTCAACATTGTGACCCTCTTGATTTTTCGGTGGTAGGCGATTGAGTGCAAGCTGACGCTCTTTCTCGGTGAGATAAGGAGCCTGGGTGTACTCGGGGACATCCGGGAAATAGATGAACCCAAAGATGGCGATGGGACAGGTGATGACACCGTCAATGAGAAATACCCATTGCCAGCCTTCGAGTCCCGCATGGCCGTCCATGGACTCGTGAATAGCAGCCATCATGGCACCAGCAAACATTTTGCCAACTTGCCCGGCAACAGTGAAGATGGCAGTTCGCTTTGCAATCTCATCAGACTTACTGCTTGAAGATTAATATTTGACGAACGAGTTATCAGACTGGGCCGACCTACTACCAAGAACCCATTATGTACACGGAACCGGCGTAGCTGCTGGCTTCGGCAACGCCCATTAGGAAACGAACAGCACATAGTTGGGCAAATGTCTTGCAGCCCGCGCTCGCCATAGTGAGTCCAGCCCATGTAATCACCATAGACGAGAGCCAAATCCGCGGTCGGATCTTGTGGATGATTATACTACTGGGTATCTGCCCAACCAGCATTCTGCGATAATAGCCGGTTAGCGTAGGTACGGCTGATTGGAATTTGGTTGCGGTATACCCTGCTGAGGCCATTGAGAGGAGGACATTGTACTGGCTGCCATTTAAATCGAGAGCCTCCTTAAGTCCTGCAACCTTCATACGTAATTCTGTCAGTAAGAAGTGATAAAGACATTGGCTGAAAGACTTACGTATGCGTTTGCGAATGCAGCTCTATCTGCGAAGATATATGAATAGCTGTTCGTCATGTTCAGAAACTCACCTACCTACCTAGTTGGTTGAACAAAAAGCTGAAGCAGCAAAAGGTCTAGCCAAACTTAGCGGAGACTTCGCCGAATATCCGAGTCAGCGCATACAAGTATGAAGAAGTCTGGCCGCAGTTAGTCATAGATATCGCCGATGCACATAAGTTTGCGCACCAAGTTTGCGTATCAATCTTCTTTCTTCACTGCTGGTATTCCCCCATAGGAAATCGGCTACTATGGGATATAACCAGTCAGCAATAGATACAGGGACTTCCCAATTACCATGACCTACTTTGCTCGTGAGCACCAGTTGCTTGCGAGGCTCCCATGTTGCCTAGATAATGAGATTGAAAGGTGTAGAAAACAAGACTCGGCAGAGGGTAGCACAAAACATGAGAGTTGATAATCGCGCGCATCTAATAGGGCAGATGGAGCTGTCTATCAAGGTTCTCAGAGTGGAGGTAGTGAAGAACTCGCTTGCTTGGCATCAAGTGGGCCCCACCGGTTGGGAACACGTTCGGTAGATTGAGAGGCCGAGGCCTTTATGATTCTACCTTTGGTTGGTCATCCCAAATTAATGACTACAGTGGACGCAGTTCGTTTGATTGGAATATGCTCTCGAAGCGATCCTGAGTCTCGCCGTTGTTGATGCTCGTTCAATGGGCCGCGCAAAGATTGAATGGAGAATGCGTACAGCAAAGGGCTGATTGTAGCGATTCAAAAGACTCTCCTCGTGATATCGAGTCTTGAGAAAAGCTCACACTTTACCAGGTGTTTTATTAGGTGTAAGGGGCGGGACTTACCCTAACGCGTCTGGGTTGTGATTCAAGACGAATAACCTGTAAGGGCTTGTGGGAGCTTCTGAGTATTTCTGGGCAGTCCGCCAAACAAGCGACTATTCACGCGCGCGTGGTAGAGCAGTCAGTATTTGGACTAGAGTAGGTCTATGTAATTCCAATCTATGGTGGTTTACTTAAAGAGCGTCTGGTTTCCCCGGGATTATTGTCCCATTAGACAAGTACCCATGATCCGCATTACAGAAGTAGCCCGAGGTTCCGAAGAGCGAAATGGGGCTGTAATCCAGACAAGTATCCAATGCAAAGCCTGTCGCAGAAGGCGTATCAAGTGCGACGAAGGCCGGGCAGCGAGCATCAACTGCATTACATCCAAGCGACAATTTGAGGGATATTTGTTGCGAGCAGCAAGAATATGTCATCTACCACAATCCGGCAGAGTCCTTCACCTGCGAGTTCTAAACTCGCATAAGTCCAAAAGATCCGGTATATAGCGAAGAAAGGGGCCAGTATTAGCAGTCACTTTGCAGCCACAATGTCTGTCTGTCTCTGAGTAGCTCATTATGCTTGGCTCGACATCGGTAGCCCCAGGTTCATTGCAACTAAGGCTGCAAAAATAAGACCAGCCCAGGTATCACTGCTATAAATTACTAAACTATACTGAAAATAGTATTCTTGGAGCAATATTGAGTAATAAAGCAATCTATATAGTATACTAGATAAGCATACGTAATTAGTAAGACCTTTGCTTAGGAATACTACTTTTAACTCTACTTTAATATACTAAGAATAAATTGATATAATAGATTAAGCATAGAATAAATAAGATGTAAGTAGTACTGAATATAAACTTTATCTAATGGTTTAGAGAGATATAAGAAGTATAATTAGTATTAGTATTAAATGATAGGTATTCAAACTTGTGTTACCCAATGGGATGAGGAAATGGACATAGAAACATAGCAGGAACGAGATACTGTTCCGAGCAATACCTCTTAACAAGCTAGGTGAGCTAAGCAGGCAATATAATAAAATAGAGGGTCCTCTCTGGAGGCAGAAGTCGGGGTTGTGGGGAAATTGGACTGCCACTTTCGGTATCTCACCACCGAGGCCTGTCCTGGAAACGGCGGCGTTGTCTCAACTGCTGATGTCTCTATCGGAACTTAGCCTCCTGTCCCTGAGTCACCTGAGTCTAGCGAGCTTGACTCTGAGCCCAGTACCACCAAGCCGGATAATTCCAAGCCTAGTGAGCCCAGCTCCGAGGCTAAAGCTCGTAAGCCCAATACTTCTGGACAGTCCGGGACACCTGAGCTACCTGGTACTACCGCGAGTCCTAGCCCTGGCTCTGGCTCTGGCTCTGGCTCTGGCGCCGGTTCTGGTTCCGGTTCTGAATCTAATTCTGGTACTGCACTTGGCAGTACAGAAACTGCTATTGTTGTTCCTAGTTCTAGCGGGTCATTTATCGGTATTGGCCAAGGGACTGTGGTTGTTGCCGGACTCGTTGCCGTTATCATTCCTTTCATACTTAAGTGATTTTAGAGTGGGCGGGAGTTCTCTGTTGCTTTTACCTGTCGAGGAAGCGAGCCTTAGGAGAGGGTTATATAATAGACAGTTATATACTCGATACGATTCATACATCTCCAACGCTGCGGTCCGCATTACTTTCCGAGTGTCCATCAACGTCTACCAACTTCTTCCATTGATTCATTCCACTCCAATAGCCCCGACATGCTTGATATCACGGCGCCGTACCCGGAGGTATCGCTGTACTGCCAGCATACTGCAAATACCCAGCCCCATTCATCGACACAATGCGACTAATCAACGTCCCATCCGTCAATTCTGAAAAATCAGAAACAACAATTCCCACCCGCGGCCACCAATCTGTCGAAGTCAGTGAGCTGTTCTGCGCGGCCAGCCACGTTATCACGGGCGGGTTGATGGATCTTGCCGTTAGGAGCGAATTGTTATCGGTAGGAGGCTGCTGAAAGCCCGCGACTATGACGTTAAAGTTCATCCAGTTGAGATACCAGGTCCCGGGGAGCTGAGGGGGATACCCTGCTGGGTTTCCGTTGGGGCTGATAGTTCCTGTCTTGGCCGTTTTTGCGAGCATGGTGCTGACTGAAGGTCTTTTTGTTTGAATGGCGGGGTCAATCGCAGAGGCCGAGGTGACGGTAGTAGTCGCATAGTCCTGGACGGTAAACTGAATGCCGGATTCTGTCGTAAAGGACACTATTTGATTAATGCTTGGCTTCGGATAAGACCCTCCGAGGTCGATGCCAGCTGAAATGGCCGGTTGAGCAGTGCCGGACTGGTTGAGGGTGTGTATAATGAGAATCTTTTTGCGCAGCTGCGCCATTGTTGGCGTCGAAGTCGGCGTGGCAACAAAGTATGCCGGGTGTGACGAAATGAGCGTATTCACAGCGATTGCCATTGCCGTAGGACTCTGCATCAAATCCTCTGCAGACAGAAACAGGATGATGCCATCGGTAGCGTGACCGTCGAGCCAGGTGCAGAGAGACTGTATCAGCGTTGACGTCTCGTAGTTGACGAAGACGCCTTCCGGGGTGTAGAGGGAGAGGGTCTGCGCTCCTGATACCTCTGACATGCCAACAATCAAGTGCAGGAAGCGGACGCCCGCGTTAAGTTGCTGGATTATATTCATGTTTTGTCGGCGTTGGGTCGAGTTGCTCGAGGTGAACAAGGTGGCATCTGAACCAGTGGCTGAGGCATGTGTTCCCGGTATGCTCAGCTCGGAAACGAGACAGTCATCGCTGATCGTTCCCATCCAGCACGTCAAGTCAAAGTAACCACCCGGTCTTTGAATCGTCCATTCGACCGAACCAAGCTCTGTCCAAGCGACAATCAAGTCGCCGTACAGGTACGTCATGGCCCACGGGGTTCTCAGACCGATGGGCTGGTCGATCTGGAACGAAAAGACATTGTCCCAGCTATTGCTAGCGAGCGATGAGTTGAACATGGCCATTTTGTTGTAATCAGTGTCGGGTTGGAAATTGACCCAAGTGACCGTGCCATCGGGTGATCCTACAGCGGCGACGCCAGAGTTGGCTGTCCCCGATGGCATCGATCTGGTAGAAGGATACCAAGTCAGGGCATTCATGTCCAGCGTCAACTCGCAGATCTTCCCCTGACTTGTGTCAAAGTACGCAAACCTGACGCTACTTTTCGCAGTGTCAGAGGGGTCCGTTTTGCTGACGTACAAGCTAATGCCATAGTCGACGCCCGTATTTGCATCAATGGCCGCACTAGTGCTCCAATTCGAAGGGTTCTTGATATCCTCAGTCGACATGGTAATGCAGCTCAGGTTCCAGGCGCTGCCTTGTCTTATGTACTGTACAAGGACAACCATGCCTTGATGCACAACGCCTGCAACACCGCACCCAAAAGGTGTATTGTAGTCGCACAGATGGGACCAGCCATTAGTGTTGGAGGGATCTAGCGAATAGACTGATATCTGACCTTGGCCGTAGTAGCCCCCGAAGCCGGGGATAAAGGCATAGAGCACCTCGTCCGAGCTGACGAGCGCAGGTTGGAAATACGTCTCGTTGCTTGTCTCGCACAGCGCAGGGGGGTTCCATGTCAAGTCACTCCCAAAGGAGGTCCAGCCAAAGGAGTCTAGTTCAAGAGTCCAGATCATGTACAGCGTGCCACAGGCAGTCGCCAAGGCGGGCATGTAATTGGTAGTCGATGTGTTGAACCACTGCGGAGGATAAATCCACGTCCTTGGTAGGGAGGTTGACATGTCTACCGGTGGTGTAGATATGACTAGACGATTTGGCAGAGGTTGGTGGGATGACACAGAGGCGATGACGGATGCTGTAAGAGGAGATTTATTTAGTTCTCTACTCCGTACAACGTAGTAGGGATGGGTGAATTAATCTAGACTATTGACCAGTTGCATTAGTTGACGCGCTAATTATGCACGCACAGTGCGCTGAGACGGCTGAGTACCCACAATGTGGAACACAAGCGACAATATCATCAGTGGCATCCGCTTACGTAGACGGGATGAACAAGATGTATATTACGATTCATAGGGATGATCTGGCCTTGTCCGCAATACCTACCAACGATCTGCCGCTCTCAAAATGTTCATCTCTCAACAGATGCCCATCAATCCGAAGCCCCAGGATACAAAGTCCCCCATAATCCTTGAACCTCGGCTAGGAATGCTGCCCTCTTAGCCACATTTGCTGGCGCGGGGTCGAGGGAAGAAACATCTCCCGGTAGGGGCAGCGGCTGAATGGCCAGGGGAGACTGATTCGCCGGCTCTATATCATCAGATTTGTATGCCGTGTATGTGATAATCGGCAGGCCATTGTCGGGGTATGGTTGTTGTGCAACTTGAATAGAGTAGCCCGTTGTGTGGGAAATGGGAGGCGCGTTGGCCGATGATGCGAGGTCCGCTGAATCTGTACATTTCATTAGAAATGGGCGGTGACGGAAATTGGAAAGCTTACAAACGCCCCAAAGTGTTGGGGGCACCTTTGTCGAGATTGGGGTAGACACGAGCCGTATGCTTTCGGCATCGGATGCATTTCCCACCAGCTGCACCACAAGCAGCGACTGCTCAAACGAAGTCGTCAACTGCATTGGTGCGGCATACAATTCACCAGACGGGGTGTCTGTGTTGCCTTTTGGGTCGTTGAACGTTGCGCTGAGGATGGGAACTCGTGTCTTGAGAACCATGTTAAGTTGTGCGCCGCGGACATTCACCGTCGAGGCTGTGGATTCGTTGGTTTGACTTGTTGTTATGGCAGTGCTGCTGGTTGTTGATGTTGGCGAAACAGTGCCAGCAGTGATTGCAAAGAGATAGTCATCTTCAGTGTCACCATCACTACTGCTACCGTCCTGATTCTTGACCAATTGCAGGAATGCATCGACATCGAGCTTAGCGGGGGCAGCATCAGAGCTCGTCGACCCAAAACAAATTGTATGGGACATGGACCAAAAGTGCAGCGTCGCAGTGCCCGACACTGAAGGACCCCAGAGATGCAAGTCTGCCCCAAAGGTCAGGGGGCCCAAGTTGATGGCAAGGAAGCTCCATCCCAGGTGAACCTCGACTGAAAAGTTGAAACCAACATTCAAGTCAAACCAAAACGGATGCAGTTGGACGAAAAAGTCTGCCCAGGCTGAGAAAGACGCCTTTAACCAACCGCAGTCAAAGTGAGCCTCGAGACAGGCTCCACCCATCAGACACGCTGGCGTAACGGCAAAGTATGCTTGACCAAGAATACTCAGATCTGAGTCGTATGCCCAGGAGATTCCAACTCGCGGTGGTGCTGCAGGGTAGTAGGCTGGAGGCGTGTAGGAAGGGTGAAAGCCGCCTATTGATACCACAAAGTCGCCCTCGTACTGATTCGGAGAGACCCAAGTCGCGTAAGCCATCCCGCCCGTCAGATGACAGTCTTTGCTGAGAACAAACGACAGAGGCGTCAGTTGTCCCTGAGCAAACATATAGCCTTGGGCCGTATCAAGTGTCATGGTTGCACCAATGTCAACCAGAATAAAGGCATCTGCTGCGGATCCTGTGTTGGGAAAATACGTCGTAGCCTCGGCCGTAATGTTGATGATGCAATCGTCAGAGTCTGTCATCTCAACACTGAGAACAGCGTCAACATCAAGCACCTTGAAAGCCTGGACAGTCAGACCAACTGCCAGCCAGTAGGAGCCTTGCTCGGTGAGAATGTAAGCAGGGCCCGACTTTGGCTGCATCAACGAGTTGAGCTCAGCACCTAGGTCGCTTTGTGGTGACAAGTCGGCATGATTAAGGGCAATGAACGGCCACTGTTGGATATCCGCCGCATCAGGTGGGACCAACTCTGTGTTGTATCCAAGGCCCGCGGATAGTCCGTTGATCTCGGCCCATCCCAGCTCTGCAATCAGTCCTTGTATGTGAGCAAACGCAAACATGTCGTTGAACGTTTTTCCTTGTTCGTACATGCCAACGGCCAAAGCTCCCCAGGTTTCAAAGTTGGCCTTGAGACCCCCGACGTACCGCGTGACATCGGTTTCAACCTCCCTGACAAGAAGGCCTTCGATGTCTAGATTCGGTGGCTTGTCAAAAGCGAGGGCAAGGCCGCTCAAATTCAGAGTGAACTGAAGCTGCGAAAAATCGGAAAACGATTGAATACTTGTCAAGTCGAGGCTCAAGCCTAGACCTAGTAGGGAGAACCCAAGAGGCCCAAGGTGCAATGTTGCCGTAAAGACCAGGGCAATGGATTTAAAGTCACTACTCATCTGCAACGCCACACTGCTGATAGACAAAGGCCCGACCTGTTTGCTCATTGGGGCAACACTCGAAGACGGAGAAGTGGCGTCTTTAGTAAGCGTTGGATTGTCTTTTGTTGAAGGAGGTGCTGGGGAAGCTGATGTCGACGACGCAACAGATGAGGTTGGCGAAAAACCAGAAATCTTTGCTTTCTTTGCTTTTATGCCTCCCACAACGTGATCTAACAGAAGCTGTTGCTTCCCTTGTACAAATGCAGCAAGTTGTAAATGACAGCCCGCAGCCAGCGCAACCACATCACCGGGCTTGGTGTTGCTGTTCTGGGGAGAGAATTGGTTGAAAAGAAGGGGAAGGTCAGTGGTAAAGGCGTGTTCCGAGAGTACCGTGGCTTAGGGTTAGGGTTAGGGTTAGGGTTAGGGTTAGGGTTAGGGTTAG